>CP138604.1:0-562500 GCA_033807795.1 Monosporozyma servazzii | reverse complement strand
GTGTCAAGAACTGCAACTACCAGGTGAATTTACCACTGCAATTACTCATTCTATTAGAGAGCAAGTCCATATGTATCACAAATCGTTGGCTTTGTTAGGTTATAGGTTTGATGGTTCACCAGTTGAAGATGATGATATCAGAAGTAGACTACTGCCTGTCATCACATTGGATGATACATTTAGACTTCCTTCTGATTCCAAGAATTACACACCAAATTTAATTCAAATCTCTATTGCAGAGTTGGAAAGATTGGATAAGGACAAGGATAGAGACACAAGACGTAAGAGAAGACAAGGACGTTTCAATAGGCGTGGTAACGTATCGGGTAGTCTTGCATCGAGTACAGTTGGTGCAAGCAACAGTAACAGCCCAGCAGGCTCCACGATAGTTGGTGATAACTATCTCCCAGACGTTGCCGACATTCCAAGGACATTTAGAACACCGATCCCAAGCACCATCTTACCTGGTGGTATTGATATGGGACCATCTGTCAACTCATACACATTAAAGACAGTAACTGAATACAAGTCCAGACCTTTAAAGCCTAAATCTGAATTACCTCCATGTTATATCGTTGATCATATTCCAGGTCAATCATTATTGGTGTCAATTAAGACTGGGCAGAAGCCAAAGCAAGACAGCATTTCAATGCTAAATACCAATATGGCCTCTCAGCCAACAACTGGGAACAATACCGTGAAGCAAGAGATGCCAATAGCGGCACAGCCATCACAAAATAGCAATCCTGACCAGGTCCCTAGAGCTTCCTCTAACACCATGCAGCAGGCCAATAATCCACCTTTCCCAAACAATCCCTAGTCAAAAGTTGTAAATTTACTAATACATATATATAGATATATAGATATAACGAACCACTTGTATTAATAATATCATTTAATAATATCACTTTCTGTTATTGATAATTTTATATTGGTAGTTATATCATGCCCCACGACTCCTTATTAAGGCATTTCCAATTATTTCATATTTTGACATATTGAGATTTGAAATTTTCTGTTTTGAAGAGGGACTTGTAGATATTGAAATTCAATCTTTAATCTTGTGCGAAGAGGTTTCTCATTGCGGATTTAGAATTGCCATCACAAGATCTGATAACAGAAGCAGTTGTAACTGAAACAATCAGAACATTCAGTTTGAAATTTTGAGATATCTGTAAAAGCCTTTACCTAATCTTTGAAGACTACCTGGCGTGTTTTTTTATATAAGCAAGATTATTTGTTTACTAAGCCTGAATCTGATTACAATAACCTTATAAATACACAATGGTAAGCATTTCTAATCCACCACACCCCGCTACTGTAGATGCTGTGGAATTAAACGACCTCGATATAAATAGCACTAGCAGTAGTGGCATCAATATAAATAATAACAACAACAATAATGTGATTGACAATAATAGTGGATCGACTGGAATGAGAAACGAGGATGACTATGAACCTGCACAAGATAGTATAAGCGATAATGATAATGAACAAACCAATAACAACAACGATACCTTAGCAGATCGTTTGCTGCCTGAAACACTAAGAAATATGGCCACAAGACAAATGGATAATATTGGGAGGCGGTTTAATATCCTAGATAGAGTATATAGAAGAGGTAATGATACTGGATCAAGTAACGGTGCAGTTGGTGCAGGTACGTTTTTAGATGGTGTTTTCAGTAATCTAACAGCAAAGCCAGATAATAATGGTGATAATCAAGGTGACGAAGCACAGAATGATAGACCTCCAACATACGATGAAGCAGCAGCGGATCTAGTTCCATCATATTATGGTCTTGATTTGGCTAATTCTGAAATGTACGATGAGTTGTGTATAGAAGGTTTACCTGTGGGTAATTTGGCAAACTTAATATGGAATATTATTGTCAGTACAAGTTTTCAATTCATAGGGTTCTTGATCACTTATATGTTACACACTTCTCATGCAGCTAAACAAGGGTCCAGATTTGGTCTTGGATTAACATTCTTGGGTTATGGTTATTCTATGATTCCAAACAACGTGGTATCAAAAGTGGGGAAACACAAAATTTTAAACAGATATGAACCAGAGGATCCAAATAATTATGACGACCTACGTATAAATGCTAAACAAGCTTTACAGGATGAATTTGAATCTCATTTGAGTCATGGTATCGAAGAAGAAAAGCAAGGTGTGCCATATTTTGCTGTAGCCATTGGATTATTAGGGCTGTTCATTTCATTCAAGAGTATTGTTGATTTTATCAGTATTAAAAGAAGGGAACGTAGGTATCTTGTCCAAAATGAAGCCAGTTTAGCTTAGGTGTCTTCCTATTTTCTCCAATAAATACATATATACCCTCATGATGATAAAGAGTTAAGAAAATGAGAGCTTTTTGAACTAAATGTGCATAATACGAATGAAAGCGATGCTCACTATATACATAATATAATACATTACACAGCTTGAAGTATGCTAAGCTATATATTTCTCATTTAAAAGTAAACACCAAATTTTATTTGATAAACTCAGTTATTATTAATTATATTTTTATTGTTATTTTTAAAAGTATGAGTCTATGATTATCGTATGTAATACATACAACTGAAATGAACTAACCTATTAACACTAAGGTCTTCTCATAAATGGTAAAAACAATACCACCACTTAGGATCAATCTACCTAATCTTGGAGTGGCACCCTTCCAGAAAGTTTTCAACCCTTCTTCTTTGAAAATTGAAGTGAAACAATTCAAAGTGGATGAATATTTAGTAGAATCCAAACTTTGCATTCTAGTCTTAACAGTATCTATTGGCATGGTAGAATAAACTGTAACGATACCACTAAAAGCACCAACGAGGAAAGTCAACCCAGTAGACAGTGGTTTATCCTTTGGAGCTCCTGTATAATCCTGAATGGCAGTCTTGATCTTATTATAACATCCCAATCTGACAGCCTGATTAGCCGCTTGTCTCATAGACACAGGTAAGACACCTCTATATAGCCCCATAAAACCTTTGTCAGTCACTAATGTACCATAATTTCGCAGCATTGAACGGCCATTGTTTTGATATATTGGTTTGGCAGATTGCTTATCATCAATTAATGCTGTCTTAATGGCTTCAAATGGAGTGACCGCAACAACAGATTCTAGAAGGCCGGCACCTAAACCAGCTATCACACCACGAGTCCCACTTAATTCGCCTGTTTCTTCATCTCTTAATAAGTTCTTAATGGCATCAAACCCCAAGAATCTAATACCAGCCTTGGCAGTGTTCCCCACAATGAAGGCTGGACACCCAACATAAATGGAATTTATACCTTGAGTCTTAGCAACGCTGTAAATTAATACTAATGGATTTCTGGAAACTTTGGAAGCCTTGTCAATCAGTTGTAGTCTGGTCTTCGCAAATTCAAATGGATATGTAATAGAGGCTTCAATGGCACCGGCTAAAGCACCGGCAATGAATGATTTTTTGGGATCAATATCTTGCTTTTGTACTTTTGCAGACATCTTATCAGGTACACTTTGTATACTGGTTTTTTCCCTTTTACACTATCTGCAATGCATACCTCGACAAAAAACTTAATGACAAAGAACTTAACAACAAAGACTTCGCTTATATATATCTTTGAGGGACTCTTCCACCTCCAAGTTCATCTATGAATCATAGTTCCATCAAGATGAGTATTTTTTTTTGTTCATATGCCATATTTAACTGTTAGTCCATTTTCCAATGGAATTTCCAAGCTATTGTATTTGTTTCTGTGCACAAAAATGAAATCTCGAGGAATTTTAATGCCAAAGCGCTGAGAAGCCATTAACTGTAAGAGCAACTTCAAGAGTACAAAGATTACTCATATTTTCCCTCAAAAGGGTTGGAATAGATGGACTACCAATTAGCAAGAAAGTGAGCATTAATATTTAATAATTATTTTATACAGACTGTCAAAAGGGATTGCGCAGCTCTGTGAATGGGTTAACAAATATTTAACTTGTCTTGCCTTGGTTTTGAACTGACACAATAGTCAGTTAATCTATTTTATTATATATTTTGGTATGTGACCTATACAAATTCTATATGGTTATGCTTATGAATCAGTTTATCTGAATTGAGAGTAGTATTTTTCTTCATCTAATCTCTTGTTGACTAAATCTAGTTGTTCTTTGGTGTAAACGGCTTCTAAAGTTTCACCGCCAGTTAAGACACGTTCTTCATGTTTCTTTTGTTCATCTTTAGTCATGATGACAACGTTTTGTAAACTAATCGGTTTGCTTGGATCCCATTTAGATAAAGTCAATCTTGTAGAATATCCACTTAGTGGTGATTTACCTCTAAACACTTCTTCTAATAAATAACCAGCGTCTTGAATGGAGACTGGGACACGTTGATCTGAAATTCCAATACGGGAAGTTTGGCCAGCTAACGATTGGTAGATACCATCATAAATTTTAATTCTGTTTTTACCTTCAATTGGATCCATTGGATAACCAGATACTTTCGTAATAATCCAGGTAGCCATGGTTAAACCAAAAATAGCTGGCATAGTACCAAGAACAGGTAAGATTCTCACACGGAAATCTTTCAAAGCACTTAATTCGCCAACTTTACCCTTTTCGAATTCTTCATCTGGCAATGGTAATAACTTAGCTTTGCGTGGATCAGGTTTTTCAGCACTGAACACTACTGGAACACCTTTAGTAATACCTCTTTGTTTTAATCTTCTTCTCACGGTTCTAGCCATTGGATCTTCTTCAGTAGTAGTGATGTCACCAACATTAATACGTGTTGGATCACTCTTTGTAGAAGCACCCATAGATGAAATCATATCAATCTTTTGGTTGTAAACGTATTCTAAAAGATCAATCTTTGTATCTAGATTATCAATACAGTCGACAACAATGTCTGGCTTCCCATTATCAAATATTAATCTTTCACCATTTTCTTTATTCCATAATTCATTAACCGCGTCTACTTCGCACCAAGGAGCAATATCATGCATGTGCTTCTTTAAACAGTCAACCTTAGAGGTCCCAACATCTTTCAAATTAGCACAAGAATGTCTGTTTAAAGAACTTAGAGAGACCTGATCAAAATCGATAACTCTAATCTTAGTGCAACCAGAACGAACTAGCATCGTAACAACCCAAGAACCAACACCACCTGCACCGACAACGACAATGTATTGGTTTTTCAATTTTTCCATACCTTTTTCGCCTAAGAATGCAAAATTACGTGCCAATTGTTCACGATATAAATGATCATCATACTTTCTATCGATGGCGATAACTTTATCATTTGACTTCTTTTTATCGGCGGATTGTTGTAACTTGTAGTTCTTCCATGCCACTTCAACACATTTCGTAGCAGCAACAGACAAAAATGCAGTTGTTGCAATAACTTTCCATGTATCTTTCCCAGTCATCTTCAATATTGGTTTGGTTAGTTTTTTTCTTGTTTTGAGATGGGCTCCATTGAGAAACTTTGGTTCTTACATTAAATATTTCAGTTTTTCTTTGTTTGGTTTTTTTTTTCGTTTGTTTTTTTTCGAATTTTTGATCATTTAGCTCATCGCCTCTGTGATGATTGAGTTTAATGCTAATGTATATTATAAACTAAGGATATACATATAATTGTACCCTACACATCTTCAAATTCAATGTCCATCTCATCCTCTTCACCATCACTTTTCTTTGACTCTTCTTCAACGTTTGCCACAGCAACGGTCGATTCTTCAGGTTTTGGTACAGAACTTTCCTTTGTATCAACGTCTTCAAACTCCTCATCAAATTGATCTTCAAACTCATCTTCATCGATTTCTTCAACAATGTTATGAGACGTGGTAGGTGCAGGTACAGGTGTTGGGGTTGGCGTTGGAGTAGCAGAAGTGGCGTTAGTACTTTCTTCCATTGTTTCCTTCTCGTCATCCTTGACATCTTCGAATTCTTCATCCTCCAATACTTCTAAATCTTCATCATTATTGGTATTCTTATTGTTATTGAGCTTATTACTTTTAGTCTTATCATTTTGTTGTTTTGCTAATCTAGCATAATAATCTGCCAAAGTTCTTTCATTTTCTCTTTCTTCCATTTCGGCCTCAGTTAATCTATGGTTATTGTAGTAGTTATTGCCATATCCATTGTTTTGATTATACATAGAACCATCCATGGAAGACATGGCAGCTTGTTGAGTAGTTTCAGGATTAAACTCTTCATCTTCATCTAATCTACCCAATGCAGTCTTACCAATAGTAGATTGTTTATGCCATTCAGGAACAGCATTTTGTTTTCTTTTCTCTTCTGCTTGTCTCTCTTGTAATTGTCTTTGTGCCATTTCATCACTGGCAGTGGTAATATTAACATGTAAAGTAGCTTGTGAATTCATACCAGCACGTTTTGAATTATCATTACCCAATAGCATACCACCTGCATTGTTCTCCCCTGGTCTGAACATTGTGGAACCCTTTTTGGGATTGAATGTATATGCTGCATGAGATTGATTTTGTGGTGGGATCAATCTTGCTAAAGCAAATTCGAATGAATTTTCTTCAATTCTTGAATCATCGATTTTTTTCAAATAGTCAATAACTGGTTGAATTTGATCCATTAATCTGTTCAACTTATCTTGTTTTTCTTTATTCTTCTTTCCGGAATCATCTTCCACTAATGGTTCGTCACATAATGAACACAAGAATTCAGTTCTGTCAAAATTTAATAGTTGAACAGCTTCTAATTGTGTATATTTGGTCTCACAAATAGGGCACATGTACCCATTTGGAGCTGAATTCTTGTCCAAATCATCCTTTAGACGTTGTACCACTTGATGTACTTTCCATTTCATACCATCAATGGCTTGTGGATATTTGATATAATAATATATTCTTTCCACAGACTTGGAATTAGGTGGGTATTCTCTTTGTTTATGTGTTGTGATTAGTCTATCCCCTCTTAGCCGGGCAATCAGGGGACCCAGTTCAGTTTTGTTGATAGATAATAATTGTTTTAAATCTTCTTCTGCTAGGACAGAATGGAAAATGATTGCATCTAGTACCAATACATAGGATCCACCATAGAAACCTCTGACTACAAATTTTAGTAAATTTCTCACGATCTCGTCAATTGGTCTATCCATTCTAGGTTTGTTTAGCGTGAAGAGTGGGAGTGGGGAGTTGGAAGGAGGGTGTTATTCTCCTTTACTCTCTATATCTCTTTCTCTTTAAAGATTGATATTATATAATAATCATTTATTCAAAATTCATTAATTTTTCAAGACCAAAGAAGACTGGAAGCTCAGCCCTAAATACAAAGTCTCCAAGCCCTAATTACCCATCCACAAGCCCTACTATTTTTGCCGTTATTCCCTTCGGAGCAAATCGGAACCCTAAACACAATAGATGTTTTCGAATGCTAACTCTGGCCATTTTCATTTTGAAATCTAAATGTTATTTTTTCACTGGTTTCGATTTGCTCCAGGGAGTAGAGGATAAAGGTATTGACAAAAGTTAGCCTGAACAACAACCAATGTCAGATGGGAAGGGGAACCTTCCAAGTCGTAACAGCCCAACCGCCCAGTGGGTAATTAACCCCAACAAGAAAGCTCTACTGGCATAGAACAATACAATACATAATATTATATATAAACATCTATATATATTAGTTATATTTAATTTATTGGGAAAATAAAGCACAACACAATGAAGGCTGCTTCCGATGACTCTTTCTTTGTTTGTTTCCCCAATGCAGAAAAAAAAAAAATTTTCTTTGGCTTCATCATCTCAAAGCTGAGGACCTTCCACTATATATAAGCATTCTTTGACATATTTACATATCTGTGTCTGTGTACATATGCCAACCATATGATATTCAGTTGCTTGCTTGCTGTATCTTGATGTATGTATCTGAGCCAGCTCTATTTCAAAGATGATCAGTGCTAGAACTGCTAATATTGGTTCAACGGTGTCTGCTAGACAATGTATCAAAACTGTCCAATGGCGTGTGTATTCTGCTAAGACTAGACCAAACCAAGCTACTGCTACTAGAGATAGTTTATTCTCTAATTTGAACAATGGTTTCCACACTCCTAACCACATTACTTCGTTCAAATCAAGCTCGTCTTATTTGTTTCAAGGTGTCAAATCTCAAAAGAATAAATTATCGGTCAATGATGACATCGAATGTCCATTATCTGGGTCTCAATTGTTAAATTCTCCATTATTTAATAAAGGATCTGCATTCACAGAAAGGGAAAGAGCAGATTTCAAATTGAATGGGCTACTACCACCAAAGATCAATACTTTAGAAGAACAATTGGAAAGATCGTATAAACAATTATGTATGTTAAAGACTTCTATTGCTAAAAATGATTATTTGACAAATTTACGAGTTACAAATAAAACATTATATTTTGCATTGGTGAAAAGACATATTATGGAATTGGTGCCCATAATTTATACACCAACAGAGGGGGATGCCATTGCTACTTATTCTGATCGATTTAAGAAAACAGAAGGTGTTTTCTTAGATATTACTGACCCTGATTCCATCGAAGAACGATTATCCGCATACGGTGGTAAGACTAAAGATATTGATTATATTGTAGTGTCTGATTCTGAAGGTATCTTGGGTATTGGTGATCAAGGTGTTGGTGGTGTTCGTATTTCTATATCTAAGATGGCATTGATGACGTTATGTGGTGGTATTCACCCTGGTCGTGTGCTTCCAATTTGTTTAGATGTTGGTACTAACAATCAAAAATTGGTTAATGATGAATTATACTTGGGTAATAGGTTTCCAAGAGTTCAGGGCCCTGAATACGATGCATTTATTAGTAAATTTATCAATGCTGTGAAAAAATTGTATCCAACTGCAATCTTACATTTTGAAGATTTTGGTGTTAAAAATGCAAGAAGAATATTGGAAAAATATCGTTACGAGGTTCCATGTTTCAATGATGATATTCAAGGTACGGGGGCTGTTGTGATGGCTTCTTTAATTGCTGCATTGAAACATACACATCGAGAATTGAGGGATACTAAAGTTTTAGTTTATGGTGCGGGATCTGCTGGGTTGGGTATTGCTGATCAAGTTGTGTCTCATATGGTTACACATGGTGTCCCCCTTGAGGAAGCTCGTTCGAAGATTTATTTAATGGATAGAAGAGGATTAATATTGGAATCTTATAAAGATGGTTCTACGGAACAGCAACATGTGTATGCTAAGCGTGATGAAGAATGGAGCGGTATCAATACGAAATCGTTATTCAATGTTGTTTCGCAAGTGAAGCCTACGTGTTTAGTTGGTTGTTCTACACAGGCTTCTGCGTTTACCAAGGAGATTGTGGAAGAGATGTATAAGCATAATTCGAGGCCGATTATTTTCCCGTTATCGAATCCGACAAGATTGCATGAGGCGATTCCTGCTGATTTGATGGAATGGACGAACAATGATGCATTGGTGGCGTCTGGATCACCATTTGAGCCTGTGAATGGGTATAGAATCTCTCAGAACAACAATTGTTACTCGTTCCCCGGTATTGGATTGGGTGCGGTATTATCTCGAGCTTCGTGTATCAGTGATAAGATGATATCTGCTGCCGTTGATGAATTGGCGTCATTATCTAACTTGAAGGAAGGAGATTCTTCTCCCGGGTTGTTGCCTGGATTAGAGGTGATTACTCATACATCTTCTCGGATTGCTGCTGCTGTTATATTAAAGGCGCTTGAAGAAGGGGTGGCCACTATTGAAGAGCAGTTAGATCCTAGTAATCCAGGTCAAACGATAAAGGTACCTCGTGAGTTTGGTAAATGTGTTGAATGGGTTAAGGATCAAATGTGGGAGCCAATTTATAGACCTTTAATAAAAGTGAAATTTGATCCCGAGGTCCATACAAATCAAATCTAGGTTAATGGTTGTGAGATTGGCCACGGGGTGTAATAATGTATTATAGAGCACATTTTGTTTTGCAATTGCCTATTATTTAGAGGTATATATGTTTAACGTTTATGTAAGACTTTCAATATGATAAAAAATATGATAATGATATGATAAAAATGCGATAATAAAAAATAATCGAGTAATTATTGATGTTTATAAGGTAAAGTTGCCAATTACTGCTGGCTAGAACTAAAAATAAAATGAAAATAACGAATTGAACGACTGGCTGCGATGATAACAGTAAAGTAGTATTGTATCGTAATCTTAGTAATACAAGTTTTTGATATTTTTGAGATCAACAGGGGTCAGTAGATTGATAATAATATAATAACAATATTAATAATGCAATAATGTAATTAATAATATGAATATTGCCGGATCGGGGATGGAGCGGCCCCACCCCTGGAGGCAAACGCGGCAAACGCGGCAAACGCAGCAAATGCGCTTATTGTCACGCTGTCGTCATCGAAGTGCAGGGACAAAGAAAATACACGAGGTGTGTTTTTCCGCCGAAAACGATAGTGTGCATTGGAGGCAACGAGTGTTGCAGGGCGGCAGGCAAACATTCCCCAAAGGGGGAGCAACCGGCGGGAATTCGGCGGAATGTGACAACGCGTTTCATCAAAGACTCGAGAGAAGTTGAAAAAGCGATCTGAATAGGCAAAATGGCTCTTTTCTTGCTTGTTTTTTTATCACCGACCGATATAGCGCGGTTTTCTTGGAGACGAAAATATTGGACAAAGACTGGGTAACATGAAATAAATGGACGAGCAATTTGCAACGCAAATGATGTCAGCATACTCTACCGCGAAGCATGCTTACGTGGGATCTCGTCGAGATCCCACGGCCAATATTAGTAATCCCTTTGAGTCATTCGATCTCTCTCTTGTAAAAATTGACCCTCCCTCTAAATATGATATTATTGCACCCGCTCTTGCCATGCTCTTTTCTTGTAACTTTACTTTGACCCAAACAGTAAATGGAAAAAGAAAAGCACGAAACAACTTATTATTAAGACAAGAAAGTTAAATTGTCTTTGCATCAATATAGCGATGTGCAAGTTTCACAAACATTGCATGATATTACTTAATGAAATCTTGTCATGTGCAACAAAGGACATCGAAAATGATAAAATAAATTCTTGTTACATTTGCCGTTACTAAGGGGGGAACACACTTAGTAACAGATACGGGCGATTTCTAGGCCTCCGGGCGAAGAGAGCAAAAGGGGTTTATCTCCGCTAGCCGGGACTGTCCGGTGGGAATGAAAAGGACAAGCAAAAAATACAAAAAATGCAAAAATGCATAAATGCAAAAATGCATAAATGCAAAAATGCAAAATATTACGTATTCTGGGCCTCTTCCTCCCCCGCCCCGCTTGTTCGGGCTGGCAGATTGCCTCCAGCGCATTGTCTCGAGGGCTTCTAGATCTCTCGCCCGCTCTTACCTCAGCTCTTGTCCTCCAAATGCACACCAGTCCTTTAATTCCGGACACCCCATTGTTGTCCGGCTGCCGCCACACCCCCCTCGTTGATCAATTTTTCCAGCGTTTCCAGCGTTTCCAGCGTTTTGGCCTTAGATCCGCCCGAGAAAGCAGCCACAATGCGCTGCGTGCAGCTGCGGTGGGACAATGGAAGGGGTGCGCACAATGCTCAGCGCATATGCCAGTGCGACAATGGCAGTCCTTTGTCTCTTGTCTCTTTGCAAATTCGTCGTTGGGACTTTCTCGGCTTTCATCAATTTTTTCGCATTGAATCGTACCGGCAAGAAGGAATTATCTTTGATGTGATCCCATCTGTAACAAATCATCCTTCCTTTGTAAACTACACTATGTGATGCAGCGAATTTTATTATTATCCTGGAAGCTACTTATTCAACCATCTCGTAATATTCTCATAATATCATATTACAAAGAATAAAGCACATACTTATTCCAAATGATCACAAATCTTAAAGGCAATTGATAATATTCTCTGCTCTCTTACCTTCTTTCTAGCTGGATCTCTGTTTTTCGGTCTGTTTTTTGCCTCGATCATTCTTCCGTCTCTTGATTTGTTGTCCTACTTATAATATATATATATATCCATAAAGATATATATTTACAGGTATATATATCGTCATTTTTATATCCTGCTAAACTCAATCACACATCAAAAAAATAATAATTGAAACTACTCAATCACACTATCACCACGGCCATTAATTCATTATTGCTTATATATACATATAATTTATTTTTATTTTTCCCAGCTGGCGTTATATGTTTCAAATGCTAAGTATGCAAACAACCCAAAATAATTTCCATCATACTATGAAACCACTAGAAGATTATTTTGGCACAAGATCGACGAATTATGACTCGAAAAAGGTTCCAATTGATATGTCCAATATCAAAAACTCTTTCAAATCAACCGAAATATCTTCCTCGTCTGCTTCTTCTTCCACGTCAACTTTGTTATCGAAAATACAGCCATATAACAACAACATTACCAACCCTGCTAATGTTGTTCCAAATGGCTATTATCCATACTATCAACAATTACCATTGACAAACTTCGGTCCCATACAATTGCAACAACCAAATAATAACAATAGTAATATTAATAACATTGCTGATAGCTACCCCAACCAAAGTAGTATTGCCAATTTCGATCACAATGTCAGGCCATTGCTCATGGCTGTCAGTCCCAACGAGACTATCAATTCAAGATTGCCCATCAATTACACTTTTGTCGATTATAACAATATGATCGGGGCCCCGTATCTCTCCAGAAACACAAGTATTTCCCAACCAACCAATTTCAACCTCAACAACAACAACAACAACAACAACAACAATAATAATAATAATAGTGCTGGCATTATTATGTATAGCAGCAGAAACCATTCGCATTCGTCCATCACCCCAATCATAAATAACATCACGACTAGTGACCCACCTATATCGTCACCACCGCTATATGTGCTGAACCAGCCGTCGTTTCCTTCGAATAGTGGCATGCCATCCACTCAAAGTATCCAAAAATTGAAGAGTAAGTACGATACAGCAACCCACTCGTTCAAAACACCATCCATTGCATCGTTGTTAACCGATGACACTACGGAACAAGAGGTAGAGAGAGAGAAAGAGAAAGAGAACGAGAAAGTCTATAAATGTAACGATTGTCACAAGTCGTTCCAACGTGCCGCGTGGTTACGAAGACACGTGCTGACGCATACTAACTATAGACAGTTCCGATGTATATGGTGTTCGAGCAAACATAAGAGAAGAGACAATCTGTTCAAGCATATCAAGATCAAACATATGGAACAGTTGATGGATTCGATTCAGAATTTCTATCCGCTGGCCAATTTTGAGACAAGAGATTTGAATAAATTGGTACAGAGTGGTCAATTACATCGGGAAGATATCAAGAAGGTGATTTTATCGATCATTGAGAAGGGACAGGTACGGGATGTTGAAGTGTCGCATGTTAACGATGGTTAGAGGGGAATAATAATATATACTTGTCCATACTTCAATATATCATATATGTCAACAACGTCACAAAACAATAAAAGCAGAGATATTTGATAATGAAACTTCACAAGAAAATATTATCATCAATAACGTCACAAAAAAGTTAGGATGCAAAGAGATATCACAGATTTCAACGATCGATACGTTATCCCATATATCGGGGCCAAGACATTTTATTGAATGAAACAATTGGCAGGGAAGAAAGGAAAAAGGCAGCTGTCATCTTCACAACAGCTGGCTATTGTCAGCATATTGTCAGTATATTGTCAGCAAATTGCCCACACATTGTTCTTTCCTTTTCCTGCGAGTGGGCTTCCTTCGCGGCGAAAGTTCTTTCTATCGCTTCGAATCTGCGGGCGGTGCATAATTGCTTTTTCTGCCGCGGCCGTCTGGCGATTTCTCGCAGAAAAGGCGGTTCTCGCTGCGCGACAATGCCGATCGCGCAGCGGCAGAACGCGGGCAGGAACGCCCTGGGCGGAGGCTCCAGCTGTACTGTGCGTTCTGCGCTCATGCAAGATCGGCCTTTGTCCTGTGCTGTGCTGTTGCTTGCGGCCCGTTGCTCGGGCAGAGCCGCTGGAGGCAATCGTGCTTGCTGGTTGGTTGCAAGCTGGCCTGCGAGAGGGAAAGGGCAGTATGATTTGCACTCCCGTCTCCCCCAAGATCTCGTAGCCCAGATCTCATAGCCCAGATCAGATAGCCCAGATCTCAGGCCTGAGATCTGGTGTAACTGGCTGACATCAAATAGCTTAGTGCAAACAGCCAAGTGCAATCAGCTATGTGCAAACAGCTATGTGCAAATAGCGCATTCAGGCGTAATGCAAAAACAGAGATCCTCCCCCCCCCCATTATCCAAGCCCGTGCTGCATTGTTCACGCACTTCCGATACAGCTCTCGAGCAAATGTTCATGTTTTTATCTACATTCTTGCATGTCTGGGATCATAAACAAATAAATATATACACACACTTCCATTCCCTGTCTCTTGTTTATATTTCCCGTCAAATTTCAACTGCTTTCTATATAAACTTTTCATGTTGCCTGAAAAACTTTTTCCTTTTTCTTTATTCGCTTTGGCTATTTAATATCTGTTTATTTCGTCCTGAAAACAAAATACATATATATATTCTATACTTCTTCATTATCTCTTACCAATTTATATAACCAAAACAATTTTCTATTTTATTATTATCACTATCATTATATTAAACCACATTCTACCTTAAACATATACACTCTTTGGTCGCCATCGAAGCAGCTTCTATCTCATTTTACCTTTTCTTTTCCGCTTTCGATTTACCTTTTCTTCTTTCTCTCGACCCACAAACTTGACTATCAATAATACCATTTTATTATATTTTTACTATATTATATTATATTGTTTTCATTTTCATTTTCGTTTGCCATTGAAAAGAAGACGTTATACTGACCGGTCCCCATCCACATCGATAATAAATTACTATATAAATAATGAACAATATCAACAGGGACGTTGATATCAACAAAAATGATAACAACCAAAACGCATCAACAACTGCTCAGGAACAATATAATCAATATATCAACAAGTACTCTCCCTACAACCAACCTTCACATCTACAAAATACTTCCGCCAATTCATATCAATTGCCCTCGTACCAACAACAACAACAACAATATGCTATGCAACAATATACATTCCAACAACAACCACTGTATCAACAACCAAATAATAATAATAATAATATTAATAATAATAGTAACAATAATAGTAACAATAACAGTAACAATAACAATATCAGCTCTAATAATGGCATTGAACCGTTTGACTCTAATTTATATAACAGACCCGCAGTGATTGGTAACTACAACAACAATTATACTCAGAATAACAGCCAATACGGCCAACATCAACAACAACAGCAAAACTCAGATTATAATTTCATATCGCCGATTAACGATACAATCAATAATAATGCAAACAGTAATAAACTTAGAAATAGCAATAACAACAACAACAACAACAACAACGTGCCAAATTTTAACTACCAACTACCAGATATGATGTATACCCAGTACATGAATCAATTGACTAACAAATCTAGCAACCAACAGCAACAAATGCAACAGTCTTCCCCCGCTACATTCAACAATATGCCTTCCAATACACAATATTCTAATCCTCAATTATACAATATTACTACTACTTCCACTAATAATAATATTAACAATAACAATAACAATAATAATAATAACACTAGTAATAATTCAAAAATAAGTTCGTATCAGCAGAATAGAGATGATAAAATATTTCTAAACTCTCAAGAAAATAGTGGTCAAATTCAAGATACAATTTATTCAATCAATAATAATAATAATAATAATAATAATAGCAATAACCCATTTACATCAAAATTTTTGAAACCAGCCGGAGGGGACACCAATTTGGATTATTTGGAAACCGTCACAGATAATGATTATTCTAATATGCAAAGCGACCCGTATTCTTCAAATGTTTTCACTAATAATTCTGAACACCCTGGTGATAAAAATTTTGTGGTCGAGATAGAATCCCAAAAACAAGCTAAAAATTATACCAAGAAGAAGAAAAAGACCCCCACTACCACATCAAAACTTTCAATTAAAAAGGCCAAGAAAACTGATTCATCAGAGGAAAAAGATAATGAAAAGAAAAAGAAAGATAAAAAAAAGAAGAAACAAGGCCCAAAGAGACCATCTTCTGCTTATTTCTTATATTTCATTACAATGAGAAAACAATTAATTACTGATCATCCAGATGCAAAAGTTCCTGAAATTGCCAAGATTGCATCTGTCCAATGGAAAAATATGTCCATTGAAGAAAGAAAACCATATAATGATCAGTTTAAAATTCATTGGGGGGAATATTTAGTCGCAAGAGAAGCATTCAAAAAATCGTTGCCACCAAAGAGACCGTCTGGTCCCTTTATTAAATTCACTCAAGATATGAGACCTAAATTAACAAATGAATATCCAAATAAAAACTTGATCGAAGTGACAAAATTAATTGGTCAAAAATGGAAAGAACTTACTGAAGAAGGAAGGGCTGTATATAAAGACGCTTATAAATTAGAATTGAGAGCATGGGAAAAGACAGTTGGATTTAAAAGACAAAATGAAAATGATAATTCAAACATCCCTAGCAAAGAAAGAATATATACCGACGCTGGCGATGATAACAAAGTCGAAGCTGGTCTTGGACCATAAAATAAAATGTTTTGCTAATAAAGTATCCTTTCTCAATGCCTTTAAATGAATATGCGATCTCTAAAAAAGCCACTATATATTATAAGAAAGGCATGTTTTTCCACTCTTAAAACATAGACACCCCTTTAAATCATTTCCCAATACTTCATATTAAAGTTTGAGTATATCTTATTTCCATATTTAGTATTATATTTTGAGTATATATTTGTTCGAGTTAAGAAACTAAATTCATCTGGCCTACTAGACACCTTGTCACTTCAACCTTCAAACCACATTTTCTTTTCCTTCACAATACGCATTTGTGACACAAATTCAAAATAAATGAAATATTATTTTCAAATTACCCTCCTGCTGTCGAAAATTTTTAGATGCTTGAAAATTTTAAAAGAAAAAACACAACTCGATGAGATTGAAATTTAAATTTAAACTTGCGATGCCCGCCAGCATTAATGTATTCTTACGAACTGAATTAGCTTCTTAAATGCCATAGGGTATCCTCCAGTTTTTGATCGATCTGTTAAAAGTACGTTCCTCCACAGCAACTTCTATCAGCAAGTGTTTTTTTTTTTTTTTTGAGACAACAATATATACAATAACAACCAAAAAATATGGCCAACAATTCTATTAAATTATTAGCTCCAGATGTTCATAGAGACCTAGCCGAATTGGTCTCTACTAGATTAGGTGTTCCATTGACTGACTGTAGATTACAAAGGGATCCAACTGGTGAGGTTTCTTTTTCCATTGGTGAATCTGTGAGAGATCAAGATATTTTTATCATCACTCAAATAGGTTCTGGTGTCGTCAATGATCGTGTTCTTGAACTTTTGATCATGATCAATGCCTCTAAGACCGCCTCTGCTAGAAGAATCACTGCGATTATTCCAAATTTCCCTTATGCTAGACAAGATAGAAAGGACAAATCTCGTGCTCCAATCACTGCTAAATTAATGGCTGATATGTTGACTACTGCTGGGTGTGATCATGTGATTACCATGGATTTACATGCCTCTCAAATTCAAGGTTTCTTTGATGTCCCAGTGGATAACTTGTATGCTGAGCCAAGTGTTGTCAGATATATTAAAGAAAATGTCAACTTTGAAGAAGCTATTATTATCTCTCCAGATGCTGGTGGTGCTAAGCGTGCAGCTGGTCTAGCTGATCGTTTAGATTTAAATTTTGCTTTGATTCACAAGGAGAGAGCTAGAGCTAACGAAGTTTCTCGTATGGTTCTTGTTGGTGATGTCACTGATAAGATTTGTATTATTGTCGATGATATGGCTGATACCTGTGGTACTTTAGCTAAAGCAGCTGAAATTCTATTAGAAAACCGTGCCAAATCTGTTATAGCTATCGTCACTCATGGTGTTCTTTCTGGTAATGCTATTAGTAACATCAATAATTCCAAATTAGATAAGGTTGTTTGTACAAATACTGTGCCATTCGAAGAAAAAATGAAGGATTGTCCAAAATTAGATGTTATTGACATCAGTAGTGTTCTATCTGAAAGTATTCGTCGTTTGCATAACGGTGAAAGTATTTCTTTCCTTTTTAAGCATTCTCCATTATAAGCTAAACAACGTACATACTGTAATGAGGTATACCATACCTCTACTATTAGATTCTTTTAATCATATAACCTTCTAAACATCATGTTATGTTGATTACTCAATACCTACGCATAATACATATTTATATATATATATTTAACTACACAAAAGATCCATTGTACATTATTTTATTTTCACCATCAATACGTCTAATCACAGTAAGATATATTGTTGTCATGTTTTTTTTATTATATAATATTAAAGACAAGTATAAAGTATAAAATGATCATAAACCGTAGTTAGCCTTATCGAAATGTTCTAATGATCTGATGAGTTCACCGTTACCGTTTAATAGCGCGTCGGTATCACCAAGAAAATCCACAGCTTCTGGGTGAGGGACCCAGATAACAGTAGCACCCAAAGCCATACCAGCTTGAACACCTGGAATACCATCTTCAAATACTAAACATTCTTCCGGTTTGATATCAGTCCCAAATTTCTCATTAAGCTCTTTCAAGCCTAATTGATAAATATCTGGGCATGGTTTACCTCTACCTTTTGGAATTCTTGAATCATCACCGGTGACAATAGCGTCGAAACAGTTAAAACCTTTTAAATGATCAGTCTTGCCATGGAATTTTTCTTTGTTAGAAGATGTGCATAAAGCAATAGGAATGTTAAGGTCATGAAGATAATGAATCAAATCTTGGGCACCAGGAAGAAAGGCACAAGTTGGCCATTTAGTTTCTTGACTCTTAATATTTAAAGCATTATACTCTTCATATGTTAAAGGTAAATCATAATGAGAAATCAATTTGTTGCCAGCTTCTGGACCTGGTAAACCTTGTAACTGAAGTTTAACATCCCATGTTAATGGGCCTTTGTTGTATTGAGTAAGGATTTCATTGCATGTAATGGTATATATATCTTCTGTATTAACCAAAAGACCATCCATGTCAAATAAACATGCCTTAATTTGTTTTGGTCCAGTCATTTTCTGCTTTTTGGTCTATGGTTGGCAAACATTCTGGACTTTTTCGAGTAATGTGTGTTCTGAGCATATTTGTAATCTCGAAAAAAGTTTAGTTTTTATATTTGAAGTTGTTATTTTTCGACTCTTTAAATTCAACAAAAGGACTAGAAAATATGCCAAGTCTGCCTGATGCTTAACCGTTTAGAGAAGAGATGAGTAGGTGATGCAATCTCGTTGTTTCGTGGTTATAATATATGTGTAATTCTTGATGGAAAAGTATGTTCAGACTCAGATTGGATGTAATGGAGCCCTACAAACAGGACATTGTAACTTATAACTCATCCAGTTTTCTAGACAATCTGTATGAAAAATATGATTACATGGAGTAGTCATATAGCTGTAGATATCCACCTTATGTGTTTCAGGGATATCATCAATATTTAAAAGAACTGCAGACATGCAGATGGCGCAATCCACTGAGTGAGTTTCCGTGGAATTAGAATCACCGTGTTCTAATAAGTATTGCAGAGTAAGAGATTTGAAATAAGAATATCCTTCTGGGATAGTGTGCTGAGGTAGAAACCACCGGGCACCTAATATATCTTGGGAATACAGCACGGCAATTTGGAATGCTAACCACAGGGAAAGAATCACAGCAAATCTGACATCTCTATGATGTCTAAACACATTAGAAGAATATGTGAAAATATAAACGATTGGTAAAATTCTTATAATTGAGGTGCCAATGACAAATGACCATAATAAAGGTAATTTGTTTTGTCTACGGTTAGCTGTGGTATTATTTCTCATACGCGTACTTCTTGATTGTATACCTTTGATAGCATTTCTGAATATTTGTGGAACCCAATAAGAATAAAGGATGCACAGGGATGTATATTCAAAAATCTTTCTAAGATGAAGAGGCCATGTTAGGGAGGAGAGAACAATAAAGGCAGACACAAATAATGTGAAAAATACCCTTCCATATAATGAACTACTAATAGAAGCTTCGTCTGGAATAATCACTGGTCTGTCACCTAATCTTTCAGCATCTTCTAAATTACCACTTAATAAAGTTCTGATACCAACTGATTGTTCATTAACTTGAGAGGCATAGACAGAAATCAAATATCTAGTTTCAAAAATCGATGCTAAAATAAAAGAGGCAAAGGCGCTGATAATTAATGGAAGATACAATTCCGGTATAACACTGGCAGATATGAAATAAATGCATGTAAGAAGACCATCTACTAAATTGATCATTGAAAAAGAAAATACAGAAATCTTGTTTACACTTGAAGGAGTATTGGTGTGTTGCATTTGACGGAGTAATAAATATATTTGAGCAATGAATAGTAGTATCCCAAATAGTATATGGATTCTTATAGTGCGCATTTTTATTTCATAAAGAGTGCCTTTAGTCTCATTAATTTTCAAAGTGATACCACAATCTGGAGAATACATCAATCCAGACTTGATCGTAACAGGTGGAATTTTGGAGATATTAATAGGTCTTCCCAATGGCCAATTCAACTCTTTATCGATAAGTTTCATTTCATCTCGGTCATATTCATTCCATGGATCTAATTGTAAGAACATCACATATTCGCATTTGTTATTAGCATCATCGTATGCGTTATGAAGATCAGTCATGGTTATAGTATCTATAAAATTTGAAACGTTCCAATATTCAGTAATCAATTTCTTACTTTCATCGTAAATGGTTTTTGTTTCTTCATCATTACTATTGTTATTAGCAATGGTTAAGTAATGTGGAAAAGCAAACAGTGAATGAAACTTTGCACTATCTGACAATGATAATATTCTACCTCTCTTAATATCGTAAATTGCTAATGAGTTTATTGAATGTTTTTCCTTTTCATATTTATCGTGGAAGTCAGCTTGTAGAATTAGCATCTTGAATCTATCATCTTGTGAGTTAAACATGTATCTCTTTCTTGAAGCAATTTGATTAGTAACGTCGTCTAAATGTGATATTTTAATACTCAATTCACCAGTTTCAAAAGTAACATTATGTAACTCACCAGTATTAGACCAATCATCAATGTAGTTGTCACCAGTTTGAGGTGTGTTATCGTTCATGTCATAAGGAGGATCATATAACTGGGGGTAAGGCATCCTTATTCTGTTGAACTCATCATTTGAGTTCAAATCAATATTACCAATCAAGGTACTCGAAATGTTCCATGGATATATATTATCCTCTGGAGGCATGTTCCATATATCTGATTTAACCAAATCTCGTATTTTATCAGGCACCACTAAATACTCTTGATTAGCCTCCCAGTTGTCATAATTCTTCCCAGCAATAGGGTATGTGGCGTTTATTCCATGTTTATTTAGTTCATCTTGGTAGCTTAATTTAAAGCCTGTGATATTCCTGAAATTGTCGGTATAACTCATATTTGTAAACGAGTTGAACTCCATTTTCATATGTTCCTTCAACATCTCCAATTGGTTAAATTCGTATTCGGAAGATACACCATCGCCATCAGGTGAGGAGAAAAAAATGAAGAGGATGATAATTATAAAGATAAGTGTATTAGCATCAACTTCCATGATCTGATTGGTAATGTGCTTGAATTTTTATGTGTATACGATTTCTGCTGTCATGTTTGTTAGGCAGCAAGTATCTTTCCTTAAAATATTGATTTCTTTAATTATTCATGTCGAAATTGAAAACATCAAAATTCAAAATAATACAGAAGGTTTGTTAATACTACAATAATATTTCACTAAAGACAATGTACAAAAAGACTATTCAAACTAATATAAGAATGTAGCATGCGTCTCTAATAAATTGATGACTATATATGTATATATACATGAAATGCTGTCAAGGGTGATAATAGAAACTTGATGCCAAATCAATTCTCATAGCCATCCAAATTCAGAATCGTCGAGCAATTTCCAACCAGTCTTGATGAGATTTGCAATGATTTCGTTATCATGATTACTTGCTGTGTCTGGCATAAATCTTTTTTTCATTATCAAGTCTTCATCAGTGTATTCTCCAACTGTTCTTTCATTCAAATTTGTATCAAAAATTTTAAATGGTTTGATCATATTGAAGAAATTGGTGATCTGAACTACTTCATTGGAAGAGTTTGATAAACTGACAACAATCTCGCGTAGTTTTATCGTATCATTAAACTCAGCTTGCATGACCACGCTAATTAAATGAGTGGGTAACTTGTTAATAATTTTGATAATGTTATGCAGCTCATAAATGATGGGAATAGCAAATGGAGATATTATTCCTAATTCAGAAGTGTCGGCTGCATATCCATTCTTGTTTTTATGTAAACCCAATAATTTGTGGCAAAAATCATTTGAATTTTTTGGAGTATTAGCAGCTAACACTGGAGAACTTTCTTGGTCATGATCATCTAAATTTAATGGGGTATTGTCTGGGCTGATAGAATTGGTAGAGTTCAAGCGTAACATTAAGGTTAATAGTTGCAATATTTCAGAAATTAGAGTTGTAAGAATATCAGTAGTTTCAATGATAGCTTCCTTGGGAAGTTTCACTGTTTCCGGACTTTTTCCGTCTAGACTTATCAAATTGTTAGTGAGATTCAGCTTTGAAAGCAAAATTTTAAAAAATAATCTGTTAATGGATACCAATTCTTCTTGGTCATTGGCACAAGGGCGCTTAGAATACCACTTTAAACTTTCTATATCGTATTTTTTTATCTCAAATCCATTTATTGATTTTCTATTAATTGATAACTCGGTTAAAAATTCTCCAAGATTTAAGCTTTGAATAATGTAATTTAACTTGACAGGATCGCGTTCAACACACCATTTTTCTATAAAAGTTGTATCGTGATTCTTGGAGAATTCGGTGTCTACGCTACTGTCAAAAAACTTATCGATAGTTCCCTTAATAGGAATATTTAATAGTTTAGGACCACCAAACATACAGCTTTGAAGAGAATCGAATATGATCAGAAGGATGTATAATCTCTTAAAAACTATTGAATAATCCAGTTCAGAGCCGTTTGTTGTATCAGCAGTGCGAACGTTGGATGAAACTTCATTACTCAGTAACATTTTGTATAGTTTGAACTCATTGAAAATGGTAACAGACATGCCCAAGACAAAAGAGTTATCGTAACCAACATAGGATAAAATGTAATTTAATATTATGAACGTGCAAAGATAGATGACTTTGATTTTTGGGGAGATTAAATCCTTATTTTCTCTGAATTTGGGATGAATGTCAACAATCCTTTGAAAGCATTCATTTAATGCTGAAATGAATATTGTTTGTATCTCAAAAGAGTCATTCCTTCCCAAATTTTCATTGGCATTGGAGAATTTATCATTTTTTGTATCAAATTGATCTGTTCCGGGTGTACCAGCTGTTGATGCAGTATTGTTATTATTTTTGGAAACAGATGAAGATTGCCTTGAATCGAATAAAGAACAACATTTGCCCCTTTTTACAGCTAGCCTGATCAGTAGTTCCAGAGAGTTTCTAAACCATAATATAACGTAATTATTCAATTCATGGATCGATGAGATTGGTTGAATGTTAACTATAAGTATGTCATTTGTCAAAGTTTGTTTGTCCAATGGAATAATTGGAAATCCAGTGTGAATGTACTCATAATATAAATCAATCAAATCGACATCATTTATTTGGCCATACACAACAGATGACGAAACAATATTGCCAGCAAAAGTCCCGATAGTATTGGAAGAGGCGATATCAGAACCAGCTGTGGGCCTCTTTTGCTCGGAGTTTTTGATAGACAATGATCTAACGTTTAAGTTTTCATTGCCTCGGTCATTATCATTAGTGTTGGTACTATCCTTAATTTGATTTGTATGGTTATATGTCGAATCTATAAGTGAATTGATAGAAATTACTGAATTTTCTCTTTTCTGTTTTCTATTAATAGGGACTCCAGATTCATCTTTTTGTGGGTTAATAGCATAACTGCTTGAACCGGCTTTGGGTGATTGAGTGGTTGTTGATACAGACGTTGATGGTTTTCTAGTTACAAATGGAGTAACACTGGTAGATTTGGCAATAAACTTTTCGTTGTGTATTAAGGGAGCTTCAGTAGAGTTATTATCGGGTTTTGGTGGAGTTACTAATCTTTCCAACGGATGTGTCACTGCACTAGGAGACATGCTGTCACTTGTAACTGATCCATTTCTTGAATGATATCCTGTAGTAGCGTAGTTTCCAAAAGAGTTGATGTTAGGTTGAGGACTGGCCGTAGTTTGTTGATAAAATTGAGAGTATGGATAAGCTGGAGGCAGCTGTGACATGGTTGGTTGAGGTAGTTGTTGTTGTGTCGGAATTGAATTTGAAGATTGTCGTAATAATGATGGGATAGAACTTGATCTTCGGAATGGAATATCTTGTTCACCATTAACTGCAGTAGGATTAAAATTCTTTAGATATGGCCAATATGCACTGTTATTGCTCCCAGCTATACTATTTACTCTACCTTCCTCTACAGAACCTGTAGTAAATCCTAGCATATTATTGTTAGAAGTTTTGTTTCTATTATTGTCAAAGGCAGATGATGGGTTGTTTTGAGTGTTATTATTAAAATTGGCTGCAAGTTGATTATTACTTTGAGTCACAGGTTGAGTGGTACTTAGTAAAAGTTGTTCTTGGATATTTATATTTCTCATTGACAAATCACTGGTCAAAGAATCCACTGAACCTCTCTTTTGATGCGGAAATTCATGATATGGGACTTTCCAGAATTGTTGCTGACCTAAATTTAATGCTAAGTTTGGCTGTCCTGTGTGATTAGATGCGCTTAAAGATGAACCTCTTCCCTTTGCATCGCTTGTAATATTAGTCAACTCAGCATTATTAGTCCTAGGAGGAACGGTTGTGTTGTTTTTGGTAACAGTAGGTGTACTAGTTTGAGGAATGTATTGTGTTAATGGTGGCAGTAGCACTTGATTAAAGCTTTGGAATGTTGAAGGTACATTATTCGTTGCTATAGGAACCGCTTGTGAGACAGCACTATTATTGATATTACCGTTTGAAATTATGTTTGCATTCTTATTGAGTTGGAGTGAATTGGAGGTAGCCATGCTCGTATTAGCTGTCGTAGTAGAATTACTTTTGTTGTTGTTTTTATACGATTTATTATAACCCTTGGAAGGGCCCCTTTTCAAAGGAACTCTAACAAAACTACATTCTTCATTGTTTCTTTGGCAATATTGGCAAATACCTTTCAAGTCATTATAATCACACTTAATCTTTTTCTTTCTACATTGATCACATGCTCTGGAAGCTTTAGTTCTCTTCCTTGCTTGATTTTCCGCTGATGTGTTTCTCCCACTCTTATTTGGGCTTTTAGTGATTGTGATATTAAAGTTTGATGAGGTTGGAATTGCAGGTGTGCTGATCCCATTTATAGTATTGGATCCTGTCGATTGTTGTGAATTTGAAGAATTAATAACTGGTTCAGCAATAGAGTTTTCTATGCTGATGGCTCTGTCATTTAAGTTTGTGGTCATCATCTAATGTGTAATATGACAAGTTTCTCGCTCAACAACAGGATACAAAATATTTCAAACAGGATGGCGAGATAATAGTAATCTATTTTATAAGACACCTTCGACTCTTGTTGGTATAATTTCACACTAATTTATATACTAAGGATAGTAGCAGTTATATCCGGGTTCAAAAAAACCTAATTTGATTGCTCCTTATTGTGTAAGGTGATGATTCCAACCTTTTAACATACTTGAATTTAAATTTGTTTTGTATTTTTGAAGTATTATATTTTTTTTTTTTTTCGCATTTTCATTAATACCTTTAAAGTAGAGTAATCATGCCTAGTTAAAATAAGCACTTGCTGAAAGCAAATCAACACTATTGGTAGCAAGGTCTTGGTAAGTTGAATAATTTTTATTTATTGAAATATATAACAAGTAGTTTGTAAAAAAAAATTGTACATAAAGTGTGAATTTGTGTGGAGTATTTATTCGAAAAAGTCGTAAAAAATCTTAAGCACTTAATTGAATTTCTATGCCAATTAAGTTGTCTCTGCGATTTCTCAAAATATCATGGTTTTTGTCTTGTTAATAACTAATTCTTATGAGCATGGTTACCATCATGTTCATTATCAGATAGATCCAAATCTAATATGTCATCTTGTTGAGTGTTGTTCACATTAGATTGTGTCGTATTATTATTATTGTATCCATCTTCTTCGTTGGTAATAATACTTTGATTATCTTGGTTTTCCAAATCACTGTCATCTAATGGATCACCTAATGACTGTAAGTCACTTAAATCGAAATCAGCAACATTTTCTGGATCAGTTGGTAACTGTTGTGAGACAGCTAACATATAAGAGGTGTCGGTTGGTCTCCATAAGAATGAAATGATGACGAAGACGACAAAGTAAGTTAGAGTTGGCCAGAAATCTGTGAAAAAGAATCTTGATCTCCAATTCTTTTCAATCATAGCAATAGAATTCATACTGGAGAAAATGATTGTGGTAACCACAAACCCGATCATTAAAATAACTAAAGAAATGTAGATGATGGCTAATAATTTCTTGTACATGTTCAATTTAACCACTTGTCTTTGTTCTCTCAAATATTTGACAGTTTCAGTCATTGATCTTAAAATCATTAGATAGAAACCTAACATACAAAGAGCTAATGGAACAAAAGTGATTAAGATTAATAGAGATGGATTTTCTGGATCTTCTAAATAACTTTGAATTAAGTAACGTGAACATAATAACCAAGTAAAGACAGCATAAAATTGGCAACGTCTCATCAAAGTCTTGTTTAGTTTTGGATAAACAATCCCGTAGCCTAAAGCAATGATTAATAATAAGAAAAAGGAGAAGACTAATTTCCCAGAAGTTAACATAGATAAGAAAACCATATAAACAATTGTCCCGGCTACGTCACCCTTTTCGTTTTTAATATCATAATAAGCCCAGACAAAAATAGTTTCAGCAGTTAAAAACACATAGAAGGCTAATAAGTATTTTTGTAATGGTAATAATTCATGTTTATGTTTCCAAAATGAAAAGAAATATAATGCCATGGCAATCACATACCCAACGGCTAGAAGACCATAGAGTGGTAATTTATTGATTTCAGAACCAGCTAAATGACCATAAGCATTTCTAAAATTGACCACGGCATTAAACTTGACATCTTTTGAGCTAGTGAAAACAGAAACACAATAAAACCCGGTCTTCGTGACTGGGTATTTGGTGTCATGTAAACCAGTGAAATCTTGAGAAAAGGTCATAATTGGATTCACCAAGGTTCTATTTTCCTTTGTATATGGGTTATAAGCCTCTTGTTCAATAATGAATTTTCCCAAATCATCCTCAGAACATAACTCAGCACTCACGGCATAATCATCACAAACATATTGTTTGGACCCATCCCCTAAACTGGCACCAAGATGTATGTAATCTTGGAAATCATAAATTGCCACAGAAATTAGCCCATCTTCATTATCTGTATCCTTCTTAAATTTTTTAAGATTGAAAGAAATGAAAGGATCAACTTTTCCACCCCAGTCGTCCTTGGAATACATCCCAGCACATATTTCATAATCTTTTTCATTAATTTTTTCTTTGTTAGCCCATGAAAATGTAGGTAAGCTGGCAAGTACAAAGAGGCCCGCTGTTAATAGGGATTTTTGGCTTCCCGGTAGTAATCTCATGTTTAATGGTAAATTATTTATTAGTACTTTTTTTTGATTATTTTTTTTTTTGGTTTGAGTTCGATAGTATATATAGCTAGTTGGATGTGTTTGTATAACGTCACTAAATTCCTTGCACACAGTCAACAAGGTTCACTTGATTTCTTATTATCTATTTTGGATACGTTGTATCTGTTCTTATTCACTGAAACACTGTTTGCTTTCTTCAAAGAAACCTTCAATTGAGTGATATTTATTTTTCAATAAATCACTTTTCCCACTTGGCGGGGGAAATGTGGGAAAAACCAGTTAGGACCCTGGCGTTAGAAGAAATAAAAATTTAAGCTGGTAACAGTTATTTAAAGGCGGGTGATAACTAATCGATTGACAACAAAGTGATCGAGCAATAAAAGCATAATCGATCAATCACTTGCTCGGTGGCCAGCTTCGTATTTTGATTGTTTGGTAGTATGCATTAATGAGAGCCGTGAGAATGATGGAAAATGAGAATATATAGTGTTACATCAATTATATAGTGAGACGTAGAGATGCAACGGATTAACTTTGGAGTGCTCTGAGTCTTTGTCTCATGTCGTCAATCATCTTGTCTGCTTCTTCATCGACCTTGTTTTCTGGCGTTTCAATCTCCTCTTGACCAGTGGGTAAATCGATATGTTCTGGGATGTTGTCAACCTTTGCGAACTTGTCTGTGGTATATTCTTCGATGATCTTATTTACTTGTTCCTCAACTTCTTCGTTCATTTCGTCTTCACCCATATCAAGGGATTCCATGGTATCATCCACCATTTCTGTCATGATCCCTGCTTTCATCAATTCTTTCTCTAATTCCATCATACTGGATTGGATTTGAGGTAATCTCACAAGAGAATTGACTTCTCTCATAATACCTGTTGAAGTAGCCATGGAGTTTGTTAAGTTTTTCATCTTATATGCTTCTTCCACTTTCATAGTCACAGAATTTAATTGCGCCTTGGATGTATACATTCTACTATATTGTTTATTCACTTGATATAATTCTTTGGCATAAACTTTGACAGCTTTCACATCATCTTGTTTGGCTGCTTTCTTAATTAGATCCTTTGTTCTCTTTTGTAAATTTTGTAATTCATTCAAGTTTCTATCTATTTGTCTCGCATTCTTTCTTAGTGCAGCTTTGATCTTTCGATGTTGTTCCTTTGGGTCAGGGCCCCAGATGGCCTTCTTAACATAGTCCATATCCGTTTTATAGTTTTCTTGTGCCTTTAACACTTTCTTTTTACTTAAATACTAAACTGTTAACCTCCACATTTAATAGTCTGTACAACTGCTATCTGAAATTGTTTTTCAAATGTTAAAGTTGTTATTTATTTTATTTTTTGATCATTCCAGAACAGAAAAAATAGAGATATAAGCGGTAAATAAAAAATAGTATAATACCATTATAAAGTCAAATCCACCACTCATATAATGATATTGATATTCCCTTGGAAATTTGCTTCTCATAGCACAGTTTAGTAATACATTTACTGGACAGAATTGCTATGATTGGGGTAATTGAAGGATCAATGATTGTATCTTCCAAATGTAAACACGTATGCTTTTCTTATTGTATTTTTATACAACGATGAAAATATATTTCACACTACAGATAAAAGGGGTAAATTCTGTTTCTCTCTTATATAAAGTACTTTGTTGAGAGTTTGTGTGATCCTCGTACTATAGTGGTTATTTATGATGGTATTACATCTCTAGAAACACTTATCATTTCGAAAATACTGAAGAGATAGCAGTATTTAAATACTGTACCAAATTGGTAACACTGGCCATGGAAAATAATGTTAGATTCATCCCTTTTTTAACATACACTCAAATGAGCAACTTACAAAGTCGTGAGTAGGATTTACCAATAAACAAAACTCACATAGGGGAAAGCAATCATGTACTACAATTATTATTTTAATTAAATGTGACTCATCATTACTGCCAAAAGGTAATATGGGAAGGAATATAGCAACATCTTTATTTCCTCTCGTGATTGCTCCTACTTAGTAAATATATGCTGTTAAAAACAAAATTTTGTAAAATCCGATATAGTGTAACGGCTATCACATCACGCTTTCACCGTGGAGACCGGGGTTCGACTCCCCGTATCGGAGCTAATAATTAATGTTAAATTAAAATTTTATTTTTTGCCAATCCTTCACCATCCACACTCTTTCACCAAATCACATATGGTTTCCATAAAGAATCATATTGTTTCTATTCACATGATAAGAAAACGGCTTGCCCTTTATCAAGAAATTCAAATGTATTTTTTTCAAATTTTTGTGAATATTATATATTGTTATATTATTATTTAGAGTCATGTAATGTTTTATTCAAACTAAATTTAAATCTTGTCTGGTGATAGCATATTATCATATTCCGTTTCAAAATCATCCAATCCACGTCTACCCTTAGTCTTGAATCTAGATCTGTGTTTACCAAAAGTATTGTCTTTTTCCTTTTCTATGCCAGTGGCATCATTCTCGTTTGTAACACTTATATCACCGTTGGATTTTCCCAGCTCTTTTTGAAGCTGCAATAATTCTAATTGAAGAGACGCCTTACGTCTTCCCAGCGCTTTTCTCTTTGCTAACTTATTACGAAATTCTGAAACTTTATCTTCTAATTCTTCTAATTCCTTTGTTTTTATAACGTCATCATCATTGTCATCTGTATGATCAATTTTGTTATTCTTACTAACTTTTTTTGCATTCGATACAGACCCAGACTCTTCCTTTTTAACAGCAACGATCTTTTCAAGCAATTTAAGAGCAAACTCTTCAATTTTGTCATCATCCATTTGAGTTCTATTATTTTCAGCACTTTTTGAAGAATTGTGAGATTTATTGTCGTCACCATCATCTCTTCTCTTTTCAACATATATTTTATCATTATGGATATTCTTCCTATTAAGTTCTCTTTCCATCTCAGAGTCATCAAGAACATTATCTTCATTACTTCCATAAATGTTTCTACCGTAAAGTCTCATAGACAGTTCGTTTCTTTCTTCTTTATACTTAGAGGCTAATTCATGATATTTGCCTAATTTATTTTGGCATTGTTGAAATCTATCATTAATTCGTAATTTTTCGCATTGACTCTCATATAGTTGTTTATTCAAAGATTTTATCTCTGCCAATAATTCATCGACATTCTTAGCATTTTCATAATACTCTTTGGGAATAAATGTCTCCCTAAGATTTGTATTCAAATTTCTTTGATCTCCAAAATTGCCAGTGGGATGTCTTAAATTGTTTCTAAATTCTGGTCTAGAGGTATAGCGTCTAGGGGTAGGTGATGGATTATACATATTTAAGGACACTAGGTTCAGTGGATACTTTGTTTGGAGTGCCTAGATAAGTTGTATCAATCTTTGTGATCAAAACGCGTTTGTTTATGTTTTCATAATGTTTTTTTGTTTGCATATTTTTTCCACTTTAAATAATCTCGATTTAAAGTATTGAGAGTTCAAGAAAGATTCAAGTTTTGATGAAACAGTTACCAAACAAATTTTAAAAATGAGGGATACATTTACAGGAATGTTGCTATGTCTATATAAATATATATATTTGTGTGTATGCTAGATAAGGGGAAAGTTAATTAGTAATTAGTGTGGTTAAAAACAGTTTTTAAGTCATTAGAGCTTTGATGTTAGTCTTGTCGATGGGTTTTTCTGGGCCGTCTTCTTTCTTAATGTTAAGTTGGGTAGAAAGTTGGTTAGGGACCTCTGGAATAGATATATTGGAATAATTATTACTGTTGTTTGAATCATTTCTACTGTTCACAGTAGAGGTTTCGTCTGTAATTATCGACGAAGAAGATTCCGTCATTTTTGGCAAAGTATTATCTCCATTAGAATATGCAGCAGCAATGGTACCGGTATCGGATAGAGGTAATCCGGAATCAGTAGTGTTTGAAGAGTCCTTTTCTATAATATTTTCACCTTGGGCTATTCCGACTACTTGACTTTGAATTTCACCATTGCGATTATTTATTTCACTGTTACTATTTTTACCGTTGTGGTCGTTACTGGTTACACTTGAATTTGAGTCATTTCTTTTACTATCAACTACATTTGTGTCTGTTTGGCTATGTTTTTTATGATTATGGACTTTTCTGCTTGTTCTTAATTCTACGTACTCTGGTTCAATTGGGGTCATATTCGTTCCAGGTCCAGCAATGGATTTTAATTTCGACAATTGAGAACCACTGTTATCAATAATTGAATTATATTGTTCTGAGCGATGGGCATTAGAGTTGTATGAAGCCAACGGAATCGAAGACATAACGCCACTGTTTGTTGAATTGTTTGATTCGATATTAAAACTATTACTATTATTCATACTGTTGATTGCTAATGGGGCAGAATTTGAAGTCGCTGACGAGGCCGGTGTTACAGAGCGGATATTATACGACATAGACCCAAAAGTGTCAGCTGTTTGGAATTGACCAGCAGTGGAAGTAGGAACATACTGAGTTTGGAAATGGTATGGCGATTGACTAGATATTTGCATAGGAATCAATTGATTGCCTGAGTTTATCATAGTCCCTTGAACAGATCGAGTTTGGAATTGAGATTCTGGCATGGAAGTTAGGCCTGTAATAGCGCCACCAGCGGCGACGCCAATCATAGTATTGAATCCTTGGGCGGCAGTAGTCGTTTGTTTTAACAATGAGTTAATATCTTTAACGAAAAGAGGATATAGAAGATCTACAATTTTTTCTCTTTCAGCGATTAGATAAGCTCTTTCAAATGGAATCCAAACACCTTTTAAACGCATTGAACCAATTTTGACAACATTTCTAATCTTTTCACCTCGTAAGATACCATCACGTCTACCACGAGTCATTTTGGTTACATTTAATAGTTTTGTACCATTAATCATATCATTATCGGCTCTTCTTACGACAGAAACGTTATTAGCCTCTACTTGATAACATAAAGTATTTTCATCTTCCCACATTGTGGTGATCATGCGTGGATGTTCCATATTTTGGGTTAAGGCACCGTTTTCATTGATGGCACGACCATTGATTGAGGTTGGAATCATTTCATTGGGAGGAGAGTTGCGTTGAGATGTATTGTGGTTCTGCATATCAACGGTTGAGGTTGTTATTGGGCCCATCTGGTAACTATGGGCAAGTGGGGTAAGACGGTTATTACTACTGGCTGTAGTATTGGTTGGGGAATATGATGTCTTAGGATTGGATTCATTTTGACCAAGATTTTGTTGTTGTTGTTGTTGTTGTTGTTGTTGCTGCAGAATGTTAACATCACTGATTGTTGAGGTTGTATTATTGTTAAATGGCCCACTGATGCTAGTGCCAGAAGAGTTGGCCATATAAAGTTGCGGCATATATTGGTAGGTAGCACTCGAATTTCTTTGAAGTTGTTGTTGAGTGGGTGGTATGTTTGAGTTTTGAGGTTGAGCGTAATAATAGAGATATTGTTGGGAACCATTTTCCACCACTGGGATTGATTGTGATTGCTGTTGTGGTTGTAACGTTTGAAATTGTTGTGTTTGAAATTGTGGGTGAGACAAATGACTCTGTTGTTGTGGTGCCCAATTTTGACCATACTGCAAGAAAGGTGATGTGGTCATCATTGGGTTTTCCGTGTGTTGGTATTGCATTGATGCCGGTGCAAGTGAGTTAGTACCAGATACACCTATTTGTTGGATATGCGGTTGTGGTTGTGTTTTCTGTTGATATTGTTGATTTTGTTCTGGTTGTTGTAACGGAGACATTTGTTTGTTTGTTTGTTTTTTGTTGATGGTAGGTATGGAACTTGCTATGATCTAAAAGCTGACGACTAGATCTAGGCAATATGTGTATTTTCTGGTTGAAGGGTGGGAACTATTACGGAAAGAGGGGGGGGGGGTTGTGGTTGTGGTTAATCAATAATAGTGATATGATTGATTATGTTTCGCAGGCAATCTTTATTATTGTCTGTGTGTGTATGTATGTATGTATTAGTCCAAAGCGTTATATATTTCGATGGTTTCTTTGAGAGTTTGAGCAGTATCAGAATGCAATTTCGTCGAAAGAATAGAAGATGTGGCTTGAATATGATATGGTGTAATATTATGTTGTTTGGTTTTTGCAAGGCAGCTTTGGTGGTATTTAATGGCGAGCAATAATAAACCAAATAAATTTAGCGACTGGTTTAGTAATATTGATAGTGATAATAATAATAATAATAATAATATATATATATATATAAATAAATATATAATATATATGATTTGTTGTTATTATTATGGTCTCAAATGAATATAAAATATCGAATGAATATATAGTTCTCGACTTGAATTGTTTTTAAAGCAGCTTTCAGTTATTTATTTATTTATTTATTTATTTATTTATTTATTTTATTTATTTATTTCAAAGGTGAAAAATAGAAGGCAATTGAGAAGAATAGAGAAGGTATGTAGGCAAATATTTGGAGCAGTCAGAAGGCCCGTGGAGTGAGGTGCATGATTTCCAAAATCTATGCTTAAGAAAAAATTGTGTATTATTGAATCACAAGAATTTTAAATGTTTTGATGAGATCAAAGATGTCATCAATACAATAAGAGTGATGCAACAGTTAAGAAACGGGAGATGCGAAAAAGAGAGAAAGCAAAACATAGCGGTGGGATTGAACAATGCGGTTTCCTCACACTGGTGATTTGAATGGTGGGAACAAAAGGAGGCTTGAAAAAAGTGAGCGATCTGGCATGAATGCTGCATATATACCGCTGTGAATTCCACATATAGAATGTCTGATGTGCATTATACACAGTACTTGCGAAGCGTGGACTTACTCTGCTATCAAATTTATGCGTTGCATAGGAGGGGGGGGAGACGAGCAAAATGTTGTTCGCGTGTTACTGCGGCGATAAATATTTCACCCATACCCTACTTTATTCTCCAGAGGGTTGCAAGCATCGTTTGTGCAGCCAGGCTGGACAACATACATATATTTGAGAGTGGTGGTCTGTTCTGTAGAGTCGCATTTCTCTTTGCTTTCACCTATTTCAAACTCTGCTTGGTTTCGTTGCATTAAGTTACAGTTCCAGGCAGCATTTTGTATACGTTCCCCCTCCACGTATGACGGGTTTTACACGCAAGCCCTCTAGACGTGTGCCATCGGACTGCACAGCTGTGACCACAAGCCCGCATCGAACGCCTTCCCTTTCGCGAAAACCGGATTGCAGGACAGCCATATTTTGGGCCCAGGCGTATTGTCAGTTGGCGAAAACCGTGAAGGCGGCTTCTCGACCTGTGGCGGTGGAAATGAAAAATGAAAAATGAAAAATAAAAAATAAAAAATCCGGATAAGCGCGTCGAACAATGGCCGAGCAGAGAGACTCAGGGTGGAATTGCCAAAATCACGCGTGCTGCCCCTGCCCCCCACGCAAAAACTGATCCCATTTGGCGATCTGGGTTTAGAAATCGTGCAGTGCCCCATTGTTCCCGCTGCATGAAGCAACCCCTCGCGGGAAATAAGCAGAAGAGAACAATTCCCGCGGACTGCTTTCCTCCGAGATTTCATCGTCTGCAGCGGTTAATCACACGGAAAGGCAGCGGCTTGGATCCGATCGCGGATGCATTCCCGGATCGGAGCCGAGCGCAGCCGAGCGCAGCCGAGCGCAGCCGAGCGCAGCCGACTGCATTATTTTTTGCTCTCTCTTTTCCGTAGAACAAGGGTGCGCCTCCGCGGAAGCCACATTACGTGTATGATTTCCAGCATAGACTGGTCTTTTGAAAAGTTAAAAAGACAACGCTTTGCCATTCTACACTGCTTCATATTATTTATTGCTCGTTACGAAAGGATTGCCTCAAGAAAGGCAGGCCTGAATAATACCGTCAATAGACCTGTCCAACACATACAACATACTCTCTATTCACGTATACATCTATGCTATGTGTCTTGCACACTACATTGTAGAGTAAACTGGAGGAACCGGCTTATATCCACCTATTACCTGTGGCCCGTGTGGATTTACACAATAGCTTCCATATGACATTAAAAAACAGACAAAACGCATCAGCCAACTTGCTCTTGAAAATTATTAAGAAATATATAATAACAATAAACTTTTTCCTTCTGGACCCCAACCTTGCATGAATCAGTCCACATATAATCTTGTAGGGTTTTCTCACTGTGAAATTGAAATATACAGATAATAAATGTATATCCACACTTTTGCTGTTGTTTTTTCGTGAAGCAAGACCTGACACAAAGGGCAGTTCATCTCTATACGATTAAATAATGAAAGCAGCAAAAGAAAGGAAATAATATCAGAACTGTACCAGGCCTTATGTTCTAGTCAACAATAGAGCAATTTCTGCAAGATTCTTATGTGACACAAATTCAATCGTGCCTACACATTTTTTTTTTTTTTTTTGAAAGAATAATGAATGTTGCAAAATTATATATATATATTTTCCAGTAAAATAAGTTCATATTCCACGTGGTGACTATAGCAAGGGTAAAGATGGCCAGTCCCATATATGTATATATCCATTTATTTAACTGTAGCACTACGTGAAATTTGATTTCGCAATCGCACTGGGTATGGCCTTTCTCTACCCGCTTTGGAATTTCAGGTACTGACAGCATGTGCCTTTCTATCTTAAAAGTAATTTGCTTCTCGTATCAATCTTACATATTTCTTTCAAATCTATAAGCCTACATTTCAAAAGAAAAAGAAAACCAAGCAAACAAACAATAACACGCATTTTTTCAAAAACTACCAAACATATCGCTGTACTACGTAGAAATTGTAATATTTAATTATGTACGAGTTATAATAACCAGCGGGACTAAACATTCAGTCCAACTTACTACGTTAAAATAATAATAATAATAATACTAATATTTCCTCGGCACCACTTACGTTTATGGCCGGATGTTGAAAAAAAGGCGGTTTCTGAACCCTTTCGCCATTTCATAGAAGGTTGCATGCGTTTCAATATATTTTGATAGCACGAATTCTGGAAATTGTAGGATTATTTTATTACTTTATAATTTTATTGTTTTCAATTTGTATTTGTATTTTTAATATCACAGATAATTTTCATAGGCAAAGTGCTCTATGTTACTTTGACAGGTGACAAATAATAGATGTCAAATGCTTAAGAATAATACAGATCCGTAAAGAGGATCTCGTAAAAATAAATAGAAAAATGATATTCAAGTTGAATGGCAGTTGTCAAGTGTTGGCTCTAAATAAAACAAAAAAAACACTGTGAGAATATCAAATGATCTTTAAGACCATTTTTATACTTGATTTAGTCAAGTGTTTTGCCATTACCTCAGTTTTCTTGGCTTGAATTGAAATGTCAAACTCCCCATATTGGAAGGGGAAAGAAAGAAAAATATTGTCATAAGAAATAATACATGATCAAGATTACTGTTCTTAGGAGCCTTAGTAATTGGAACAACTTTAAAACAACGGAATATACTAACCCATTTAAGGGTCAGTCGTATTGATTTACAGCGTGAAAATGTTAAAAAAAATTCAAATTATGTGAAGAAGAGAGTAATGTTTCAGTTAATAAAATACCAATTTTGTCCAACGTTTGAAATCACAAACTAAACTATGGTAAAGGATCGTGAGCATAAAAGCTTGGTTTTTCTTGGTAATAATCTGGTTGAAACAGAAAAAAAGAATAAATAGGCAAAATAGTTTTTTGTTATATAGAAGCTCTCCATCCTAAATAAATAGCTTATGGTAGCGAGTATCTGATACAGTAGTATATACCCCACCCAACTATTAATCTCTGTTAATCGATATAATTTAGGTTAGTTCTAATACCTGTAGAGCCCGAATCCATTCTAATAGGTTTCACAAAAAATTCAGGTCCTTCGAGTTAGATTTTAATGTTCTTCGAGGAAGAGAGACAACAGCGAATAATCAAGATATGACTCCAACTTCTTCAAATTATATGAATGTGGGAGCACACAAATTTTTATTACACCTGTCAATTGTACCGTTTAACGTTACCTGTACTCATACCTGTGTTAAAAACAATAACACACTAACTCTTGAGGAAGAATACACGCACCATTGCAACATCCTAGATCTCAGCGGCTATCTCATAAATCATATTTGACATAATATCAATCCTACGGCATGTTTTTTCTATCTCAAAGCTACCTTGTTAACCATTGAAAACATTATTTCCAAAAAAAATTTCAAACTGATACTTCACCCAATATATTCATGCCCATCTCTACATACGTTCTTTGATCTTTCTTTACTCATCTATACAGTATTTTTGATTTCCCTGATGCATTCTTTTAATTCTCGCTCTGACTTCTGGTTTTGTGCGGGTAACCTCTCTGGTACCCGGCCTTCTCCTCGAGTATGATTGAATTAAATTCAAACAAATGATTCAATCATATATTTTAAGAAAGGAAGAAAGCTTTGGGTTGATATCTGTTCTCTTTGGAAAATATAATCACCAAGATTACCACGAAGTAGACATTCTGGTACCAATATGTTAAGATCTACTGTTGCTCGTTCCCGTACTAACTTAAGACCACTTTCACGTCGTTCTTATTCCGCTTTCAAAGAAATTAAATTCGGTGTTGAAGGTAGGGCCGCTTTATTAAGGGGTGTTGAAACTTTAGCTGAAGCTGTGTCTGCCACTTTAGGGCCAAAGGGTAGAAATGTTTTAATTGAACAACCATTCGGTGCACCAAAGATCACCAAGGATGGTGTTACTGTTGCCAAGGCTATTGTTCTTGAAGATAAATTTGAAAATATGGGTGCCAAACTATTACAAGAAGTTGCTTCCAAGACCAATGAAGCTGCTGGTGATGGTACCACTTCTGCTACTGTTTTAGGTAGAGCCATTTTCACTGAATCTGTCAAGAATGTTGCTGCTGGTTGTAACCCAATGGATCTAAGAAAGGGTTCCCAAATTGCAGTTACAAGAGTGATCAAGTTCTTGACTGAAAACAAAAAGGAAATAACCACTTCTGAGGAAATTGCCCAAGTTGCTACTATTTCTGCCAATGGTGATTCTCATGTAGGTAAGTTATTAGCCTCCGCCATGGAAAAAGTTGGTAAGGAAGGTGTCATTACCATCAGAGAAGGTAGAACTTTGGAAGATGAATTAGAAGTAACTGAAGGTATGAGATTCGACCGTGGTTACATTTCCCCATACTTTATTACAGACGCTAAATCCGGCAAGGTTGAATTTGAAAAGCCTTTAATCCTTTTAAGTGAAAAGAAGCTTTCTTCTATCCAAGATATCTTACCTGCTTTAGAATTATCTAACCAAAGCAGAAGACCATTATTAATACTTGCTGAAGACATTGATGGTGAAGCTTTAGCTGCTTGTATCTTAAACAAATTGAGAGGACAAGTTAAGGTCTGTGCTGTGAAGGCCCCAGGTTTTGGTGACAATAGAAAGAATACATTAGGTGATATTGCTATCCTAACAGGTGGTACTGTTTTCACAGAAGAATTAGAATTAAAGCCAGAAAAGTGTACTTTGGAACATCTAGGTTCTTGTGACTCTATCACTGTTACTAAAGAAGATACTGTTGTGTTGAACGGTGATGGTACTAAAGACTCTATTCAAGGGAGAATCGAACAAATTAAGAACTCTATTGACATATCCGGCTCTAGTTCTTATGAAAAGGAAAAATTACAAGAACGTTTAGCTAAATTATCTGGTGGTGTTGCTGTCATTAGAGTTGGTGGTTCCTCTGAAGTTGAAGTTGGTGAAAAGAAGGACCGTTACGATGATGCCTTAAACGCTACTAGAGCTGCTGTCGAAGAAGGTATTTTACCAGGTGGGGGTACTGCTTTAGTAAAGGCTTCCAGAGTCTTAGATGATATTGAAGTTGAAAACTTTGACCAAAAATTAGGTGTTGATATTATTAGAAAGGCTATTACCAAGCCAGCCAAACAAATCATTGATAACGCTGGTGAAGAAGGTTCTGTTATTGTCGGTAAATTGGTAGATGAATTCGGTGCTGATTTCACCAAGGGTTACGATGCTGCCAAGGGTCAATACACTGATATGTTAGCTGCCGGTATCATTGATCCATTCAAGGTTGTCAGAACTGGTTTGGTTGATGCTTCTGGTGTTGCATCTTTATTAGCTACTACTGAAGTTGCTATTGTTGATGCTCCTGAACCACCATCATCCCAAGGTGGTATGCCAGGTATGCCAGGTGGTATGCCAGGTGGTATGCCAGGTATGATGTAATGAATGTCTGTTTCACTCATGTTTATATTATACCATTTTAGTTTGATGAGTTGGACAAAAATAACCACTGCTGTTCTGTTTGTCATTAATCCTGTAAATAGACAACAAGATCTTTAATTTAAATAAATTATATAACTTTTTCTATATTTAATTTATTGATTGCTGTAATTGTTGTTTCAATTAGCCCTTGAAAGAGTATTTTCTTGAAACGTTGTATCAGAATGAGGTCTAGTGTAAGTTTTTTGAACACTCACATCTTGGTTTGCTTCTTTTCGAGTTGTCTAGACCTTTCGAAATAAAGATTTGGATGATCCATTAATGTCAATCCATCCTTTTCAGATTCGTTACCAGAGAAATTATGAGTATATTCAAAAACCTTTGTGTTAGCGACAATATATTCGCCCTTTTCACAGGAATCTAGTATACTATTAATTTGAGTCTTTGTTAGACCCATCTTTGCCAGTTCTATCGTTAATTTATCAGCACCCCAGTCACGGAACGGGCAACCATGATAATCGCCTCGCCCAGGTCTAGGTTTACTTAATATAGTCTTACAATCCCATGGTTTATAGTTAATTCTATTACCTTCTAACCCATAATTATGTCTAAAATTATATCTGTATTCTTTATTGAATTTGTCTAATGTGATATGACCACCTGAAGTGAATGCTTTTATCCAGAATTTCATCGATTCATCCGCACTAAGGCCGATCCCTTTTAAAAATAGCGATAGTTGTTGTCTACCGTAATATCTCAAATGATGATTTTCCTTTAGGCCTTTAAACAAATTTCTAACAGATAATGGATAATGTTTACTTATATCTTCAGACCAAACACTTTCTGCGGTAATGTCACCTTCGTCGTTATTACCGTATTGGGTAGAATTTTGGTTAAAATCAGAGATTGTATAACCTGAGGATAAGTGGTTTAATATTGGCACCAATCTGTCATCTTCATTTAATCTTGGTAAATATTGAAATGTTTTGATCAGTTGTTCTTGCAATTGGTTAGCAAATTCATTAGCAATTAAATTCAATTGTTGGAATTGAGGTAAGTATGCATACCCACCTTTTAAAAAAACAGAACGATTCCCGATCATATCAATGACATTTTCAAAGGGTAATTTAATAAATTTTTCAGCATGGAAATAGTTTTGTCTTTGCTGTTCATCTATCAGATTCAATTGAAATTGTAACTGGGGTGAAACCGTTTGATATAACTCTTTTGATAGTTTAGCCTTTTCTTGGTCTGAAATAAATTGTAATAGAGGTAAGTTTAATGATTGGACAAATTTAATTTGATCAGAGGATGTTAACATTTGAAATCTAATCTTGAAAAGAAAAGTTTCAGCTCTAATGAATTTTTCTCTCAATTCTTTAGTACGACAGAAACACAGTCTTAAAATAAAATGTGAATAGTAATCTTTCTTCTTATCGATAAAATTGTCATTGTTCAAAGGCAAGAATTTTTGAAACTGGGGTTTAATTAGTGTTTCGATCTCGCTTAGATTCTTATTTCTTGATATACCTGATTCAATCTCTAATAAAATTTTTAATCTAGCAATAGCCCAGGTCTCGAACTGTTCCAATGTGATTTCACCTTGTGGCTGTTGTTCATAAAAGGATAATTTACTCGAATAGATGTTGTCGTAAAGTCTCTTCTCCTCTTCAGGGTTATTACTCGTTAAGATGACTTTATTATCATTTAACCGATCTTCATTCCCATATGAATCAAAATTTCTTCTGGAAGCAATTCTCCTCTTAGTCTGTCTAAACATTCTGGCTCGATAGTTTTTTGACACTCACAGATAAACAACGTTTTGGATGTGACAAGTTGTGATCAACTAATATATCACATTTACGTGTCTGAACAAAAATAATATCAAAGAATTGAAAGTTAACGCGTTGGAGGCCGGGTTGTCCAAAGCCTTCTTTCTAAATTTAAAAAATTTATAACTTAAATTTGAAAGTCCTTGCTCGAAGTGATCTGTTGATGCAGAAGTAAGATAACTAGATCCCAACATATTTGGGTCGATATCAACTACTCAACACACACTTCTGCTTGAGTACTCTCTTTTATTTTCTAACTAAGAATACTTATTTCTGAGCCATTTATATTCCTACAACACATGAAACTTTACAAAGGGATAACCTCGGCTCTGCTCGTGGCCAGCTCTTTGGTTGCCCAAGTCAGCTCTTTGGATTTAGATTTAAACGATCCACAGTCTTTGGTCAATGCCACTTCTTTAATTGCGTACGGTTTAATGGATTACTACAACGGTGATCAATATGGTAAGACTGTCGGTATGTTCTCAGATCCATACTATTGGTGGGAAGCTGGTGGTGCATGGGGGTCCATGATTGATTATTGGTGGTTTATGCAAAATGATACTTATAACGACAAAATTATGGCTGCTATGTTGCACCAAACTGGTGATCACAACAACTACATCCCATTAAATCAATCTACCACCGAAGGTAATGATGATCAAGCCTTTTGGGGTATTGCTGCCATGACTGCTGCAGAGAGAAATTTCCCAAATCCACCCGAAGACTCTCCTCAATGGTTATACTTAGCCCAAGCTGTTTTCAACACTATGGCATCGCGTTGGGACAATGAATCCTGTGGTGGTGGTTTAAGATGGCAAATTTTCAACTGGAATACCGGTTATGATTACAAGAACACTGTTTCCAATGGTGCTTTGTTCCATCTTGCTGCCAGACTAGCTAGATACACGGGTAATACAAGTTATGTTGACTGGTCAGAAAAGGTCTGGGACTGGATGGAAGATGTAAATGTCATCTCCAATGGGACTTACATGTTTGTTTATGATGGTGTTACTGTGACAGATAACTGTTCCGTTGTGACCCCTTACCAATGGAGTTATAACCATGGTTTATTATTATCTGGTAGTGCTTTCCTGTCCAATTTTACAAAGAATAAGGTGTGGCATGACAGAACTATGAAATTATTGAATGCTTCTCAAGTTTTCTTTAATGCTTCCAATAACATCATGTACGAAGCTGCATGTCAACCTGCTTCGACTTGTAACACAGATCAACGTTCTTTCAAAGCCTATTTCTCACGTTTCTTGGGTTTAACGGCTACTTTAGTCCCAGAAACGTCGCAGCACATAATGAAGTGGTTGAACACTTCTGCTGTAGCTGCTGGGAAATCTTGTTCCGGTGGTACTGATGGCCACACTTGTGGTATTAACTGGTTTGCTGGTGGCTGGGATGGTATGTATGGTCTTGGTGAACAAATGTCTGCTTTAGAGTGTATGATCAATACAAGAGCTTTACAAAGACCTGCGCCATATACTTCACAAGATGGAGGTACATCTAAAGGTGATCCAGCCGCTGGTACCGAGGTCTATCCAACCAATTTGGCTGACTTGAATATCACTAAGGGGTCAAGAGCAGGTGCCGGTATCATTACTGCTATTATTGGTATTTCTATTATTGCATGTGCCTTATGGCTAGTGTTTTGATCATATATATGTTTATATATGTATACATTTATTTAACAAGCAATGCTTAAGTAATCACTAAATCCAGAGACCTCGACATTCTTATTGAACCATTTTTTGCTCAATTTAACGACAAAATCAAAATCTTGCGAGCTAAAACAATCCAACTGTAATGATTTTAAATCGCTTGGATGTATGTATATTGTGTCATCAGTCAACTCATCAAACTCCTTTGTGAGCAGTATGGTTTCGAGAGTGTTGTGTAAAGTCTTGGTTTTGGATTCAAATACGTTAGTTAGTGGAAATGTACCTTCTTGTATAGGGGTATTGTGGTATGATGGTTTCAAATATCCGGCAGTAGTAAAGAGATATAACTCATCCCAAAAGAACTGTGTCCATGATATTGGTTCTGTCAACGACTTATAATTTGTAATATTTTTGTTATTTAGTAATTCTAATTCATTTGGAGTAGCTTTCACCGGCGCACCTTTGTTGTCGATGATTGATATTTGACCCAGTTCTACCTTGATCAATTTGTCGTATATCTCTGGTTTCAGCTCCAATAAAGTATCATTAGTGCAAGCAATATAGCCGTTTGAAGTGAGTAAATCCCTCATACTGTCTAGATCTGATATTCCAATAGTAAACAGATTTAATAATGATGGGGACATCAATTTAATCATATGGCACAACGAATTGATCTTGCTCACATATTCATTTGCTAAATTCAATATCAGAATTCTTTCATTCAGTAAAGTTGCTTTCCATATGACAAATAGTAGGGGACCCAATTTCTCAATCCAGTCCATGGTATTTGATTCGAATGTTGAGGATACAGTGCAATTGGGTAATGTTTGTTTGTCTTGATGGTCCTGATGGAATTGGTCTAATATGGTCATATCTTGTAGATTATTTAACCAATGTTCCAAAACCGCATTTAATTTGCTCATGTAATATTCTGTTGTATTGTCGTCGACATTAATGTCTAATATAACCCCAAGTGAAAACATTTTTACTTCATTTCTGTCAATTGGTTTTGACTGGTCTAATAAATCAAAGGAGTTTTGACTGAAAGCAGCGATTCCTCGATGTAATGTTTCTGTGGTAAAGCAGATTGTATCTTTGGTTTTTTCGTGTATACCAGAAGGCATAGATTTGAAAGCCAGATTTGGGTCATGTAGTTTTGGGTCAGACGTTTGGGACCAGACCACAATATTCCCCTTCTTCACATCAAATTTTGTCAGGAATGTTTGCAATACAGGCGATATCATGTTTGGTGCTTTGTATTTGTATGTTTTGACTTATTTAAAATAAATAAATTATAAATGAATATATATATAACAAACGTTCCCACCAAAACAAAGAAAGGATGCATTATAAGGATATTGAAGAGTGTGTAAAGAGGTTACAACAGTATATAGACGTTGAAAGTGCCCAATGGATGTCACATTTTGGTTCCAAGGTGAAGTTGAATGAAGCGTGGCTCGATGAGTTGAATGATACATTCCAATTAATGAATACTGATGCACAGAAGGAGGTTGAGACGTTGAAACAGAGTTACATGGGCCAATTGAGTGGCCTTGAAACGAGGATTGAAGAGATGGAGAGGTTGTGTGATGAATTGGAGGAAATTCATGATGAGATTGAGGTTAAGGTCAGGCTTAATAAATAGCCTGTACAAGGTTATGCGCTCGTTGCAGGAAATTCATGAAGGCCAAGCTGAACAAATGGTTGAAGCTTAAGATTAAAACCCACGTTGCCCCAAATTATGCGTTATAAATAAGTAAAATTGTAAGATGTCGATATTTACGATTGGAGTTTTTGAAGGTGCAACTAGTTTATTTTGCCAATTGATGATATCCAGATGATCTAGTCCGTACAACGTTCCCAGATATGTACCCCAATGAGAACTTTCCACAGTGACCATGCCGTCATTTGGCTTCCCCTTTGATTTGTCGTTGATGATTTGCCAAGACGGTTTGAAAACGTTGTACCAGTTTGGTGTAAACATTGCCCCATAACTGAAGTATTTTACCTTAGGATCGTCTACCACCGTTTTATTAAAATATTCGTTCATATAATTTGTAGTTAATTGATAAAAACAGATAGGAAGATATGTTTCCTTTGTTGTAGGGATGATTTTTTTCAGAGATTCGAATTGATCAACAACGAAATCTGCCATTTCTGAACCATGATGTGGTGTGGATATAGTGGTGAGTGATAGGATTTCATAATTTTTCTTGTTTGGTATATTTGAAATTAGATATCTCGAGTCTAATCCACCCATAGAGTGGGCGATAAGATTGAATTGGGAAGTTTTCGACTTTAGTGCCAACTTTTCAAGTAAATTGTGTAATGCTAATGAACGTAATTCAATAGAGCCAAAACTCGGGACTTTAGTAATAAAGACTTGGCAACCTTTGGACTCTAGCAAAGTTTTGATTCCAATCCAATAATCAATGGCAAATAGTTGTCCGTTGTCGCTGAATATGCTATCGTCATCTATTTGATGTATATGGTTTTGTAATAAGGTAGTGAGGTGTCTAATTGATGGGATGAAGAACAGCTGATCAAATCCTGATAGACCGTGACAAAGTACTACGGGATTTTTAGGTGGAGTGTATTTGAATGAGGGGATTGAGCGGATGTATTTGCCTGTGTATTGAGTATAGGCATCTTGGAATCGTTGCAAAAGATTTTGTTGTGTATCTTTAGCCATATTGTGTAGTTGTGTTTGGTTCTGGAGTTGTTGTAAAGTAATGCTTAAAGTAGTGTTTTAAATGTACTAAAATTATAAATAAGCAAAATGGACTGCGGAAGCTGAAGCAACCTAATTTAATGATCTTGCGACTTCCATCATTGCTCGCACCTTAGATCCCTTCGAAAACTTAGGCAAAACACTCTATGGTGTAATTAATTGGGTTAAAGACTGCTCTATTTATTGAGAGATTCTTGTATTGCATTATTTGTTTGATTTTAGTTATCAATACTCTGCTTTTGAATCAAATTGTTAAAAATGATTATAGAACTTGACCGGAAACATGTATGTCAACTTTATACTCTAAAATACAAGAGTCTTTTTGTCACAAATTATTAACTGTCGAAGTGTCAGACGTATCAAAAGCATATAACAACGTTTTCTTTAAATCATCTTTGCAAATTTATAACGTTTTATTTTATGTTATTTCAGATATATATGTATATAATAACTTATTATTACTCTCTGCCTGATGAAGAAGCTGTACTGCTTTTATTTTCCGTCTCTTGCCGGCAGTAATGATCACTGACATATTCATATGTATTTGATAAGAGCACACTTTGGGAACATCATGAAATAACTCTTCGTTAGATCCTTTAAAGATATGCAAAATGCATAGGTTTGGGTCATCAGATCCTTGTTTCGTAGTGTGTACCTTAGCTAAGCTCACGGTGATACGTGAGCCGAGGAACTTGGCCACTCCCGCAATGGAATCATGAAGTGATGGCTAAAAAGAAACAATTTTGATTTTGGAGATACCGCCTACCATTCTGGTACATTCATTCGAGTCAATCAGTTCAAAAACCAAGGTAAACTAAAGCGACGATAAATCTGTTTCTAACTGGGGTAGCTAGGCCATTGTATGTTAACTTTGGGTATGCCTTATACCCCTCGCCTCTCTTTTTGATAGCGAAGTTCATTCCCCAGCTTTCTCCCACAGCCTGGAGAATAGCATTACCATCATTGTCTTCTGAAATCTGAGCAGATATGGCATGATTGCGGGGCTTCTGACTTGGTTATAGTTACAGGAGAGATGCCAAATTTGTATTTTATTCCGAAGATCACGATGTCAATGATCATCTAAAAGTAACGTTAAAATTCAACGGCTTAGTTACCCCAGCTAGAAACAGCTTTGTCGGTATTCTAATTGATCTGAGGTTTTACAAGAATCATGTTCATCAGTCAGAGAAAGCTGCCCCATCTTTTCTTATTTCTGATGAACGTGACATCCGCCTTTACTACTTGGCATGGTTCTTTGACTCTGATGACTGCACGACAATGATTGATGGGGTTCCTAGAATCAAAATCGTTTCTATTTATCCATCACTTCATGATTCCATCACCGGAGTGGTAAAATCACTTGGTTTGCGTGTCACCGTGAGTTTAGAAAAGGCCCATGTTACTAAGCAGGGTGCCAATGCCAAAGACACCTGGATCATGAATATCTTCAAAGGGTTCAATGAAGAGAGCTTCTATGATGTTCTCAGAGTATGTTTTTGTAAAAGACGATTTGACATGCCGGTGACTATTACGGCCCGCAAGAGAAAGTACCTCGAAGCCCTGCAACTACAAACAGACGGTGACACATCAGTAGATATATAAAAGTAGATCCCAGTAGTTGTTATATATCGATCTAAATAAAATAAAATAAGCCGTCTAACTTACAATTATTTCTTCAAATTGTATCCTTCATCCTATCCAGGCTTTAATCATCCATCTTATCCACGATCTTATGTCTTTCTAAACATCCATCTGAAAACAGTTCTAGAACAAAATAGTCATGTATTTCAATTATAAAAATTTATATAAAAAGCGATCTCTACAAGATTAAACTTATAAAGTGTTCTTGGTGTTGAAGACGTCGAAAGCTTCTTCAATTCTTTGAGACATGGTCTTTTCACCTTCTCTGACCCAGACTCTTGGGTCGAAGAACTTCTTGTTTGGAGCATCTGGACCGGTTGGGTTACCGACCATAGACATAATGTAGTCCTTCTTGTTTAAGACGTAGTCTCTGATACCCTTTAAGTAAGCGTATTGACAGTCAGTGTCTAAGTTGACCTTGACAACACCGTTGTTAATACCAGTTTGGAATTGTTCCTTGGTAGAACCAGAACCACCGTGGAAAACTAAGAATAATGGCTTGGAACCAGCTGGGGCACCTAACTTTTCTTCAGTGTATTTTTGGTGGTCAGCTAAGATTTCTGGAGCTAAAGCCATGGTACCAGCGTAGACACCGTGGACGTTACCGACTGTATTAAAAAAAATCGTGATCAATTTATATTATATTTCATATAATATAATGTCATGATAAATTGTTAGTAAAATTTGTTCGTTGAGTTTCTGTTAATAATAATGAAAAGGAATCAAAAATAGAAAATAAACCAGATTTTGATTTCAGATAGGTTCAGGTAAGTTCACAAATAACTATATTCAGTGGTCGTACGCTTGTAAACGCATTAGTTCACTGATTCAATAATAGTGATATGGGAATATTTCAATCTATCTTTCTTGTCAAAATTCAGTTTATTTATTCTATTTTCTTTTTCTTTTCATTCAGTTGGAGTAAATTTGTACATACAGGCAGCGGCTATGGAGAAGATTGGAGAGATTGGAGCTAAGGCTTCGTGGACAGCGAAGACTTGTTCGGCCTTGGTGTATAAAGAGTCCTTGTCAACGTTTTCGTTGTTGACACCATCTTCTTCACCACCGGTGATACCGATTTCCATTTCTAACCATTGTTGCATGGCAGCCATTCTCTTGAAGTACTTGACACAAGTGGCAATGTTTTCTTCGTCGGATTCTTTAGTTAAATCTAACATATGGGAAGAGAATAATGGTTCATCGGGGGCCTTGAAGTAAGCTTCATCGGCAGCTAACATACCGTCGTACCATGGTAATAACTTATTTGGGGAGATCAATATACAAATCAATAAAATCCGGGGAAATTGAAACATCAGTTGCTAAAATAGTGACACAAATACTTCGGCGGCTAAAAACCGGACAAAATATATTAATGGAATTAAAGGACTTTGTGTCTCAATATTCGGAGTACATGCTCATTACAAAGAAGACTCGACAGAAACAGAAACAATAAACTATGGCCAAAAGAAATCGAGCTAAAATCATGACTAATATGCCCGTTGATTTACAAGGTGTGTGTGTCGATATAACTGCTGACTTAAAAGTTGGTGATATGATCACAGCTCCAGACGGGAGTGAGGCTCCTGTATTTGATATTGAGTCAGTGTCCGCTGAGACTTTCTACTCTACCACTTTCAAGACAAAGCACACTAAGAACTGGAGAGATGAAGCACACCTTCCACCGACTCTAGAGAAGTTTGTCGTTACAGAATCAACGGAGATAAATTTGAAAGCATTCAAGCCGTTCAAGAACTTTTTCCGCAAAAAAAAATTCTGCAGGTAAGCCGTCTATTGAAGCTTTGGTTACTGTTATGGTTGAGATCGCAACCATTGATAGTAGACATAATACTATCCCCAAGCATGTTCGTAAGCAATTTAAAATGAATCAACAAAAGGAGGTAACGGATTATGTTAATAGCTTCAAAAATGCTGATAAATATTTTTACTGGTAATGTGAACCCGGCGATATCCGATATTTGATACAAGCTAACCGCCAGTCTACACAAGTAGAGTGCACCTTCATTGTGAAAGTGTCTCCTTACTTGAGAAAATGGCTGAAGGCTCAGTACCGTGACAGCTTTTACAAGGTTACTGGTAAGATGGTTTTAGACATGGCATGGTTACTGGGGTTCTGGCTTGGTGATGGACATACCAGAGGTGCCAGATTTTCTTTGAACTGCGAAGATCATGATGTGCATAACCATCTCCAGGCTGTGGGTAAACGCTGGGGAATGGAATATACGTTCAAATGGAATAGGGGCTTGGAAGCAACTGGGACTTCAAAAAACAATAAACATGTTAGTACATTTGATAACCGTTTAGTGTCTATTTTAGTATATTTGGTTTTCCATAAGGATCATGTACTTCAATCAGAGAAGGCCGCCCGATCTTTTCTTATTTCTGATGAACGTGACATCCGCCTTCACTACCTTGCTGGGTTGATTGATTCTGATGGATGTACTCGGATGATCGATGAGATTCCCAGGACTAAAACTGTCTCGATTGATCCATCATTGCGTGAGTCTATTGTGGGAGTAGCCAAGTCCCTCGGTTTGCATATTACCGTGAGTTTAGAAAAAACTCATGTTACTAAGCAGGGCTCCGATGCCAAAGACACATGGACCATGAATATTTTTAGAGGGTCAGATAAAGATGCGTTGTACGATGTTTTAAGAGTATGTTCGTGTGAAAGGCGTCTTAACATGCCAATGACTATCACAGCCCAGAAGAAAAGGAAATTGAAAGAACAAAGGGTAGGGGAGCAGGCAGAAAGTGACGAAACCTCACTATAATTACATATATTCGTCTAAAAAAAATAAAACAACCGGATAAGTTTCAATAATTCCTTTAAAAGTATTGTTGACATTAAGCCTCTTATATACATTCTACTGTTCTTCTAGTAGTTGCATATAACTCTAGATACTATTAAACAAATTAATCATGATATTTTTTTTAATTATAAAAATTTATATAAAAAGTGATCATAAAAAAGCGATCTCTACAAGATTAAACTTATAAAGTGTTCTTGGTGTTGAAGACATCAAAAGCTTCTTCAATTCTTTGAGACATGGTCTTTTCACCTTCTCTGACCCAGACTCTTGGGTCGAAGAACTTCTTGTTTGGAGCATCTGGACCGGTTGGGTTACCGACCATAGACATAATGTAGTCCTTCTTGTTTAAGACGTAGTCTCTGATACCCTTTAAGTAAGCGTATTGACAGTCAGTGTCTAAGTTGACCTTGACAACACCGTTGTTAATACCAGTTTGGAATTGTTCCTTGGTAGAACCAGAACCACCGTGGAAAACTAAGAATAATGGCTTGGAACCAGCTGGGGCACCTAACTTTTCTTCAGTGTATTTTTGGTGGTCAGCTAAGATTTCTGGAGCTAAAGCCATGGTACCAGCGTAGACACCGTGGACGTTACCGAAGGCGGCGGCAATGGAGAAGTTTGGAGAGATTGGAGCTAAGGCTTCGTGGACAGCGTAGACTTGTTCGGCCTTGGTGTATAAAGAGTCCTTGTCAACGTTTTCGTTGTTGACACCATCTTCTTCACCACCGGTAATACCGATTTCCATTTCTAACCATTGTTGCATGGCAGACATTCTCTTGAAGTACTTGACACAAGTGGCAATGTTTTCTTCGTCGGATTCTTCAGATAAATCTAACATATGGGAAGAGAATAATGGTTCACCGTGAGCCTTGAAGTAAGCTTCATCGGCAGCTAACATACCGTCGTACCATGGTAATAATTTCTTGGCACAATGGTCGGAATGTAAGACAATTGGGATACCGTAAGCTGGGGCAATGGCTCTAATGTAGTGAGCGGCGGCGACGGAACCTTGAATGGCAGCGTTTTGGCCTTCGTTGGAGACACCCTTACCGGCGAAGTAAGCGGCACCACCGTTAGAGGTTTGTAAGATGATTGGACACTTGTTGTCTCTGGCAGCTTCTAAAGCGGCGACAACGGTGGAGGAGGAAGTGACGTTGATGGCTGGGATGGCGAACTTGTTTTCCTTGGCATATTGGAACATAGCTCTGACATCGTCACCGACAATGACACCGGACTTTCTCTTAATAACGTCTAAAATACCCATTTTGTTGTAAATATATATTTGTGGTTGGTTTCTTTTGCAGACTAACAAAGAGAACTAATATGTTTCAATTGCCAATGTGGACCAGATACCCAGGCTATATATATAGTAGTTTGAAATTTCAAACCTGGTTTATTTAAAACTCGGAACCACGTATTTGGCCGTTGGCGAAAAAAGTTATGATGAATCTCGTGAAAACCACCAGTTGTTCTTTGTTGCGTTGTAGGTTTGCTTTTTTCTCACTTTGAAACCGGCAAAAGAAGAATTCGTAATTGCGCGGAGCGGGTTTCCTGTTTGGGAGATTCTGCTTTGTGGGTGCCGGCGGTGCATGGGTGTTCTGCCGGAAATAGTGGATGCCCAGGGTGTGTGGGTGTCTAAACTCCGAAATTTTTGTCTTTTCTTTTTTTTGAATTTTAATAATTTTAATAATTTTAATAATTTTTGAGGATTTTTACAGATTTTTATACATTTTGTGTAGATGTTTTGACATTTGGGAGTGAAGGAAGTCTCTATCACTATTGCAAGGAAAATAAACAAATCTTTAAAATTCTTTGAAATAATTGTCAAATAACTGTCAAATAGTTGTCACATTAACATCACAGCATTACACTAAAATATATTTGTATATTTATATATAGTCTTATATCAGTAATCTTATATCAGCAATCTTATATCAGGACAATTTCATATCATTATAATCACTTTTTGGGTGGAGGGGCCCCCAGTGGCGGCATAAATGGGAACATTGGGAAGGGCATCGGGAAGGGCATCGGGGCGCTTGCCACGTTTGCAACGTTCGCAACGGTCTCACCTCCCAATTTAACCCTCTTGGCATCACTATGTTCCTTCATATACTCTTCCACTTTCTTTTGCATCTCTTTATCGGCCTCCAGCGTATCCAATAACACCTCTTCCTGACCACATAACGGACATACAAAATCATTACTTAAGAGACTATCTTCCAAAGCCACCCTCGACACAACTTTCTTACAACATCCACTGGTCCTCACAGGATCCTTTAATATGCCCCCAGTAATAGGGCACTTCAATTCCTTGGGTAAATCTTTATAAAATTTAACATCTTCTTCTTTACCCTTCAATTCTCTTCGTTCTTGTCTTCTTTGATATTCATCCCACGACTGTTTATCTTCTACTTGCACCACAAACTTACCCTCATCAGTGATCATAATCTTACGTTGTGTCATCTCCTCATTACTCATATTTGATGTATCCACTTCAATGGTTTGCAAAAATTTCTTGGGGATACCTGTGGTTCTCTTTATACGTTTACCTTCAAAATTAGGATCGTTATTTGTTGGACAGTTCTTGATCCAATGCGTACGCGAACCACATCTATAACACATATATCCCGCTGGGGGTGGTCCATCATCCCCATTTGTACCTCGATGCGAATGTATCACTGGCGTGGCAGAAGACATCTCTTCCTGCGTTCTTTCCCATTCGTTCGCTTGAGTGGCAAACATATTGGCAATTCTTTCCTCTTCACTGCCCCCCGTGTTGTTCACAATTTTACCAGGTGGTAAAGCCTTCTTCTTTGGATGAGCAAACACTCTTGGTTTACCAGTCACATACCGTGCGGCATTCAACACTGTGTTGTTCATCATAGATGACTTGAACGCTGGGGAACGTTTGACCACCACACTAGACGATCTAGGAATCACAATCTGATCTTCATCTATCTCTTCCCCATTGTCCATACTATACAATTTCAATTGAAAATCTGTACCATCACCTAATTTATTATTTAATATGATTTCTCGCTTTAAATCAAACACAGTCAACCCAGTACCATCAAAGAGAATTCTGGAGGGGGTCTTTTGCGATTTGAACCTGTAAAATATTGTACTACTCATGGTTGCACTGTGCGTGTGTGTATGTGTGTGTGCATGTTTATGCGTAAAGATTTAAATTATTTATTTAAAAAATATATATATATATATATATATATATTTGTAAGAACTACATTGAAGATAACACACTCATTGAACAGGGCAACAGGGCAAGGAAAGATGGCAGTACCAGGTTATTATGAACTATACAGAAGAAGCACGGTTGGGAACAGTTTAGTGGATGCTCTTGATACGCTCATCAGTGAAGGCCGTATCGAGGCATCGTTAGCAATGAGAGTACTAGAAACGTTTGATAAATCTGTTGCAGAAATATTGAAGGATCAAACAGCATCAAAATTGACTGTTAAGGGGGATTTAGATACATATGGGTTTTGTGATGATGTTTGGACGTTTATTGTGAAAAATTGCTCAGTTAATGTTGAAGGGTCATCGAATAATACTGTAGAAGGTAATACCAAAAATAACGATATTATCAAAGTTGATAAGTTAAGAATCGTAGCATGTAATTCAAGAAAGAGTGATTAACTCTATGTGTATCTATATACAAGTTTTAGATCGATGAGCATCAAATATATATATCGACAAATCGTAACAATGTGATTCAAGAATTAAAAATATATATATAACGTATAAAAAAGGTACAAATATATCTAGATCTTTTCAGCAATAACACCATGTTTCCAGATGGCAACGAATGGAGTGGTACCGTCTTCACGGTAGTTTAACATGATGATCATGGCATCTGGGTCCATGGATTCACCAGTGAAGAATTCCCAGTCCTTGAAAGAACCAATAACCTTCTTGACGTAGGTTTGGGCACCCTTTTCGAAAGCAGAGACTTCGTCTGGGTTGCTTTCTTGTAACTTGGCCTTGATAGCCTTCATGTAACCCTTCATGTAGGTTAAGAAAGACTTCTTGTCGAAACCGGTTGGTTGTAATCTGAAAGAGTGGACAACGTTGTTGACGATTTCAGAACCGTCATCAACATCGTCATCACCGTCTTCAGCAGATGGGTTGGCACCGATATCGATGTTACCACCACCGACCTTGATCATAGCACAGTCAGCTTCGTAGATGACACCATCGACTTCCTTCACGTCGTAAGCATCAGATAATAATTCATCGTTAGAGAAGATGTCCTTGTAAATAATCATTTTAAATGTGTGTGTGGGGGGAGGGAGAGTATGCAGGCTGTCTATATTGACACTTTTCAAGATCAAATACCGGTTTAATAAAGCTCTAAGACATCAACATCTCATCTCTTTTTATAACATTTTCCAGTGAATGAAAAATTTTCAGTGCTTGTTTTTTTTTTTTTCCCAGTGCAAAACATGTAATTGTGCACGAGGCCACTGGTACAATTGATACAGAGCAGCTGGATTGAATGATAAATGGCACTGTGATGGATGGTTCAATTGGCAATTGGCAATTGTTGAATGGTCAATCACTCAGGTACGCCTGCCACACGTTCAACGCCACTTCCTGTGTTGTTGTGAGACTCTGCGATGTCTTTCCCTGCTGAATCAAGAGTTCTTTGCTGGCGGCACTCAACTCTTGAACCATTCCACTATCAATGACAGGTCCCGGCTGCAATGCCTTGATACGAGGCCAATGGGCGTATGGGGACAACTCGTTACCAAATAACTGAGAGTAACGGGTCAACCCTGCCTTTGTCGCAGAGTATATGGATGTGGCCCGTATGTCAACTTCACTCAGGATCGAAGAGATGTTGACAATACACGGACGGTGATTTCGCTCCACACCACGATGACTCTCTCTATACATTTGCTTGGTGACCACTTGACTCAAAATCATGGGGTTCAACATGTTTATATTGACCATTTTGGCAATCTCTTCTGGCGCCATCTTGACACTCAGTCTATTTTGACTTACACCAGCAATATTGACCAATAATTGTAACTTATACTGTCCCAACTCACTATTCCAGAACAAATATTGGAATAATGATAATGGGCTTTGTCTTGTAACCCCTTCCTCATAACTAATACCTGGAATTTGTAACTTGGTAACCTCAGAAGTCAATGCTTGACTCATATCCAAGGACATATACTGATGTCTTTGGGTCCCTGTTTGAAATTGCAACGGTAAATCCACCTTTGGTGTCGGTTTGGAACCCAAGCATATACAACTAAATCCTTCCTGGGACAACTTCTTGACCACTTCGCGGCCAATATGACCAGTCGATCCTGTAATAATCGCCACAGGCAGTATCCGTTCCATTCTTGCAGAGTTTGTATTTAGAGTTTTAATAACTTATATCAGAGGTTTAACAGGTTATCAGAGTTTTAATAACTTGTATTCAGAGTTTTAATAACTTGTATCAGAGGTTTAACAGGTTATCCGAGTTTCAATAATATATTCAGAGTTGTATTCAGAGTTTTAATAACTTGTATCAGAGGTTTAATCGGTTATCAGACTTTCAATAATATATTCAGAGTTTCAATAATATATTTACAAGATATATAAAACTATTTATTATTCGAAATCAATTCACCACCAGCTTCAAGTGGAGCCTCACCTCTGGCCTGATCCAAAGCACCTTTCAAATCTTTATCCTGTGTCAAATGCTCAGCAACACACTGCGAATACAATGTCCATTGCTTCAAACAAGGGTTCGTTTCGTGCTTACCTTGACCCTTTAAAAACTCCTCACTATACCATTTGTTGAAACAATCGTCATACGTTTGTTTCAATTCAGTACATTCTGGTGCAAAGCTTGATGACATTATATTACCCATTCGTAGTTTGTGTGTTTGTTGTTCTATTACAGACTTGTTTGTTTGTCTAGAAACGATATATTTACTGTTACAATTATTTATTTTATAAAAGAGAGACATTATTCTGCAGTCGGAAACTCCAATATCGTACTATTATGGGCCTCATTCCGTAAAGGAGAACTGTCATCACTACGTTTCTTTGACTGGATCACAGGAGAGGGGATGGAACTACTGTTCGAGCCATATTGCTGCTGTAATAACAAGGAAACTTTACGTTTGCGACTTTGACGTTGCAAGGTACTGTTTGTGTTATTTTTCCCATCGTCCTTATCCCTTCCATCTTCTTCCTCATCATCATCGCTAAAGTCCGGCAATCTTAAGATCTGACCGGTGGTGGTAAGATTAGCAGTATGGAAATCTTCCTCGTCTTCATTAGTTTGTGTAGTCCCATTTTCATTAGTTCCTGATTGCTCCAAAACTTGTCCAGGGAAAATACTATCTGCCTCATTAGCATCCCCAAATAATTGGACATTCCCTGTCTGTTCAAACATTGTCACCAACCATTGGCAACTATCCATTATATTATCGCAATGTTGACCATATTGTCGTATTCCTGGAATAATATCTTGCGTAATGATCTTGAAGGATTCGTTCAAATTGGAATCTATCTTTTGTAAATAATGTATAATCTCTTGATCCAATTGCTCTAACTGTGAATCCATCTTTAATTGTCCCTGTTGGGGCTCTTTAGATCTATATACTAAAGCAAACAAATCTACTTTTTAAATAAATTTATTTCAAAATTAATTATTTTTTAAAGAACAACGTTTTAAAGTACTTAACTTACCACCAAAGTATACCCAAAAGCAAAGAGACCCGCCCATACAATGTCTCAAAGGAAATTGCAACAGGACATTGATAAAGTCCTCAAGAAAGTTAAAGATGGTGTCCAAGAATTTGACAGCATTTATGAAATATTCGAATCTATTGATTCAAGTGAGAATCAATCATACAAGGAAAAATTAGAAGCAGATCTTAAGAGAGAAGTGAAGAAATTACAGAAACATAGAGAACAAATCAAACTATGGGTAAGTAAGGAAGATATCAAGGATAAAGATCAATTAACTAATTTAATGTCTTCTAGAAAAACAATTGAAAATAAGATGGAAATATTCAAATCTATTGAAAAATTAATGAAGATTAAACAATTCTCTAAAGTCGCACTATCTAATCCAAACCTGTTAGTTGATCCAAATGACAAAGAGAAAAATGAAAGTTGTCAATTTGTTGTCGATTGCATTAATGAATTACAAAAACAATTGGAATTATTGGAGACTGATCAATTAGATTCTGAGGATGAATATTCTAAAGGGAACAATTCTGAGGAGACTGATGAATCTGAATCCATTGAAAGACACGAGTATCATATTAATAACCTAGAGAATATCTTAAAGCTAGTACAAAATGACGAAATGTCCTCATCAAAACTAAATGAGTTTAAAGATGATATCTTGTATTATGTCGAGAATAACTCTGAACCAGACTTTGTCGAGTACGATACATTATACCAAGACATGGGTTGTGAAGTGACTACTAGTACTATTATACCATTGCAGCCAAGCAGTGAAAGAAAGAAATCGACCGCTTCACCAAAGAAGAAGGCGGCAACCAAGCCATCTGTTCAAGATAGTCCAACCAAGAAAAAGGAATCAACCGCATCCAATACTAATAACACACCCAGTAATAATGATGAAGAAGAATTAAGCTTGCCATTTCCAAAAGATTGTACAGATGAAATTAATGAAATAATGGAAAGGGATATTGAAACTAATAAAGCTTTCCAAAATGATATTTTTAAAGATGAATTAAAATATTGGCATAATTCAAAGAGAAATTTACTGCAACCACACAATGAGATGTCACAAGATATGCTTACAAAACTTGAATCATCATTATTAAACTGTCCAGATTCATTAGACGCTGATTCTCCATACTTATATAAAAAACCATTATCGTTACCACACCCAACTTCAATTTTTTTCCCAAACGAACCAATTAGATTCATATATCCATTTGATGTTAACGAGACTAATAACAATCCAACAAACAATAATCCATCAGATACAAATACCCCTATAAAAGGTGAAAAGCAAAACAAGACTGCCACCTATCATAATGATATTTATTCTACCACTTCATTGGCTAAAATTTTTACCAAATTTGATTTAGACACATTATTCTTCATTTTCTATCACTATCAAGGGTCATATGAACAATTCTTATCGGCAAGAGAATTAAATAAAAATAGAAATTGGCAATTCAATAAGAAAGACCGTTGTTGGTATTATAAGGAAATTGAAAAGTTACCGCCTGGAATCATTTCAAACTCAAACACAGATGTCAATAAATTAGAAGAAGAGTCCTGGAGATATTTCGATTACAAGAAAAGTTGGTTAGCTAGACGTTGTAATCCAGATTTCGTTTATAATGAAGCAGATTTTGAAGTGCTTTAGTCATGCATCTATATAAACAACCTAAGCAAGTATATATCGATATATATAACAACATTGTACTCTACAACTCAGTCTTTAAAAACTCTTCACTAAAGTATTTCACTTGGTTGAAATTATATTGAAACCCATCGATCCCACCATAGTAAGGATCGTCAACTATCTTATTATATTTCCCATCAGTATTCCAGTGACCAAAAAGATAAATCTTATTCAGTAAGGATTTGTCCTTACATATCCTCCTTAAATTATTCAAGTTACTTTCATCCATACAAATCACGTAGTCAAATTCTTTAAAATGATGATCTTTGATCTGTTGAGCCTTGTGATCAACAGGAACACCATTATCCCTACATGTCGAGGCACTACGTTCATCAGGACTTTCACCAATGTGATATCTTGCTGTACCGAATGATTCGATTCTCGAGAAACGAGATTCGAGATCTTGTGTTTTCACTGTGTGGGCAAACACTGCTTCCGCCATGGGGGAACGGCAAATGTTCCCCAGACAGACAAATGCTACGGCTAGTTTCTTATCCTTATGTCCTTGTGTCATCCGTGCTTGCATCTTTGAGAGGTTGAAAGAGATTTTTGAATCGAATTATTAACTAATTATAATTATATTTATAAAAAAAAACAGACTTAAAGATAGAAGAAACTATAGATTATAAAATTGCATGAATACATAACTAAAAAATCTAGAAGGCAGATCTTAATGGGGAGATTAAGTCCTTACCCTTGTAGAAGTTAATGGTCTTTTCAGCTCTAGTGGCAACACCTTCTGGAGTGAAATCGAAGTATTTAAAGACTTGGGCAGCTGGACCGGATAAACCGAATCTGTCTAAACCGAAATGTTGGTGTGCATATTTACCCCAACCGGAAGTGGATAAGACTTCGACGGATAAGATTGGAACACCATCTGGTAAGACGGATAATTTATAGTCTTCTGGTTGCTTGTTGAAGTTGAAGAAATCTGGTAAAGAAACAACTCTAGCCTTGATACCCTTGGTGGCTAATAATTTAGCGGCATCAACAGATAAAGAGACTTCAGAACCGGTGGCAGCAATGACAATGTCTGGGTTTTCAACATCTTGTAAGACGTAACCACCCTTAACAGCATTAGCAATGGAAGAACCTTCTAATTGAGGTAAGTTTTGTCTGGATAAAGCAATGATAGATGGAGTGTGTTTGGATTTCAAAGCGACTTCGTAAGCAGCAGAGACTTCGTTACCATCAGCTGGTCTCCAAACATGAGTGTTTGGTAAAGCTCTGAAATGGGCTAAGGATTCGATAGGTTGATGAGTTGGACCATCTTCACCGACACCAATAGAATCATGGGTAGCGACCCAAATGACTGGATAACCGGCTAAAGCAGAAACTCTGATGGCACCGGCGGCATAACCTAAGAAATTGAAGAAAGCACCACCGTAAGCTTTGTAGTTGGCACCGAAGGCAGCAATACCGTTCATGATGGCACCCATAGCATGTTCTCTAATACCGTATCTAACGTATCTACCACCGTAAGAACCGAAACCAGTGTTATCAGGTTGGAAATCAACGGCTTCCTTCCATCTAGTTAAATTAGATGGGGTTAAATCTGCTGACCCACCAATAATTTCAGGAACAGCTTCATTTAAGTTTTGGAAAAGCATTTCAGATAATTTTCTGGTGGCTAAAGCGGATTCACCTGGCTTATAAGTTGGTAATTTAGATTCCCAACCTTGTGGTAATTCACCAGCTAATCTTCTTTCTAATTCAGCACCTAATTCTGGGAATTTTTGTTGATATTGTTTTAGAAGATCATTCCATTTGTTGTTAGCTTCTTGACCTGGCTTCAAGATAGTATTTTGGTAATGATCATAAACTTCTTGTGGGACTTGGAAAGATTTGTCTGGGTTGAAACCAAATTTGGATTTAATTTGTCTTAAATCATCCTTACCTAATGGAGACCCATGGACGGAATGATCACCAGCTTTCAAAGAACCAAAACCAATGGTAGTGGTCAATTTAATCATGGTTGGCTTGTTGACAGAAGTCTTAGCTTGAGCAATGGCTTTGGCAATGGCATCTAAATCGTCGTTACCGTTTTCAACATGTAACACTTCCCAACCGTAAGCTTCGTATCTCTTGGCGACATCTTCATCGAAAGAAATCTCAGTGGACCCATCAATGGTGATCTTGTTGTCATCGTAAATGACAATCAAGTTACCTAATTGTAAATGACCAGCTAAAGAAGAAGCTTCAGAAGAGATACCTTCTTGTAAACAACCATCACCACAGACAGTGTAAATGAAGGAATCAGATAAATTGAAACCTGGTTTATTATAAGTAGCGGCGAATTGTTTTTGAGCAATGGCCATACCGACAGCGTTGGCAATACCTTGACCTAATGGACCAGTAGTGACTTCAACACCAGGTAGATCGTATTCTGGATGACCTGGAGTCTTAGAACCTAATTGTCTGAAATGCTTTAAATCTTCAATGGTTAATGGATAACCAGTTAGATGTAACATAGAATATAATAAGGCAACAGCATGACCGTTAGATAAGACGAATCTATCTCTGGCGATCCAGTCTGGGTTTTTTGGATTCATTTTCATTTGAGACCAAATGACATGAGCAGCTGGAGCTAAACCTAATGGAGCACCTGGATGACCAGAGTTGGCTGTGGAGACTTGATCAGCAGCTAATAGTCTGATTGTGGAGATAGACAATTTGTCGATATCAGTGAAAGCCATCGTATGTATATATGTTTTTGTGTGGTTAGATTGTTTGATTTACTAGTAAATCGATATAGATCTATAAGTTGGGGAATAATAAACGGAATTAGAATGAGAACAAGACTATCATTACAAGAAGTAAAGAGGGATACATATATACATATATATATATATGATTTTTCTGAAACCATCGAAGAAAGCAGGAAAGAACGATCTGAATCTTTGTAAGAAAAGGTTTTTATTAGTAGAATTTCAGTAATAATTGTAATAATAATAGGTAAAAGGAAGGCTCGAGAAATTTTTCAAAAGAGTGAATTTTTCAGTGAACAAAAGAGCCAAACCGGTGTTAATAAAAGATGGAGCTATAACTGAGATCAATCGGTTCGATCCATGGATGCTGATGGGATCAACAACTCGGTAGCAGTGTGGGTCACGGTGAAGGATATAATACGTATTAGCTTGCTTTGATTAGCTTGCTACGGGGGTTAACCAAACGACTGCTGGTAAGAGATCCGGCACGAGTCGGTGTTATATAGAGGCGTATTTGTTTATTTGTAACACCCACAGTGGTGTTATTAGTAATGGCTGATCTCGAGATTAGTAACGAATTGTCCGAGATGTTTTGGGAGTGATCGACTGATGGGGTTTAATAATGCATTATTAATTTGTTAAAACGGAGAAAGAAAATACTCTATAAGGGGGGGGGGGCATTAGGCTTGTAATATTAAATGGGATATACACGAGGAGTCCTATACATATTAAATTTTATGGTCATCACTAAATGGGTCCAACGTAGTGAGCGCAGGGTTCTTGTCTGGTGTGTCTGTTCCCTCCCCACTCTGAGCTGTTTCGTCCATTTGATCTCTTTGTTCAAGGGCTTCTTCATCTCTTTGTTCAAAACCTTCTTCTACTTCTTGATCAATGGCTTTAGTGTCAATGGTTATCATATCTGATAGCGTAGTGGACACAACGTCTTCCCTAGTTGAGATAGCAGTAAGTCTTGATAACCTGTTATTGGATTTAGTAGTAATATTAGAACTGTTCGAAGCAGCGGGAATAGGTGGCTGTGGTCTTGTAGGTGTCGCAGCAGTAGAGGAGTCTATTTCAAAATCAAGAATATAGGAGCCTGTTCCGGAAGCATCACTACTCACACTGTTTCTCATTCTTACCGGTGTTTCTTGCTCATCTTCTTCGTTAATTTGAACAAGTTTTGGCTTCGAACCCTTGATAGCAGTGGTCAGTGACGATGTCGTTATGGAATCAACAGGCTTTGTACGTCTGTCCACTGTTGGTCGCTGTAGCGCACTCGAAGCATTGTCCTCGGTATTGTCATCTCCAAAAAAACTGCCACCATCCAAGATCGAGGAGCCCAATGTGATATGAGATCTGATATCTCCTACTATGTTTAAATGATTCTTGTGATTACTACTGTTCATCGTACCTCCACCACTAGTGACACCCGGGATATATCCAATAGGTAATATATTAGATGCACCAGTCCTCACTGTAGAGGCAGTACTCATTCTATCTCCGGCAACAAATAACGAGTTGTTTGCATGTGGATGCATTGATCTCAACTCATTGGCGTATTGTTGCGGAGTCATACTAACATTACTATTCTTGCTTGTGAGAACACTGTTGATGGTCTTTATATTAGGCTGTTGGTGTTGCTGCTGTTGATGCTGTTCTTCCTCCTCATCATCATCATCGTCATCATCCGTATCATATAAATCTTCCTCATCTTCAATATCATCCATCTCCAAACCTTCAATATCATTTGCATTGAAATTCTTATCTTGCCCCATAACATTGGCTTTTGCTAAAGCGTTTCTCTTTCTTAGGTAAAAACTATACCATACCAGCAATACTATTAATACAAGACCTGCCACACTCCCAATCACACCACCAACAATCTTGTGTACTGTTGTGTCATTATTATGTGTGGAAGTTATTGACGTAGTATTACTTGAATGGCTTAACAGCCCACTCAACGTTTGATTTGTTGTTGGTGCACAGTACGTATACGGACATGACTGACAAGTCAACGAAGTCATTACACAGTATTCATTTTCTCCACAAACTGGACATTTCACTGTTCCTTCACATTTAACACAACCATCAGATTTGGTCATGATACTCTGTGTCGTTGTAGAACTTTCTGACATATCTATTTGCTCCTAGCTTACTCTTCATAAAAAGCCCCTGCGTAGCTGGGATTGCTTGTTGATATATATATATATATATACATATATATTTATCTATAAATATGGATCAGCATCTCATCGGAATGTTCACTGTCAATCTTGAAACTTTTTTTTTGAAACGCCAAAAATAAAAAAAAACTATTAAATATATATAAATATTCACTATAAATTCATATATAGAAAGGAAATATCAACAGAAACCAGCATTAATGTTTGCACTTACAGCTTACTTCATGATCCTTTAAGCAATTACAGTCTTGTTCGCAACTTGGACATTTATGGGTTTTACCCGTGTGACAATTGCAATTGGCGCCTCCTTTACAATCATATTTGCATTGGTTAAATTGTGAACATACACATTCGGTTCCACAGGAACTACATTTACATTGGCCTGCCATTTTTTGTTGACTTTAATGTTGTTTGGTTTGGCTTGTAGAATTTGAAAATATTGGGAAGATATCACATTATCCCTCTATTTTATATGCGATACGACCAAGATGTAGGGTACACCTATGAGGGGACCACCACTTTTAATATAAGCAATATTGATTGATTGCAAAAAAAATATAGATTATAGAATAGTATCAATGCAAAACGTAAATAGATAAACAATAAAAACATCATAAGGTAAAAGCTCTGGATTGCATATTTAATTCGTCATAATATGAATCATGAAAATTATTATCGTTATTATATTGACCCTTAATCGATCCATTTGTTTCCTTTTCATCCGGCGTGACAACAATATTTTCATTAGTCATATTTTTACTTGATCCAACTTGAAGAGGGTCCATTTCATCAAAATTTGTAATTTCTTGCTCTCTATTCTTATCAGCATTTGATAATGAATCAGTCCTGGAGTACCTTAAACGGAATTTATCCCAAAATCTATCAAAGAATCTCTTCTTTTCTTTACCCTTAGAACAAGTACATTTTAAATCATCGCCTTGGATTTTATTTGAAACTTCCTCCTCTTCTTCTTTTGCTCCTTCATCTTCACAAAAATCTTTACTATTCCTATTTGAACAAGTACATTTTAGTTCCTTATTCTTTAATTCATGATATTTCTTTGAATTTTCTAACTTGATCATTGAATAGTCATCAGAACTAACCAAACTTTCTTTTCTTTGCTGTTCACTTAACATAACGTTACTTGTATTTTTATCATTTTGAATAATTATACTATTTTTATTATCATGCTCATCAGTATTGCTATCAACAATTGGTGAATGTGGGAAAACTAACTTATCTTGAATCGAATGTGCCTCATTATCCGAAAAGATTTCCATCATCTCTTTATCCTTAGAAGAATTAGGCAATAATTCATCAGTTAATATGGTTCTCTTTCCATCATTTAACGATTGGGTCTTTGTAATCATTTCAGTGGATTTATCTTTGTCTTTGCCATGCCCCCATGGTCTATACCAGGAGGACCGTTTTGTTCTATCATCATCTTTAACATCATTAAACTGATCTTGCAACTGTGTTTCAATTTCATGCGAACATTGACAGTCATCACCACATTTACATTTCTTACCGTTTTGACATTTACATGCTTTTTTGAAACTTTTCCTAATTCTTTTTGATGAAGAGGATGCTGATAGCATATAAATATTTGAATGTTTTGAACTCAAAGTATTCTGAGTAATTTCACTGTTGATTACATCATCTGCTCTTTCAATAGTCCTTTGTGTCGTCGTGTCACTTTGTTCAATTTTATTTTGTAATCTTAATGATTTCTCAAAAACTTGATCTAAATCTTTATTTTTTAAATAGAGACTATTTGAATGTTCAATTGAGACGGTCATATTTTGATTTGTTTTGGTTTACTTCTTCTTGCTTTCAAATGGTTTACTTGCAACCTCTTGTCTTTATTATCTTTTTGTGACACTTTATTCATAAATTCAATTATATTTTGCAATATTTTTTTTTTTTAAAGCGGCAATTTTAGCAAAAGACAACAAACCCTAATGGAAAAGTTAGATATAATAATGTATTGAAGAATGACGATTTGCAAATAAAACAATCTAGATCAGCATTACATTACACAGATATATATGTATATGTGGATTGAAAATAATTACACTATATGATACAAAATAGAGAGAAAAGAATGACAACAAATCAAGGCAGTGGTAACCCTAAGAAAAAGAATGATGCGATGCTAGATGATCCATCGTTTTGTTCAGTGACTAATCCGATCACAGGCCAATATATCGATTTGTCTCAATTGTCATCTTCTCCGAATACACCAACTGCAAAGAAGCAATACAAAGGTTCATCGAATGAACCAAAGACAAGATGGTTAGTGAAGGGGTATGGCTCTGATATAGATAAGAATTTCACTATTAGTATATGTTCTAGTCCCGTAGTGAAAGATGATAAGGATATATCATCTTCCAAATTAACAAATATGACGGGTGCATATTATTCTTTCAATGATACAAAACAAAATGAAATCAATACTGTATCAATTGGTGATTTTAATACACAACCAAAATTACTTGGTAATAAGAAATTAACATTACAGTACGAGGAAGGTTCAATTTGCCCCAATGGAGTAGATCACAAATCAACACTACTAAATTTTGTGTGTGATAGAGACATCATTACACGAGCACAAATCAATTACATTGGCAATTCACATAACTGCTCATATTTTTTTGAGGTAAGAAGTATTTATGCTTGTCCAACAGCAAATAAGAAGAATGAAGTTAATGTTATTGGTATCTTTTTCGGTATCATATTGGTTTTTTCTTTGGTAGAGTTATGTCGTAGATGGATCAAAACAAAGATTGAACAAAACTTAAGGAACAATAATAATAATAACAACAACAATATAAATAATAATGGCAGCAGGGATGGGATAGCAAATTATAGAACTGAACTAGGGTCGGAACCCCAATGGGAATTTTTAGAAGATAGAACAGTGATTGGGAAATGGTTTCAAAGATTACAAGGTTGGGTAAGAAGGGGCAATCGGTACAATAATAACAGTATGGGGTCAATCAGAATGAATAACCCATCATTGTCGTTTCGTAATAGCAGTACCAACTCCTTTTTCAGAGATATGGAGACACAAAACGACATCCTGGATCAATTAGACGATTTGAATGGGACGCAGTCAAATAGCGTTAGATCAAGTGTATACACTGATGTCTCTGTGTCACCTCCATAGCCACGGTTTCAACTCTCGAAGGGCTACTTACTGCTACTACAAGAGAACGTTTTCCAGGACTTCTGTCCGAAAGCACCCGCACACCCCGAGCAACCAAACCGTCCACAGAAATGGCATGGAACTGTTTTTCTGAATGCGGAAATTCACGATTTTGCGTCTGTTTTCTCTGAGTTTCTCTGAGTTTCTCGCAGCCGACTTCCCGCTGCCGCCCGCAAACAAGCACGAAATATGCGGCAGTGGCGCTGGTAGCGCTGGCTGGGGGCGGGCGGTGAGTGAGTGAGTGAGCCGACGGCTCCCCAGCGATGCCGCGGGCCCGGTCCAGAAGTGTGCGACCTTCTGCGGCTTCTGCCTGGCGCTTGTGGGACCCTCTGCCTGGCGCCTGGCGCTTGTGCCGCTCTCTTCAGGGCACATTGTCACGGGAGAACAATAGGCCCCATCGAATCCGGATTAATTACCAGGTTGGAAAATTTTTTTCTCTCTAACTTCCAGCAATTCGATGTGATGATGACATGTAAAAATTTATTATATATTGCTAGAATTATCATCTCTATTTAGTTAGTACTTCTTAACTCATCTCTTCTTGTTATTTCAGTCCTAATTAGTTTTTATTTTATTCTTTAAAACTAACAACAACAACAACTAATATAAACAAAAATGGGTAAAGCTAAAGCTCACGTTAACGTCGTCGTTATTGGTCATGTCGATTCTGGTAAGTCTACCACCACCGGTCATTTGATTTTCAAGTGTGGTGGTATTGACAAGAGAACCATCGAAAAGTTCGAAAAGGAAGCCGCTGAATTAGGTAAGGGTTCTTTCAAGTACGCTTGGGTCTTAGATAAGTTAAAGGCTGAAAGAGAAAGAGGTATCACTATCGATATCGCTTTATGGAAGTTCGAAACTCCAAAGTACCAAGTTACCGTTATCGATGCTCCAGGTCACAGAGATTTCATCAAGAATATGATTACTGGTACTTCTCAAGCTGATTGTGCTATTTTAATCATTGCTGGTGGTGTCGGTGAATTCGAAGCCGGTATTTCCAAGGATGGTCAAACTAGAGAACATGCTTTATTAGCTTACACTTTAGGTGTCAAGCAAATCATTATTGCTGTTAACAAGATGGATTCCGTCAAATGGGATGAAGCTAGATTCATTGAAATTAAGAAGGAAACCGCTAACTTCATTAAGAAGGTCGGTTACAACCCAAAGACTGTTCCATTCGTTCCAATCTCTGGTTGGAATGGTGACAACATGATTGAACCAACCACTAACGCCCCATGGTACAAGGGTTGGGAAAAGGAAACCAAGGCTGGTGTCGTTAAAGGTAAGACTTTATTAGAAGCCATTGATGCCGTTGAAGAACCAACCAGACCAACTGACAAGGCCTTAAGATTACCATTGCAAGATGTTTACAAGATTGGTGGTATTGGTACTGTGCCAGTCGGTAGAGTTGAAACCGGTGTTATCAAGCCAGGTATGATTGTTACCTTCGCCCCAGCCGGTGTTACTACTGAAGTCAAGTCCGTCGAAATGCATCACGAACAATTAGAAGCTGGTTTACCAGGTGACAATGTTGGTTTCAACGTCAAGAATGTTTCCGTTAAGGAAATTAGAAGAGGTAACGTCTGTGGTGACTCCAAGAACGATCCACCAAAGGCCGCTGAATCTTTCAACGCTACCGTTATTGTCTTAAACCATCCAGGTCAAATCTCTGCAGGTTACTCTCCAGTCTTAGATTGTCACACTGCTCATATTGCTTGTAGATTCGATGAATTATTAGAAAAGAACGACAGAAGATCTGGTAAGAAGATTGAAGATGCTCCAAAATTCTTAAAGTCCGGTGATGCTGCTTTAGTTAAGTTCGCTCCATCCAAGCCAATGTGTGTTGAAGCTTTCACTGACTACCCACCATTAGGTAGATTCGCTGTCAGAGATATGAGACAAACTGTCGCTGTCGGTGTTATCAAGTCTGTTGTCAAGTCTGACAAGGCTGGTAAGGTCACCAAGGCTGCTGCCAAGGCTACTAAATAAACAATTTAATCTTTTAATTTAATCCATTAAAATTTTTATCTTGTCTTTATTTTAGTTTCCTTATTGTATAAATCATTAGCTTAAATATATAAACATATATCATTTAACGTGTAAACAAATCCATTTGTTTTAAACAATTATTTTTTTCTTTATGATACTAAAGGTTTTGAGGAAAGAAAGATTACTCTGAAACAGAACTATAGAATATCCCTAATATATCTTAGAGGGAGATTTGAATTGATACATATTACTATACAATATAATATTTTAGGAAGAGTGGCGAGAACAACTTATTACAAATTTAATATATAGATCTTATTTTGTTCTTTTACTATATTAGTTTTGTGGTTAACTAATTGTATGTCTAAACCACTTCCTCAAAGTAATCTTTAAATAATATTTATATATTTGCAAATTTGTCGTTTATTTCAACTAAATCATATATATTAGGGCATTATTCAATTAGGTAATACTATTTGATAATTTGGCTCTACAGTATAACTAATTTATAGTTTTTATGCTTTCCTATCTTTGTAGAAACCTAACACAACGAGTCTCTCAGAGTTTGATATCTTAGCTATTAATCTTCTCTTCTTGACTCCTTCATCTTTGATTGATAACCTACTGTTATAATTTAAAAAAGAGTGATACAGCTAAAAAAACATCAAATGACAACCGTGAAGGCATAATGATAATAAAATTTATATCTCCCCTATCATATCACTGTCTTTTGTAGATTGACTACATTTGTCGATCCATGAAGTCCTAGTGGTATTTTTTTACCAACACGGCAAATTAGAGGTTAATTAGATGATTGAATACATTTCAAATCTGGCCGTCATATTAGCTTGATATTCTCCTCTACTAAATTACAGATGTCACAACTATTGATATTTATTAGAATACTTTACTATTTTTAATTTGATATCCTTGTAAGTGCTCTCAGTATTTTCTAGTATCTATGGTTACGAAACCCGTTCAATCAATTTCTGCCCAATTAACAAATTAGATTTTTAAGTCAATGTCAAAACATAAGAGAGAAACCATCATTTGATAAAATTAGAAGCATCTTAGGTCAAAGATCGATGAGTAAATGCAAAATTCAGTCAGTTATATATAATCGTATATAGCGACTATTTAAAGCTCTGGCTAAAATGCGAAGCTTTGCCTTTCACTTGGAAAATTTGAATGCTACTGAGATTATAGTAAGATCAAAATACATTTAAAACAATCATGTATATGTATCAATCAACCCTTTGATCACTATAATCATACGGCGATACAACCAGACCTTTATTTTTTCTTGCACCTCTAAATATAGTTTCCAGAATATCAATCAGTTCTTGTTTGTCATCAATCAAAAAATTCAACTTATTATTATTCCCTGTACCGAAATCACACATCATATGCTTGTTATCATAAAAAAACATCAAACACATTGGATCAGTCAATTCATACATCTCATTAAAATCTGGGACTTCTTCAATATCAACAAGATATATCGATACGAAATTAGACACTTTCTCACTTATGGAATATAATAAATTGTCCATAAGCATAGATTCCTGCGATTTATCATTACCAAACCTTACCACCACTAATTTTTCCTTCTCTGTCACAATAGCTTGATCTACATGCCATCCTGAATGCAAATGATACAATAATTCATCAGCCATGTCATCCAGATTGGTTTGTGATGTTTTCACGAAGAGATGAGTAGTTGTTAGTAGTGAAAATTTAAAAATTTGGCACTAGAACCTGCCTTTAACTTCTTTTTGGATTTTAATTTTTTGCTGTTCTATTGAAATTATCAAAAAAATGGGGCGAGCTGGGAATTGAACCCAGGGCCTCTCGCATATTTGTGTAATTAAAATCACCCAAAGCGAGAATCATACCACTAGACCACACGCCCTTATTAAAAGTCTGTCGAATATTTTTAACTGGACTATTCGATAATATGGAGCAATCACCTGGAAAAACGAGTAAACTAACAGATAAGAAGGCTTGTGCTCAAATTTTCAACTAGGTTTTGTTCATACTTAAAAAAAAAATCAATTGGCTTACAAATTGGACTCTTATTTTTGAAATATATGGAACTTGGTAAAGCTAGATCCTCAGTCATCAACTTTTAAGTTAATAAAACGTTTACAAGAAAAGAGTGAGTGATGTTATGTTTGTTTAGAAAGTTACATAGTTGTCTTCTACAACCCAAACTCCCATTTGTTATGCTAGATCCGGGACAAGATTTTAAAATGGTGTCTGTGCTGGACGGAAATTTCATTTGCTAGTGATCATATTTGCTTAAAGTATTCATTCATTCCATGCTGATACCACCTATCAATTATTATATCAGTGTCAATCAGACTGAGTAGAGCAGTACAATATATCCTCTCCCATATACACTTATATATTATTACTGTTTTGGGTAATATATAACATTCAATAAGATGTCTTTTAAATTTGAAAAATTATCAGCGATTTCCTCGATGAAAAACCTCTAATGATTTGATGAAAAGGAAGCAAGTATGCAACAACGAAGACATATATATAAAGCTGTCTAAATAATCCCCCAAGGAGTGATAAGCATTTTGCACACAGATATATCACATATACCAATTTATATTGACTCGATCAATGTCAAATATATCACTGTCGGGAGACAAAATAACATCACTGTTTCATAATGGAATTGTGAATGTTAATGATATACAAGATGTCATAGAGAATCAAATAACAACAACACATGAAAACCATTGGAAAGCTTATAACATATCTCTCAGTCACTGTTACAACTCACTAAATATTTTATCTGATCTTGTCAAATTACAAATTTTTTTTAAGGAATCTACAGATTTTACATCCTTAAATAACTATATTGACGAAAGATTTGTTCGTAATCTAGAGTTGAGCGATAATATCATTAATAACATATCATCTATTACTACATTAACCGAGCTACGTGACGATGTAACATATAGTCAATGGAAATATAAAGATAACTCATTGAAATGTATTCAAAAATGTAATAAATTATTGATTGGATTGGATACGCTAACGATAAATTTAAATGATATTAGAGAGTTTATAGATAACAACATGGATGAATTACTTCGAGACTCGATGACTTTATTAGCTGAGCTTTGGCTCTATTTGATAACACAATTCAAATGGTTTAAGATGCAAGTCATTTCCACTTTTATTAGATCCAAATGTTTATTAATTAATTTTGAGTTACATCTGGTATTAGATTATTTAATGAACTCCAATTTTTATGATAGAAACCAAAGTTTTAAAAGAGAAGTGAGCAATAAGTTACAAAATACAATTCTTTCATTCAATAGCTATATTTCAGATTTGATTAAAAATATGAATCATTCCATTGACATAAAGAATGAAAATCTATTTAACGAATCATTTACCTCGTTCCTTGATATCGAAACGATGTATAATAACTTAAACTTTGAATGGTTAATACCTGAAGGTGGAAATATGAATAAATCAGTGGAAGAAAAAACTGCCACTAGCCACTATTTGAATTCTGATCCAAAAGATATTAAAAACTTAGAACATATCAGCCAATACGTAGATAATATGATCGAATTAATTCCTGATTCAGAGACACCATTACATTCACCAAGAATAACAACAAGAGATCAACTATACCAAACAAATAATCACAATAATAATTCAGTACCACATTCTATGACTACATCAATGAGCATTACTCGTGAATTACCTCATTTATTGAATGCTTTTAATAATGTCAAGAGGTTAGAAAATGATATTGAAGCATCATCTAGGATTATTTCACGCAATGAAAGGGAAGAGTACAATTATGCTCGTAGCATTTCACCATCAAAGACACAAACCCCTCATCTAAAGAGAAGATCACAGTCTATGTCCTCCTCGGTATCAGCATCTTCAACATTATACTCCAGTCCCGACTTTGTAACGTCAACTACAATATCAGCTAAAACAAATGATGATAATGATAACAATTTCAAAAATGTTTACTTTTCCATGACTCTACCGAAAGAAACAGGGAACAAAAAACTAGCAGCAGCTTATAGAATACCCAGTGATCCAGCTCCACAAATGTTCATGTCTCAACCTGGTTTAACATTGTCGCCCCCAATAGCCTCTCAGTCACAAGTTTTGAAGAACGATCTAAGAAAACTGATGTCAATGCAAGAACAACTACCTATCACAAATAACAAAGCGATTCCTTCCAAAAGCTCATTTGGTAACCTGCCACTCAATGTTACCCCTCATGTCACTGGCTTCCATAGTGTCTTATTGAACAATTTGTATGGGATTGGCAGCATTCGATCTCAAAGTAACCGTAATTATAACATCGGATCCACAAGATAATTCAAATATAAGTGAAACCTTTCATTCTTCAGCAAAATACTTTATAAATATGATATATATATATACTTTTCAATATTCCACTTTTCAATCTATTAATTTTTTCTTTATATTAAGATCGTCCAAATTAAAGATCTTATCTTTAAGAAAACGAAAATAAAAATAATTGGTACTACTTTGAAAGAGTATTTAACCATGAATAAAAGTCTAATCATTCCAGACTATTCAGTTTGACGATCTCACGAAAAAACACAGAATGGAGACGGAATCATCAGACCCAAGACCCATTAGACTTGCTGTGTTGGGCGGTGAATCTACTGGTAAGACTGCATTTATATCTCGGTTGACACTAAACATTGTCCATGATGTACATTACCCAACAAAGAATCAAACCAATTGGTTATTTGACTTTATTCCCCAATCCACTTTAGCTAAAGCAATTCTAGATGGACAAGCACATGAAAGATTGTTGAACAGAACACCTGGTAGTGAGAAATTAGTACCAATATTTGAATCTCCAGTGATCACACCATATGTTCTTCTGTCGCCATTGACTTTCCAAGCATTTACAGATAATTATACGAATTTGAAGAATACACCAAAGAGTAGAGCCAGTAGCAATCATTCATTAAAAAAGACCAATAGCAACAATTTCTACTCATATTCAAACAACAGTTCGTCTTCACAAATCACCCTTCCGGGAAAGCGAAGAACTCAAAGTGCCGATGCATTCAAGATCGAATCAGCAAATTTACCAAGAAACTATATTCCTCCAACATATTCTCCAATTCCGATTGATATTATTGATACACCTGGGTTTAAACCAGAAATGGTGGTCCCATTCTTAGAAGTGTCTTTATTTAGAAATTTGGACAAATCTATCTTGAAAGGGCTTGCTAATCAACCAAGAACCCCAGTATCTACAACTTCACTTTTAGTTGCATCTGGTGCATCTGAACTAAATGGTAAGATTGATGGGTACATTTTGGTGTATAGTGCAATTCCCGAACTGAATCATCATATTGTTCCCGAACCACCTTCGTATGGTAGTGTAGATATATCAAAGAATGACAAGGGGTCAACCACATCTACAATTAGTGAAATACCTAAGGGTGGAGGGCTATCCTTATTGACAATTATACGGTCTTGTATTTTAGATGCTTGGACAGAATTCAGAAACTATGAAACTGATTGGAAAAACGGTCAAGAAGAAGATGTTTACTCATTAGCCCATTCCTTGAAAAGTATTTGGAAATCGCAAGAATCTGAACAAACTAAATTGGCCAAAGTGAATAAGTTAAGGACTTTTAAGACCGATTTGGATACTATCACACTAGATCCAGCATCACCAAACTCTCCCCCACCTTGCATTATTGTCTGTACCCATATTAATAGTAATATGGCTAGTCCATTATTGATCCAGAAGGGTAAACAGTTAGCCACACAATGGGAGTCAAGTTTTGTAGGGATAGACAATATAGACGATATCAACGTTGACGTTGCATTGAGCTTAATTATCAAAGATATTGTGGAGAAGGATCATTTATTGAGTAAACATCATGGCCACCAGGAAGGTCACGGCTCACCACATAAACATAGCCAAAATCGTAATAGAAGTGGCGGCGGGAGTCCGAATTCGTCACCAAAGACAAGTGTTTTAAAGAGATTTTTCTAAGCGAAATAACATGCATTGATCTATAAAGGTTATTTCACTAATTTACACGAGACGATTAAGTATGTAAGGTATTTTCATCGACCAGATTATTATCCAACCTTTTTCTTGTAATAATATAACAGTATAGATTTTCAAATAATTTCATAATAAAAGCATGATTGCATAATATTCAATAACCTTTCAACATCTTTTTGTGAATATAATTCAAGACTATCAACTGGTAACTCATAATATGCTAGTTAATTTGATATAGGGAAATAGTTCCATCCTTGTATCCAACAAAACACCACGAATGAGAAATAAACTCCTTGAGCCTTCTTTGATTTGATCTATTCATGACGACCAAACTTTCCATATCATCAACAAATGAAGGGTTTGACTGAAAAACAGCCATTGATCCAATCTTGACGTTCTTTGATTCCTTATTCTCGTCTTGGTTTTTGGCAATTGAACCTTGTGGGGATTCGTTCGGTCTGATACTACCTTTACCTCTTTTGTACTTAAATATCGTGTCTGTAACTGTATCCTTAACAAATGTTTTGCCACCCCAAGTCGACCAAATCAAATAGCCTTTAAATTCTGCAATATGTGCTATCTTCGTACCTTTCACTTCCATTACTTGTGGAATAGTTGGTGTTAAATTAGACGCTTTGTATATACCATTCTCTTTAATTCTGTTAATGATGGTGTCTGATACCGGGTATGTATGCTTAGCAATGATATTATTAGTAGACGAACTTATTAAAGTTCCAGTACCAGTAGGGTCTTTAGATCCAAATACTACTTGAAGGTCTAAAATAGGTTCAGGAAAATGGTATGTTGATAAATATACAATTTTAAGTAGATCAAAATCAATCTGAAATCCAATAAGAATCCCACTCTCAAACCCAATAAAAATTATTTTTTGGCTTAAATCTTGGGTAATCTTCATTATCATACCTAGCTTATCCGGTAGTTTCATGCCTAAGGTTACCAACAAATTATCCTTTATAATTGAATGGAAATTAACATGATTAAAGAGTCTAGTCAACTTTGATGTTTTGATGTTGATCTGATAAAGGTCGATGGCCTCGGAATCCTGTGTATTACAACAACATAACGTAAAGTTTTCCTGCTCTTCATCAAAAGACATGGTGAAGTTAGCAAAATTCATTGTATTAACGTTCATTTCAAATAATGGCTTCTCCTTTAAGTTAAACCAATCGAGTATTCGTAATGTGTAATCCTTTGACAAACATACTAAATATTTGTTATCAAGCAGTTGGATATCTACTATTGATGCACCTGACGGTACTGATATGGATTTAATTGGCCGTCTTGTTAGCATATCCCACACTAATATTTTACCTACTTCATCTGCCGATATCAGTTTAGGAATCAAATCAGTTGGTATGTTCTCTTCGGATGGATCATTTGCCACAACCAGTAATCGTGTTACTGCAGCAGTATGATTCCTTAATGTATAGTCTGGTAATCTTGCTTTATCCATCTGGAGACCTCTTAGTATCTCGTCCTTTAGTGTGGTTTCTTTACAGTGAAATCTTTCTCTTCATCTTCCTTTTCAACACAAAAGCTACTCTTCAAATCTACTATTAAATAGTCAGTACAAACTAGAAAAAACAACAACATGTATCAAAGAGATATAATTTATCATATAATTGTGTAGAAATGTTTATATATTTCTTATGTAAGAATGCGTATGGGTATAGGTGTTGGTATTGAGATTATGATAATATTATTATGGGGTGGAATAAGATCAGATTAATTGTAAATGGCACTGATTCTCTTCCTACGATGATCCAAACTCGGTGATGGTTTAGGAATAGAATGTTGAGCAATTTGTGAGCCTGAATGGATGCTTGACATTCTTCTTACACCAGGAAGCGAGGGCGAACTTGACGTACTCTCAATGGCTTCTCCGCTACTGAATCTTTGTGCGAATCTTCTGGGTGGAGTATTGCCTGATATACCCAATCTTGGTGAAACACCACTAAGTGCGGGAGAAGAAGAATACATCACTGGAGAATAACCCGTAGATGGTGTATACTGGCCTGAAATGTTTCTAGACTTGGCTCTCTTTTTCACCGTTATCTTTTCCAAAGTTTCATCGTTAATATTGCTGCTTATAGCTTGAATTTCAGGATCATTTATCAACTCTTCACTATTCTTTAACATTTTCAGGTCTAACCCATTCTTATCAACATAGTTTTCAGTAATCTTCCTACTTAACTTGTATAATATAATCCAGGAACTTAGGTCTAATTTCTTCAAAGTGTCTTGGCATACATCATCTTTTAAACCTTTAGAAATTTCTTTCAAACCACCAGTTCTATCCAATCTATCAATTATCTTATTATATTTACTCAATTTAATTTCAGACAAATCAGAGTTTTGTATTCTTTGAGTGAATTTAATATTATAATTAATCTTCACCGTTTGCATCTCTTGTGATAATTGATCCATGGTCTTTTCAAAATGTAATCTATAACTCTCTTGACTTTGGACTAAAGTATCATAGTCCTTGACAAGCGTACTTATTTTTTCTTTATCAACAGCTTCCTTTTCATGTAATTCGGTTAAATGATCTTTTAATTCTTTGTTAATACTCTTCACAGACCCGAATGTCATTTGTAAGCTGCCTAATTCCTCTTCTATTTCACTGATCTTTCTTAACTTTCTACGTAACATGGTATCTAAGTTGTCCTTTTGATGTTTATACATGGAAATATTCTCGACTAGTTTCACTTCTTTCTTTTGGGCTACATCCAACTTCTCCAACATATTTTGGGATTGTAAAGTCAATTGTAAGTTGGTATTGGTTAATGAATCAACTTTTGTATATAAAGATTCAATGATTTGAGTGGAAGAAACACCATTCATCGTTTCCATCGTGTTGCCATTACTATTAAATATGTTGTTTGTGGGGGTCTGGTTCCCTACTTTCACAGCAGGCCTCAACTCTTCCGACATACTTTCTTCTAGCATACTTACCTGCAATAATTCGTGATGCTGATAGTTAACTTATTCCTACAATATTGTCGAACTATAGTTTAAATTAGCCTTTATTGCAGTGGTTGATCTTGACTTTTTCAATTTGTTTATTTATTTATTTTCGAGCTTCAATGAAATTTCAAAACAAAGCTAAATTCACCAGTATCTTTAATAACATCTCACTTGTTAATTCATCCAGAAGAGTAGCAAGAAGAAGCCAATCGCCATGGAAAACAACATTTGGGGTGATGCTGCCGCACCTTCTTTTAGTACTAGTGCCATACAATCAACATCCACGGTTACAGCCATTTCTGTGAGGGAAAGAGGCCAAACTGATGATAAGGTGAGAAAAATCGATGATTCCTTATCGACCTTAGATGGTTTGAAAGATTTAAGTGTTGCCAATCAAGCCTGGGTAGAGTTAGTTCTATTGATTACTGATGAAGACCGTGGTGAGGAATTCACCACTTTCACTGATCTGTTGTCTACTGCTATAAATGTCGTAAACGACAAGAGCATCACAGGCATAGCTTTAATCCATTATATTGTCATTTACAATAAACCTGGCTATATTGAATTATTGACTTCAAAAGCTCCGAAATTAGATTTAAACATCATGGATGATCTGGTTGGATACACTCCACTAATGTGGTGTTTCTGGCTATCAAGAAAGGAATGCTGTACTGAATTGTTTACCTTTTCTGATAGATTAGATTTCCAATTAAAGAATAAAGAGGATCACACTGCCTGGGATATTTTAAATACTGGCTCTCCCATGTATGCATTTCTAGATCAAAATAATATGTTGAGATATGGCACAGTGGATGTCCTAGGTAGTAGCGCAACAGCTATTAATGTAACTAGTCCAGCTGATTCAGTTTTTGGATCTAGCCAATCTCCATTCGATGATGATATTAATGACAATATTGACAAGAAGCTGGCTGGGATGAGTTTATATGAAGATGCGGAATATAAACAAAAGCTAAATAGGGAAATGTTCGGCAAAGATACCAATAATGATGATAGTTATAGTTACAATGATTTTGAGAAATTTGATTTCAACAAGCTACAAGATTATCAATATTTGGAATATTCGGACTATGATATTCCCCAAATCTTGGAATATTTGATTAATTTACCAAAGTCTCATCCACATCTGACCACCTATCCTGCTGCGTTACTTTACCAATGTGCCAGATATTCGGATCATAAGAAGGAATCAAAAGCTGATACAGAATCATTATTATTTTTAGCATTTACCAAAATTACTGCTTCAATTTCTACTGTAAATAATAACGATACATCAACGGAAACATCTGAAGTCGATGATAAGAATAAAGACAATGATAAGAAACGTGAGGATAAAAAGGGCGAAGAAAAACCAAGACAAACTGTGGATATTGTGACCCAATCTTACTGGATTAGTTCATTGACGTACTTGTATTATTATCTCACTAAAGATGAATCTTTTTTCAAAAGGCATCCAAATATTTTACAAGAACTAATTAATGCATTGCATACAATTATCATTGAACTAGTCACATCCATTCATGAACGGTTAGTACCTGTTATTCAAAAAACGCTAATCAATTATACTACTATTGAAGATGTTAAACAAACTCTATACAAGAGAGACTGGAATTTTTTCAAGAAGAGAAAGCAGGCTAAATTAGTTAAGAAGGAACAGGAAAGAAAGGCTCAAAAACAGCAAGAATTGGAATTGCAAAAGAGCAAGAGTCGCTCCAGTGACCACAACGAAGATGCCACTTCCGCTCAAGAAGAAGAATCGAGTGATAACATTGATCCTGAAGGCAATGAACCAATGTTCGATACTGAAATATTGAAACATTTATACCCACCATCTTTAGAGGAACAAATGAAACCTTCTCCTACGAAGATTGTTCAAATTTTTGGAGCTCTATCTTATGTTTTAAATTTACACCAAATCCATCCATTATTCCAACAACAATGTCTATCTATTGCTATTAATTGGTTCTCTACTACAGTTTTTAATCTAATATTGAAGGATAAAAAGAAGAAAGTTTTGTCAAGAGCCCGTGCTGTCCAGATTAGATTGAATTTATCCACTTTAGAATCATGGGTTAGAAACAATGATATTAACGTACCAAGGCCAAAGTTAATTGATGATTTCATTTGGGAAAGATTCCCTTATACCCTGATTCAAGATTTAGGCGACATTGATCTAAATAATCCAACTCTACACAGTATAACAACCTTCAAAGCTTTAAAGGATGATACAGATAAAACCATAACCGATGAAACTAACTCATTATTCTATTACCAAACATTCCATCAAATTGCCTTCCTTCATTTGGGTCCAGTGTTTGAAATGCTACAATGGTTACAAATTTTTTCTTCACTTGATTCAGAAGAATCTTTAGAAAATACCATAAAATTATTACCACAGTTGACCTCAACACAATTATTAAAAGTTGTAGATAAATACAACTATGAAGTAAATGAACATAAATTTAATTCTAAATTAAGAAAACACCTTTCCAAGTTATCTAAAGCATCAACGATAAAGAAAACATATTTAGAAGAAAAACAGATTCCATTATTATGTCTTCCCACTGTTGCTGAATTAACTGATTTATTCGCATCAGATGAAGATGCCCAGCCATTTTTACCTGATGATATCCAAGATGCGGTTTATGAAATTCATGATGCTAATCACAGAGTACGTATGAATGATATGAACTATGAAGTATCTGAAGTGGAATCCGAAGGTGATGATATCATGAGCACTTCTCCAGAAAATAAAACCTTTGATATAGCAATCGGCCAGGAGTCTGCACATACCACCAAGTCTAATAACAATAATGAAGATGAGAATGGCGAGGATGAGTCTGCTCATGATATAAGCCCTTCTACTGGATTTAACAACAACAGCGATACTATATTTTCCAGTTTCAATGCACCTTCGTCTTCTGTGGCTGGTCCTTCATGGGCTTCAAACTCCCACAAGGAGCAAGTCGATACCAATCCATGGTGATATGATTGTATGATTTAAATATTTTTACATATCTACTTCTGTAATGACTAACAACGATACATATACAAGACTCTATAGATTTTATAAAAACACAACTATATTTAGTTAATGTAGTGTAATTTCATAAGACTGTACAACGCTAGCAAAAATATATATATATGGCTTAAACTTTACCTAGGTGTATTAGTTGAGCTAGAACTTCTTCTGCCAAATATCTTTCCATTTAGTTGATCCTGCTCAGCAAATTGCCTTTGCATTAAATCTGGGCTGCCATTTATTTTTGGTTCCGTCGTTAATGGAGAAGTAACCTTTTCATTTATAAACATTTCATTTGCTGTCATTTCAGGTGTGTGGACAAAAGGTTGAGTATTCATTTCAGGTGGACTCCTTCTTGGTGCAAATGTTGTTTTACCTTCACCCAGCTGTTTTGCATTGGTATTATTTTCGATATCCTTTGAAATTGTTCTTCTTCTATTGGAAATCATTGTGGGGCTAACTTTGGCACCAGAAGAAACTTTTTTGACACTGTTAATATCAGTTTCTGCAACAGCAACGTTATCTGTATTTACTACTGTATCATCGCCAACTGTATCTTCATTGTCTGAGGAATTTCCAACATTTTCTTTATACCATCTATTAATTTTGCTTAAAGAATTTTTGAATATCTTCTTACCCTTTGAGGTTGAAGTATCCGAATTAGAAGAGTTCACAGAAACTGTATCATTGAAACTCGTTCTCGATGTAACGGTTTCTATGTTATTAGTTTCAGATGTTTCCATTGATGCAGATAGAGTAGTCTCCACTTGAGACACCGATGTGAATTTCTTTTTAGATCTAATACTCGATGAAGTAGAAATGGTCTCCTTTTCCCGTTTAGTTTTCACATATTGTTCGGCACTTGGAATATCTGCATCATCATGCGAATCATGCTCCCAAATACCACCTCTATATAATTCATTTTCGGTGTTGTAAATAACAATATCATCCATATATGGGACCACCAAGGACTCTTTAATAGCGTCGGCAAATTTAGACTTAATAGCTTTGGTGATAAGTCCATATGATAACTTACTGGAGCTCACCACTGGCTCAATATCTAGATCCATTATTGGCTCCTTTTGGAATGCATACCATAATCTATTAGATGGCGGAGGTTTCATAATAACGATCAATGGACCAACTAGTTTCTTAACTTTCACTGATATCTTTACAGAAACTTCTCGTGGTTTAAACCTAGAGCCTAAGTTAATATTAACTTTTGTGGAAATGATAACATTCAAATTCCCATTATAAATTAAATCCATTCCAATCTTTGTATGTCCTTCAGGTGTCAATTCAAGCAATTTTGGATTTGTAATAAATGGGATACCATTACCTACATCTACTTTCTCGATAGTGAAATCATCTAAAAAACCAGGTTTATTGATTTTTAATAATTTCTTATAAATTTTATCCCAAATATATCTATTTAGGGTATCAGTTTGCTGTAAAGATAAAAATAATCTGCCTATCAATGCATTAAACCATTTACTTTGTAATTGACCTTCAGTAGAATTTAAGTTTTGAATTAACATTAAAATATCATGAGTATTTAAATGTGCTGTTTTGGCAGCCAGTCCTGGATTTAAATTATTTTTTCTGTTGATTTCATTACTCTTACAGGCATTAATTAATTTAAAGTACCAATCTTCTTTATCCATATTATTTTCAAAATATAAAAAGAATTGATTTGAACCATTGATGACCAATTGATCTGTAGCATAGTTCTCCCCATTGGCAATTGGATGATCATTTGAATTAATTGCCCCATTAATATTTTTATTCAAATTAACATTAAATTGTAAATTATGATCATTTTCTGGATCAAAATTAACTGTACCCTTTTTAAAGATTGCAATACATGTTCTCTTTGTAAACAATTGACCATCAATTAAAGGACGATATTGCTGTTCGATGTTATCATAATATTTCCTTGGCCAAATGGTAACAAAACAATCTTTCAATGAAATGGCATGCAATAAATCATTATTACTTGTTTCACCATCTTTATATAAAAATAAATTACCATGTTTCAATACTACAAAGAACTTTTGTTTTGGTTTCAACTGTGATCTAAGTAGTAATTTTGGCTCTTCATCAATTGTTGTATCGGTTGTGATAGTTTCTCCATCTGGAGACTTACTGAGTTTTGATTGTGATAAATTTGAATTTTCAATCAACTCAGTTTGATGGAAGTAGTATTGATTAGTGACATGCATATACCCACTCATCTCTACTTTCACATTTTGTAATTCTTCTAATTCACCAGCTTTAAAATTGGGATCCATAGTAACCAATAAAGGTGTATCGTCCTGAATTTCTTGTTCATTTGTAAACTTCCCAGATGATGCGAAATAGAGGAAAATAAGAATGCATAATGGGACAAAAGTGACCCCTCCAAGCAGATATGCATATATCAAGGTCAATATTCCACTCATGTTAATTCCTTGTACGTCTATAACTGTAATAAATTTTGTTTCCTTCTGTTGCCTCCCTTAGACTTCTGGCCCTTGTGTGTCAAATTTAAAGGTTTTATCTGAAATATAAAATAAATTTATAAAACTTTTCTGGCAATGAAGTATTGACCGTTTTAATACATCAAGATGAAGGATATTGAAGCAGCATGGCTTATCTTTAAATTCAAACAGTTGTCCATGGGCAAACACAAATACTCAAGGATAATGTCAAGAGCTACTACAAATAAGACAAGTAATTACGAATCCATAGGGAAAATAAAAATAAAAAATATCATAAAGATATACTGTTGTTTCTAAATCAGAGTCATTAAATCAGTTTTTGTTTAATGTAGTCATCGAACAGTGTTCTAGTACAGTGTGAATATTGTCAAAAATCATCACTAGAAACAACAGCAATAATAATATAATTAATAAAAGAAAATAAAGTAATAATAATAACAAATTCAAATCAGCTATCTTGAGACCATTCATCCATTCATCATGCAACAGATGTTTTGTAACGTCACACAACCGTTCCACTACTAAAAATTTGTACACGAGTAGAACAGCTTTTGGAATATGTGACCACCCATCAACATGTTTACTATTATGTCCGCCCGGTCACTAAAAAAATCATCATTTAGACACTTGTTATATTGAATAGTTAAACGAAATAATAATAATAATGATAATTAATAATAATAATAATAAAATCCCGTCATACAAGGCTGAAACTTAACGAATAAAAGGTTGTCGACATGCAGTTATACAACTATTCAGTCGGAACAATTGGTAATTGGTAAAATTCAAATCACTGGGAAAATATATTATTGTTATTTGTGTGTGTGTACTTGTCTGATTGAGGAAATATATAATACATATGTATTGTACATTCCCAAACACCGCCAAAATTCAAGAGAATATCTAATTTCTTGAATGGGTCAACCTCCCGGTTGCAATCTTTATGTCCACCACTTTATTATTCTCATTGTTATTATAGTTATTATAGTATAACTATTGGTATTCTGGTTCCAATGTCAAATGATAATATTACAAAGAAATAATAGAAAGAAGTGGAAAAGCTATTATAGATATCCTCTCTTTGCTTCCTTTTATATAACAAAATTTTCAGCGTTTTTTTTTTTTCAGTGAAAAATTTGGTGCCAGAACGAAAAATTGTTAGGGTTATTGGAGTGATGTGACTTTAAGAGATAACAGGTTGGATAGTTGGTCAAATTGTCAATCAATCTATACTATTGAAGCATAGATTGTAGGATCGATTGGCTAGGTGACACAGTTGTCTCTTTTCAATAACTTCTCCAACTGAAGGTTGGCTTCTCTGGTGTAATCTATTGTGTCCTGACGATATGTTCCGTATGAGATGTGATATAAATGTCTTGAAATGACTTTGTTCAACTGCGTATATTGATTGTGGGTGATCCTTTTGGCTGCTTCACCCTTGTATAATGGGTTCAGGACGTCTCGCACATGCTTTTGGATGGATGCTTTCACTTGATATATCTTCTCTGGATTGGTACACCATTCCATGTGATCTCTACAGCGGGGACAATGTCTCCATGATTCTCGATCACCAATTTCAAGACTCACATCTTGTATACACGTTTGATGATAAGCATCATGACACCGAATACATTTATACAATGTGTCACCGTTTGGCGTTCTACCGTCTGCCATCAAATGTATGCTCTCTTGGCACATCAAGCAGCCCCTTTCTTGCACCTCCTGCATCGATTGTACCAATCTTTCACCTGTCTTATACCATTCGGTGACTGTATTCACATGAAATCCTCTCATCACATCAACTTCAACTTGTTTCATAAACTGAGTACCATAATCATAAATGATATTCATCATAGAATACTCACCCCGACATAATGGGCACACCAATTCATGTTGGGATAGAGATTGTTGCCTCTTCATTAAATGTAATTGCCAGGTTCTTATGCATGAAACATGGAATTTATGCTCACAAGGAATGATTTCGGCTAATGTGTCCTTATTACTCTGAATAGAATCGAAACATATACTACACTGCATCGTGGAAACTATGCAATATATATATATATATATATATATCTATTCGCTTTGTATTTACATATAAATTTCTTAAAATGTGGTAAAGACTGTTTCAAACTCATCTTTAAATTTAAAGATTATTACTAATTTTAATAACTGATTAATCGCTAATACAAAAAGAGTAGCGAACAGAAATCCAACAAACCATATCATGTCCCGTCATCAATTTGATCTAGTAATGTGCCTCAGGCAACAAGGCTCTCATTTAGGCTATATCTGTGATAAATGTGATGGGAGATGCCCTATTTGTGATTCACATAACATTAATATGAATAATAGTACGAAGTCTTTCCAGCCAGCTTTAAAGACCGTAAGAATATGCGATAACTGTTCATTTGGTAAGGCCAACCATGAGTGTATAATATGTAATAATCCTAATGCTTCAAATAAGGCATATTATTGTTTGGAATGTATAAAACTTGAGAAGAATAAAGATGGTTGTCCTAAAATCTTGAATATTGGGTCAAATAAGATAGATAGGCATTTCGATACGAAGAAATAAAATTTAAAAATTCCAAATAATGTATAATATCTATTCATATGTACTTTATAATTTACAGATATATATAAATATACTCTAAAAATTAAATGTAGTATCACTTTTAATTGAATGTAATAAATGATAGGGTATCACTTATATCACTTTCGTTACCGTTATCTTCGTTTTCGTCGTTTTCGAGCTCAGACTTGAATGATATTTTGTCATTGTGCTCTGTCTCGTTTCCATTTTGGTCCTTCACTGATGGATTATGCTTCATAACTAATCGTAATATTGTCATATAAATGGTATCTCGTTTGATTTCAAAATCATACCATTCCATTTTAACAGCCAGCTGTTTAATATGTTGAATCATCTCACGTCTTGTCCTTACACATATAGGAACACACTTTCTATACATGTTCATTTTTTTCTCTTCTTGCTTAAACATTTTCACTGTCTCTAATTTGTTCTCTTGTACTTCTTTATATCTATCATCATAGGTTTGTTTCATTTTAACCACAAGAGTATTGCAGATACATGCAATTTCTTTCAGACAACCATCAAGGCATGCAGTGGAGTTTAATGCATTAATCCAATTATCTCTTTCATATTCATTTTCACATCTCCAAATTAATTTACCATATTGACTCCAAATATACATGGATTTTTCATCAAGATCAGAAGTATCATCAAAATCAAAATCATTTTCTAGTTCTTTTTCTAAATTAATTACATTTGTACTTCTATCACCATATTCGCTATCTGGTCCTGTGATTATATCATCATAATCATTTATTAATGATTCCTCGTCATATCCACTGGTTCCCATATCTGTCAAATCATCATTGTCAGTATCAGTATCACGTTTGACCTTCTCAGCGTAAAGACTACAAACACTTATAATTTCAGATTTATGAAATTTGAAATCAATAATATAATTACTTTCACCATTCATCTTATTCTTAACAATATCTGGTTCTTGCATATGGAATGATTTTTTCTTATCGCAAATGATTAATCCACATGTAGTTGCAATTGCAAACTTATCTCTCCATTTATCTCTACTAATACTACTACCTAATGAAAATATTCTATTACTATCCGGATTGTTATTATAAGTATTTGGTCCTTGAGGTGTTGGTCCTGGTTCAGTATATTCTTGAATATCACCCATCTGTATGATCTTCAAATAATAGCAGGGGTCGTTTGCATCCTCTTTAGAAATTTCATATGGTGGTAATCTCAACTTATGTAATTGGGACGGTTGTATTCTCAAATACCCACCACGAGATTCTTTCATGGTTTTCAAGTATTTATCATATTTAGTCTCAGTACCAGTATTCATTACTGTGTTACTCAACGATTGAAAGTATCTGCTGTTTAGTGCAAATTCATTTCTAGAATAAACCTTATCCACAGCTCTGTTTAATGAAACATCATTTAAATCATCATTTAATATTCTATTGTAAATATTAATATCATCTTGAAGGTAACCATTCGTATTAACACCATTAGCCCCACCTCCTGGCCCGCTATTATTACCATACGAGAAGTAGGATGAAATAGAATTTGATGAGGGTCTATTACCAAAAAAAGTGGTTGATGTGCTTGCTGCACTATTCATCATAGGTGGAGGCAATGGTAACATAGCTGGTGGGATGCATCCATCATTGTCAAGTTCATCCTTCTTATTCGAATTGATTGGTTTTATCATATTAGCCAAAAACCTACTTTTTATCAAAGCCGTTGGTGAATAAATTTCTGTATTTTCATGAGAATCAAATGAAACTATGGCGCTTGAATCTACATTTGCAAAGATATCAAATTTTGGAGATTCTTTACTGATAATGTTATCGTAATAATATGCAAGAATCTCTAATGGCATCTTATTCCCATCGGAATATGTGTCATTGTGGATTAAATCAATAAATTCAGTTTTAGTCATTTTAGTCTTGTTATGTGGATTGAAATAGTCTGTATGTAGCATTAACAATGAAAAGATAATAAAATAAACTTGATGCTCATTTTCCCAAATGCATTTATCCATGAATTTTTCTTTTTGTTGTTTATAATAAACGTTACCAAACTCGGTCAATAGTCTATCAATTTGTTGTGCTTCTTTAGGCAATTCTAAGAAAATTAATAATTTCCTCAATGATATATCTAGAGAATCCTCTACAAGCTCGAAATAGTTCGTAAGGAAGTAATTCAGACATTTCAATTTGTAAGGATCATTTTTTGAAGAAAGGATAATCCCAATAAATTTTCCATAGTTTGAAATTCTAAACAAATATGTTTCAAATGGTTCGTCTTCACTAATTGGATCGGGTACAGGCGGCAAATCTTCTAAGCTTAAACTATGTTGCTGAAATTTAGGTGATGCTTGAACACCCTTCGCAGATGATGAGTTTGATGGTCGTTTGTTAACAAAACTACTTAATGCATTCACAATGGAACTACTTCTTCTTGACAAAGAGTAAGATGAACTAGTAGCTGTGGTATTATTTGTAATATGGTTGTAACTATGTGTAACGTCATTGGATGGGAAAGAACCACTTGAGGTTCTGGGAGATGCATATGAACTCTTATTCGAAGTGGAAGAGCCTGAATTAGACCGTGCTTTTCTTAATAATGGTATAGCACCTGTATTGTTGTTATTATTACTGTTTGACCTACTGGTCTCTTTCTTACTCTTATCTTGTGATGAGGAGCTATATTTTCTTGACGTCTTTGAACGTGTCTTCCCAGTTACTGGAGGTGGTTTTGACGAGCCAAACCTCGGTAACGATGGTATAATCTTATAACTAGATTTTTTTAGATCTGATGTATCTAAAGTTTTACTACGTTGTCTGTTAATAGCTCTCGTCTTAGTTAATACTTCTGGTGTGTTGTGTATTTTATTATGTGTCTCATTGGTAAATGTGGTAGTTCTACTAAAACGTAAGGATGGAGTAGAGGCCATGTTTTTCTCCCTACCTGGTGAATTAGTGATTGTCTTAACGTTTAGGGTGGAAGTGAGAGATGAATTGTTAGCATACTGAGAGATAGCAGAAGGTATATTTCCTTGATTGATACACGTTTTGGGACTTGAAACATCAGTATCACTTTTATCAAATACAGAGGGAAAACTTTCAAGCACAAGATCCTCTACACCTAAAGTTTGGGAATTAGTCCTCGATAAAGGTTGGCTTCCTAATTCATGCACTGATGCTTTTCTTCTGGTTTCACTAGGCTCATTAATTGGGGTATCTATATTTTTATCATTATTTTTGAAATTCATATCAATGCCGTTAATCATATTTTTCAATCGTTTCATCTTATCAATTTGTGGTCTCGGTACTAAACTTTCTGGTGAACTTTTAGTATTTACTGTGTTTCCCAATTTGATTTTATCATCTATATCATATTTCTCAGCTTCCTCCATGACTCTCATTAAGTTCTCCATCGAAGATTCAGTTATGTTCCTAGTTGATAAAGTTTTTGGATTACTCGTTTCCAAATGTGATGACACAGATGAAGCAATACTATCGTTTGATGACGAGGGAATAGTATCTTGTGCTTTCAATTTCTCTTTTGACAATTTTATACTTTCTCTATCATGACTAATTAAACCTGTCAACTTCAAAAACGATGACATATATCTATGGGTATGTTATATGATATCTGTAGAAAGATTTCAAATGAATGTGAAGATATTACTTTTTCCTCTGTTTTTTTTTTGTAATACCTTAAATCAACTAATTCAAAACTTGAACAAATAAATATTGTAATTCAAAAATGGTTGAAGAGAGTTCACCAATATTTTATAAATCGTTGTGGGTAAAATTATGAAGTTATCTACTTGCCTCTATCCCAAGTCGGCTTGGATTTCTATTTTTAATTTGCACGATTTGCTAACGTGTAAGTTTATTAAATCTATCTTTAATTTTTCTTCTTTAGAAATGAAATATTCAATTATTGAAATATCATTTACACAAAAACCACAATCAGGAGGATAACGTCACAATTCAAAACTAATTATATAGCAAGCTTTGCAACTTTTTCCACTGAGTTATGAGTAATTTGGATGCCACACAGGAGCATTACCTGAAAAGAGAGCTTTTAAAGTTTCAATTGGCAAAAGAATTGGAAGATTTGAATAATAAAGATGCATTAAGAAGATTTGGTTTCCCCTTCTGTGCTACTGATCCCAAGGAAATCGCCACTAAAAGTACCACCAAAGAGAGTGAATTAGAAGAGGATGGAGAAAGACTGAAGCAAGAATCAATTTCCAACACGGATTTCCCAATGTGTTCGTACCTTTTAAGAGAATTTATAATGACTTTCCCACTTTTATCAAAGAACATTGCTGTCGATCAATCGTTTTGGCAAACTAAAGTCCAAGTATTTTTTGAACATTTTATGAGTTTGGGTTTCAGTGACAGTTATGATCGTGAGAAAGCCACCAAAAGAAAGAAAGTAGCACTTAAATTGACAAAGATCATATTACTTCTATTCAACTCCGGTATTGGATCTTCCCAAGAAGTTGAATATTACGAGAAGGATAAATTCCAATTAAGCAATGATAAAATCCGTAAAAGATCTAAGATTGAAGAGTTTGCAATGCCTACCACTGAGACTTTACAACAATTGGTAACGCAAGAACCAATGTATATCAATCAATGGGATATTAATATTATTGCATGTGTCAAAGAGTCAGCAATTATGAATAATAAAAAATGGAAGAATACAGAAAGTGTAAAGAATAGTATCCACGTTTCATCGTTGTCTAAATCAACTCAAGTATTGACGAGTGGGACCATTAAATCTATTACATCGACATCAAAATGGATGACCAAAACTATTACTTCGTCACCAGCCTCGTTATTCTCCAAATTATCTATGACTGGCAATCCTTCGCCAACTAGTCACTCTACTAATAAGAATAAGCATTGGTTCATTTTAAAGATCCGCAATAAAGAGAATCCAAATGATATCATCTATACTGCTAAGACATACAATGATTTCAAGATTTTGGCTCATAATTTGAAAATTGAGTCGCCTGGGAAGAAGTTACCCAAATTACCTCATCAAACAAAGCAAAGTCTCTCATTAACTACAGGCAGCGAATTGTTACCTAGTGGTAGAGTCCCTTCAACCCCAAAGGAAAAAATCATTTCATCACATGAAGCTGACAGCGAAACCTTGGATTCAAATATGAATTCAGCACACTCCTCTATTGATAACTATGATTCAAGTTCGAATAATATATTAGATAGCGCTCAAAATATTGTTAAAGAAATTATGGAAAATGAAGGTATTGATGACAATAAGGATATTGATTTAGATGATGATGAAGTGGATGATATGGAGAGTGCATTTGAAGAATTTGAAGATGCAACAGACACGAAAACCAACACCTTAGTTCATGAAAAGATGAGAACTTCATTACGACAATATTTGAGAAGATTAAGTAATGATTCAGATACTTCTGCAAATATAATATTTACTAACTTCTTGACCAAACAAAACCTGATTGATGGTACCAAGTTTTGTGACGATGTAAAAGAAGATATTAGACATCGTGAGTTGGTAGATATCAATAACTTAACAAACCAATTAACATTTCAAAAATTAGCATTGCAAAAATCATTGGCATTACAAAATTCCATGAAGGATTTTAAGACCTCAATACTAAAAGATGAAGAGTATGTTTTAACACTGATTAATGAATTTAAGGTTAAGACCAATATTAAAGAGTTATCACCACTTTTACAAACTTTTATTGAATGGTTTAAGATATATCTAGCTTCAATGATCTATCAATTATTCTTAGGTAATGATAACAGTTATGGGTTTTACACACAAGTAAGAAAATTACATCGTTTGATGCCATATACAATGATGGGTCAGATTATGAGATTTACTAACCCAATGGCTATGATGAAAGGTATGATTGATTTATTCTTAGCACAGCCCTTCGGTAATTATTCACTTTTACAGACAATGTTTTCTACCATTTTGACTGAAGATTTAAAGAGTCAGACTCGTGTCATAAAGAAATTGGAAACAGTTATTGTTAAGCAATCCAAGTCTGCATCTCAAGTGATTAAATGTTTGAAAAGATTTGTTGATGAAGATCATGATGACAAGAAGGGTGATATAGATTTTAATATGGATACAATTCATAAAGAATCACAAACGATGGATATGCCAACATGTTTAATTGTGTTGATGAAACTTTCAGAGACCGGTACAATAAACAATGATGCTGTCACTGAAATATTTGAATCATATAATGCTTGGAAATTAAAAGAAGATAAGGGACTTTACTTCCAACATATCAAGGATTTATTCCAATTATATATCAAAGAAAATGATAAGAGATTGATGAGAAGGCTATGGCAAGACCCAGAATTGTCCAGACTATTGAAGGCGATGGTGACAATGATTTATGAACCAATGGTGAAAGTGTTCAAGATTGCTAGAATGGACATTGCATTAAAGAATTTTGAGAGGTTCATGAACGATTTGATTAAATTAATGGATGATATTATTAATGGCCAATTAGATAATTCTACACAATTTAACGTTATTGATAATATCATCCAATTAGTGACTAGACATCAAGATTCCTTTTTTGAGTTTGTTCATGATGTGTATGTGAATGATACTGAGGGGATCTTTGAAGGATTTATTAAATGGATCTCACATATTATTAGATTTTTACAAAGAAGTAAATTTGGTACCAATGATTTTGAAAGAATTGATTTAAATAAGATGATATCTGAGATGGAAGGAGATCCAGAATTGTTGAAGAGACAAGTTGATACTGTGATTGAAAAGAAGATAGAATCGCGTAAACTATATAAACAATTAGTCGATGCAAAGACTAAGAAAGCTTCGACAAAGATTAATGACAATGTTAATGCGCAAAATTTCATGGATCAACGCTGGAAACAAGTTAGTTCGATGGTTATGCCAGATAGTACCACTTCATTAGGTTTACAAGAAGGAGAATTAGTCGATCTGGACCTGGATGCAAAGGATTACGATTATCTCCAAAGAGATGTTGACACAGAATTGGAACAAAAATACCAAGATATCTTAAACAAACCCTTAGATGAGTCTGCCATCGAAGCATTGGCCCACACTCATTTCGAACCAATGTTGAAGCATTTGTTGTTATGAAGCTGCTTTTCTTATGATTATTCATCAATGAATATGTTTTTTTCACATAGTGAGGAAACAAAAAAAAATTGTTTATAAATATTAATAAAACTTGACGAAAGCAAAAGGATGATGATTCAAAACAACACCCCTTCTGCTAACAGATATATATTTATATATATATATAAGATAGACATAAAGATAAAATACAATATTCAACATGACCACCTCTATTAAACGCGTACTTACCTTATCTAGTGTTGCTGCTGTGCTTGGTGCCACCGGTTATGCTTTTTGGTTTGACTATCAAAGAAGAAATAATGCAGAATTTAGAAAGAATTTGAAACAAAGAGTGAAGAAGCAAAAGAAACAAGCTGAATTAGATGCTATTGCATCGAAGAAGGCTCGTGTCTCCGCTGTTTTACATTTCTTAAGTGAAGAATTACAAAATGATCCAATTTCCACTGATCCATCCCAAATGGAAGCGATCTTCACCACCAACGTCGAATTTGGGGAAAGATTGTCAATGTCTCCAGGTAATGAAATGGGTGCTGCTGTTAAATTTTATAAAGCCTTGGCTGTATATCCAAATCCTGCTGACTTATTGGGTATTTATCAAAGAACCATTCCAGAAACTATTTATGAATATATTGTCATTATGATTGCTGTTATCCCACCAACAAACATTACATCTTTCATTAATACTGGTGCTGAAGAGCTATCAAAACAAGAACAAGAAGAGCCAATAATTTCTGAATTGATTTCCGAGCAAATTACTGAAGAAGATGTTGAAGGCTCTGTTGAAGCAGTTGTTGATGAAATTGAGCATGAAATCGAGCAAGATGCTGAGCAAGATGCTGAACAAGAAACCAAGGCTTAACTTGAAGTTGGAACCCTTGCCGATCCTCTATAATTCTAATGATAATGTTAATGTTCATAAAATTGTACTTTATTAATCAATAATAACTATAAATATAGTTCATATCATATATACATATGCATATATATCCATGTAAATACGTAAAAGTTTTAGAATTTGGAAGATATGTTTTATCTATATACAAGAGGGGTCTTAGGGAATGTAGAGATATAATAAGGCTAGGGTGGATATGAAGCCTACTTTGGGATATAACGTAACATCCCTGTTGTTAAGAAACAACCGTATGTAAGCATGGCTACAGTGTATCCCATGTTGACCAAAAGACTTAGCCCATGAGCTTTCCCAAATTCCTTTTTCAAAGGAGCATCGAATTTCTCAAATTGTTCTTTGGTGATTTGTCCCTTATCCAATCTATCTTGTAAAATATGTCTCTTCACCTTAATGGATCTGTTCCATGGTAATAATCCATATAAATTAATAATACCAGACATGGTGGCACCACCAAGAGCATAATAAGCTGGGGCAGCCAATGGAGCAGGTAATGTTAATGCCAATGCAATTGGACTAATGGATTGCATAGTGAAGAACCAAGGGAACACTTTATTTTGTAAAACTGAGAATTGATCCCTTGTCAATACTTTGAAAGCCATTGGACTTGCTACATATGAATAAAAAGCTGTTCCACCAAAGGCGAAAGAGTATAATAGCATGTGAGAGATTGGTCTTAGCATCATATTGAAATAGTTGTGGTGATGGTTATCTTTATCTTTGTGAAAATGTATACCTTCTGTTTTATTATTGATAAGAATATATTTTGTATTCGATTAATTTATAATTAATTAATTTTATGTTATTTTAAAGCTTCCAAGTGTAAGTGAAAGCAGAAACAAAGATAGTCAAAGAGCAAGTAGAAGATGGTGGTCAAGGGCATTGCAAATCGATTCAGCATAGCAAGAAACGGTTATGGTGATAATTTTATTCACCCATGTAAAAAGATAATAATACAATATTGTAATTGGGGTGGATCATCTCAGGGGATTAGACAGTTCTTAACGACTGATAAATTGAATAATATTGCTTCCAAACACCAACAAATTGAGTTTGAAATTGTAAAGAAATCAGGACACCCGGTGATCACTGGGTGGTACAATAATGGACGTCATAAGCCTATTTGTGTCAAGAATATGGAACCCATGGAAATTGACAAGAAGCTTGAGATCTTAATGACTTCAAGCGGTGATATATTACGTAGATACACGAAGAATGATAACGTCAAGTCCTTGAACAAGAGTGTCAGAGGAATCTGGTCTCCATTCCACGGCGATACCGACGCTACACCTTCTGTCTAACTGATATTATTTATTCATCCCTGTATATATAACATAATAATAATAATAATAATCTATAAAATTTTAATATGATAAATACTCATCTTCTTAGCCCATTGAAAGGTTAGTTACAATCAGCAACACAAGAGAGAAATAAAAGGACAACAGTATAAGGTAATAATGGATGCAACTATTGAAAAACTTATACAGAATGAGATATCAAATTTGAAGAAGGATCGTGATGAGTTACATCCCGAAGTGATTGCATTATTGAACAAGTTCAATCCAACAAAGAAGAAAAGAATGGGTCAACAGCATGAACAGAATGAAGAAGCTTCCCCAAAACGTATACGAATGGATAGATATAATGTTGAAACTAAGGATATACCGACATTACAAGCCATGCATTCATATTTAGATCATCAGCTTGTCACATTAAATGGGAACATGAATAAGACTATCGCTAATCAATGGGCTATTAATAATGATTATTTAACCAATACGTTAGATATTACCCAGGATAATATCAATACTCAGTCCATGCATTTACAGCAATTAAATAGATTTTTAGATAAGTAAATCGAGTTTATAATTGATGAATAAAAAATCTTTGATTAGATTAGATTATTAATATATATAAATATGTATATATAAGAAAATTATACTATAATATTATTATGAGTAAATCTATTTGTCTAAGACATCAGCATCATACTTTTGCTTGAACCATTGAATGGTATCTTCCTTAGAAGTCTTATGGGAGTTACCGATGGTACCTCTACATCTCTTTCTTCTAGTGACTCTAGCACCTGGTCTACCCATAACAACGTAGAAATCCATACCGAAAATACCAATGGATGGATCGTACTTGATACCTAAATCGATATGTTCGTCAATACCGAAACCGAAGTTACCGGTGATAGAGAAGTTTCTTAATCTTAATTGATATTCCTTGACCTTTAAACCTCTTTCTAAGATTTCTTCAGCCTTTGGACCTCTAACGGTGACATGGACAGCAATCTTTTCGTTTCTTCTGATACCGAAAGTTCTGACAGTGTAACGAGCCTTAGATTGAACTGGAGTTTGACCAGATAATTGTTCTAAGACCTTGGAGGCTCTGGTTAATCTATCACCAGATTCACCAACGGAAATGTTTAAGACCAACTTTTCGATCTTCAATTCTCTCATAACATTTTGAGCTTTAGCAGACATCTTGAATTGTGTTTGGGTTGTTGTACGGTTTGTTTTAGAAAATACTAATCAAAATTCGTCTTTTCAAATAACAACACAATTATACCCACATTAATATCAATTGATCAATCGATAGAATTGATCTAGTTCCATCAACCATTGACCACTCACTACTCTTGCGAGGGACCATTGCCCATTGCATACTAAGAAACCACCAAAAAGGTCCAAATTATTTTTCAGAACTTTTTCAAAAATTTCCAGGCAAAAAAAGTGCGTCCCTTCCGTTTTGGGACATTTTGCAGTTTTTCAAAAGTTCTCCGCGCAAACTGTATTTTTCGGGTGTCCGGATGTCAAACTTCAAGAAACAGTCCTGGGGAATAGCGATTTTTTGAAATATCTGAAAAATTAATAATAAGATATAGAATTCAGTGGCAATTAAAGCAAGTTGAAATGCTTTTGAAAGGGATTGATTGAAGAATTGATTGATTCATTCATTCATTCATTCAGTTAGAGGGAGTGATAATATAAAAAGATTGCAATAAATAAATTAATAAATAAATAAGCAACACAACAATGCAAGCCATCGCAGACTCATTTGCACCAACGAATGCTCTCGTAAGAGAATTACAATACGACAATGATGACAATCTAACTAACGATTTGATTACAGGTTCACAACGTTTCCAGCAATTGACACCTTCTTTAGAATTACCACCAATTTCTCAACCACAAGAATTTCTAAGAGCTCATACTGATGACTCTGCTAATCCAGACTGTAAAATTAAGATTGCTCATGGGACCACTACTTTAGCTTTCAGATTTCAAGGTGGTATTATTGTAGCAGTAGATTCTCGTGCCACTGCAGGTAATTGGGTCGCTTCACAAACTGTTAAGAAAGTTATCGAAATTAATCCATTCTTATTAGGGACCATGGCAGGTGGTGCCGCAGATTGTCAATATTGGGAAACTTGGTTAGGTTCACAGTGTAGATTACATGAATTAAAGGAAAAGGAAAGAATTTCAGTGGCTGCTGCATCGAAAATTTTATCAAATTTAGTTTATCAATATAAAGGTGCAGGTCTTTCAATGGGTACTATGATTTGTGGTTATACAAAGAAGGAAGGACCAACCGTTTATTATGTGGATTCAGACGGTACAAGATTAAAAGGTGATATATTTTGTGTAGGGTCAGGTCAAACTTTTGCATATGGTGTACTTGATTCAAATTATAAATGGGATCTAACTGTAGAAGATGCTCTGTATTTAGGGAAAAGATCAATCTTAGCTGCTGCTCATAGAGATGCTTTCTCAGGTGGTTCCATCAATTTATACCATGTTACCGAACAAGGTTGGATTTATCACGGTAATCATGATGTAGGTCAAACTTTCTGGGATATAAAAGAAAAGGAAGGCTCTTTTAATAATGTTGTGGGTTAACTTTAAATGATTATCACATTCTCTAAAGAAATAAATATTATTCAAATATATATATATATATCAATGTGTGTGTATATACGTCTAATTCAATGAAATATTATTTTAAATATGTTTATTTTGTTTGTTTCTAACAATATTAAATTATTAATCTTTTAAATCTGGTAATTCAGCATCATTCAAATCTTCATGACTTGGTAATGAAATATCATCTGGTAAAGTTAAACTGCCTGGTAAAGTTAGAGTATCAGGTAACGTATCCTTATCATCTACATCCATCTTATCCAACTCCATGCTTTCTAATTCTCCTACATTGTCTACATCCATTTCATTTATCTCAACTGGTTTGTCTTCAATGTTGGCATCTATAGCCGCATTTTCGATAGGGTAGTGCTCAATGGAATTAGTTGTAGTAGTAGTACATTCGGTTGCGGTTTTCTCAGATGTGTTGATATTTTCAGTTGGTTTTTCTTCACTTTTATTATCACTTTCAGTTGGTTTTTCTTCACCGGTATCATTACTTTCAGTTGGCTGACTTTCAAAATCTGCATTAATTTCAATTGATTGCTCTTCAGTTGAAACAGGATTATTTTGAATCGGTTGATCTTCAGTTAAAACAGAACCACTTATGGTAGGAATGGCAGCCGAAGAAGTAGTATTAGAGTCCATGACAGTTGAAGTACTGGAAACCTCAGCAACAGGTAAAATCTCAGTAGAGCCAATGACAGCCTCGTTTGGATTATCTTCGGCCGTTGTTTTACTATTGACAATATTTTCATTTGGGTTTTCTTCACTAGTATTGGAAATTCTATTCAAAGTGGTTTCATTGACTGAGGCTTCAATATTGAAAGTTTCAACAGAAGCAGATGGCGCGTTCTGAGAAGAAACAGCAAGATTAGATGGAACAGTAGAAGGCTCATCATTATCACTGCTAGTACTAGACCCATCTTCGTCGTCATCTTCGTCATCATCACTATCACTATCACTATCACTAGAATCGTCACTACCACTAGAATCATCACTTGTATCACTAGAATCGCTACTATCACTAGAATCGCTACTATCACTTGTATCACTAGAATCGGTAGAGTCAGTAGCATTTTCATTTGTCTTTAGTTTTTTATTATTACTACTATCTGTAGATGCTTCCGGTTCTTCATGTGTTCTCTTCAGTGGCACATTAGCACCAGATCTTGGAATTTCATTAGCTTTGGTGTTATTATTGGTTGAAGTAGTTGGGATAGGTGTACTATTATTGGCAACTGGTGTGGCTGTTGGTGTGGCAGAAGCTACTCTAGATTGTTGATTTTTAGGTTGGAAAAATCTTGATAATGATGTTGGATCAAATGAACCTGCTGGAATAGGAGGTGTTGGTATTGGTGGTGTCGCAGTTTTGCTGACGGGATGAGAAGTGGGGGGCTTGGCACTCGCCTCTTTCTTTGGTGATGGTGTAGGTTTAGTGCTTGCGGCAGAAGGAGTGGTATTTTGTAAAGCGGTGGGAGAAACTAATTGTTTGACCTTACTCTTGGTGACTTTCACAGTGGCAGCATTAACAGCAGCTGACAAGATTAAATTAAGATGTTGAGGATTTTTGTCCATTAATGCAGTTAATGGATTACCTTTAATTCCTTTACTCTTGGCAGCTTGAGTTACTTGATTGATGGTCATAGCTAAGGCTTGAGTTAATATTGTGGCAATGGTTTGTTTTTGTAAACCCTTTCTATCCTTAGTCAATATGATTAGTTGTTCTTGTAAATATTTCATTGTCCTTTGTGTATCACTTGCCTTTGAAGCAGCAGATGTAGCAGTTGATGTCTTATTTATTGCCAAGGTGCCATTCTTACCACTTCTATTAGCAGATAATGTTTGTGATATATTTTGTTTCTTTTCACCATTATTTATTTTCAATTGTTTCTTGCCATGATCAGCAATCTTCTTACCCTTAGTAGTGCCTTGTTGTTGTAATTTCAATTGGGCTGCATGAGCTTTGGCCTTAGCTGCCTCGGCTTGCTTTTGCTTTATCTTTTCTCGTTCAGCAATATATGCTTCATCAAGGCCCCAAAGCCAACCTTTACCCTTCTTACAAACTTTTCTAAACGATTTGTTTAATGATAGATTATGTCTCACAGAACTCTGCCACCCATCTGGACAGTATTTATAATACGGATATAATTCTCTAATACCACCATAGATTTCAGATAAGGACATACCTTGTTCACCAGAATATTTTCGTATGCAAGTAGTTAACATTGCGGAATACGAAAACGCAGGCTTCGTCCTATATTCAACCGGAATTTCTTCCAATGTATAAACTTTTTTTGGCGGTTTGGGTATTTTTTTCTCTTTCTCTTTAGGTTCTTTCTTAGTAGATTTAGTTGGTTTGACGGCTTTCTTCTTTGCTTCTTTTGCTTCCTTTGGTTCTTTTACTTTTGTTGGAGCCTTTGGTTTAGCTTTTGGTTTGTTCTTTAAAACAGCACTTTTTTCTTCTTTAGGAGCGTTCTTACTCTTAGTATCTTCAATAGTACTAGTTTGGGAAGTTGGATTATCCTTTTCAGGTAAAACGAATTGGAACGGTATTTGTCCTATTTGAATTTTGGTCTTATTATTTAATGGTACTGTATTTCCTCTTTCCACAAATACATCATCAACAAATGCACCGTTTTTGCCAATAATGGATAATTCAAATCTGCCAGTACCAAAATTATAAAATATTTGGGCATGTCTCCTAGAGATGGATTTTGATGGACCTAAATTAACATCAACTTTATGTGTCGTATCATTTTCAGAACGTCTACCTATAACCGCATGTAATGTTTGAACGTAGAAGGTGAAACTTTGAAAATCTAATCTAGCGTATGCAAAAATCGTTGGTTGTTCTTGTGGAACTTCAACTGGTAGTTCACTTTTTAATCTAATTGCAGTATTATCTGGATTATCTATAGTTGAGGTCAAAGTATTATTTAGATTAGGTGTACTGGCCATGTTAGATTCTAATTGCCCCCCTTCGGAGTGGTCCTTATAAAGTATCTTGTTAGCTGTGTTGGACGCACTTTGAGTATTTAAATTGTTAGTAGTTAAACTTGTTGGATGAAAGGCACCAGGTATAAGCGAGTTTTGTCTCTTTGGATATAATAATGTATTTTTTTCCAGTATAATAGATGCAGGTGTATTTCTATCTTCGACATTACCAGCATTTTTATTGTTCATATTTGCAAGTGTAGATGGTAAAGCCAATTTACCAGGGAAATTATCAATATTATTTAGTGGAGTTTTAGATGCTTTATTATTCATGGTACTTGGAGATACAGTGTCCTCCTTAGAAACACCCTGTATTCGAGTATCGTCGCCGCTTGTGTCTAATGGAGGAAGAGATGTAGAATCAATATTATTGGCTGAATCAGGCTTTACTGGAGATGACGGGGTTGCTTCCTTACTCAATGGATCTTCACTTGATACAGTATGGATATCCAGGTTTTCTGCTTCTTTCATAGCATCAGACATGCTTAATGCTTCCGTTAATCCATGCTCAAATGTAGTTAAACTAATTTTATCTTCTTCTAGTTCACTTTTGGAAACCGAATGAGACACCTCAGATGGACTAGATTCACTATTGACGTTTGGTAAGGATTTCGTATCTTGATTAGTTGTAGTGATGGAACCTTGCAAAATTTCATGAGCGGTAAGAATATCATTATCATCTTTAGAATCAAAATCGTAAAGTTTGGAAAAATCATCATCACCTAGATTTGTTGATAATTCTAGTTTCATGGCCTCGACATCTTCTTGGTTCATTCCATGATCGATATTTTCAGTTGTTTGTTTGGCTTCTTGACTATCTTGTATTTCGACATGTTTATCTTCTGTTTCTTTTATAAGTTTTGATTCCTCTTGTAATTCTTCAATTTTTTTTTCTTTAGGATTATTATCAACATCTTGTGCAAATGCTGTATTGATTTCTATATGAGTGGAGTTTGGAAGAGCTTCAATTGGATTAGTTGTGGCTTCGTTGTTATCCCCCTCTGTAAGGTCACCATCTTTTTCTTTCGTCGTATTCACAGATTGTTCTTCTTGGTTATTTTCAATTGGTTCCGTATTCTTAACTACTATGGTCATTTCTGTCTTTGCAACTAAATCAGATTCAAAATCCTTGGTTTCAGAGGTGGTAGCAGAATGCTCAGGACTCTCGATAGCTTGAGTTTTCGATACTTCATTTGAAATAGACGGTAGAGAATTGATTTTATGAGTATTATTGTGAGTATTATTTAAATCCATGTCAGTTACTAGAACTCCGATATCCTCTACTTCTTCTTCAAAATGTTCTAAGGGAAGGATATCGTCAAGCATGTTGATATCATGATCTTGTGATGTAGGTTTTAGTTCTTCAGACAAATCTGTTGAGACCTTTTGTTTATCATCATGTTCAAAATTTGGCGTATGAGAAAGAGGTTCAAAATTGGAAAAATCATGTTTACCTTCAGTAGTAGTGTCAATATCCATATTATCCTTGTGATTATCCGACTCTACCATATGCTCCTGCGAGGGATTTATGATATTCACAGTAGATTCAATACCTACTGTCGATGGTTCTGAGGTTTCCATCGTTAAAGGTTAATGTACAAATATCAATTTAACAAAAATAAATTTTTAATAATGTTACAATAAGTATAGTTCCCAGGAAAACTTGGAAAGCACACTTTGTCGTTGTGAGTTTATTCAAAGGTATGATCCTTGTATATGATGGATACTCTCTTATGTTAGTCGTTGCGTTTTTAACTATCTAACGTTAAATTTAGATAATTTGAAAACTTTCGTGTATTTATTTCAATAAATAGTATTTTTAATACAAATTCAAATAAAATAAAGTGTTTTTAAATGCACTCAACTACGACCCTAAAGTAAATTGTTCTTTGTTTATATGTAGGTCTGATACAATGTCAGAGTTTGGTACCTTTTCTATGTTAATCTATATCAATAACTATGTAAATTTTAGTGATGAGTTATTGTTTTGATTTTTTTTGTTTATTTCTTAATTTTACTCTATTTACAATTTTTTACAGTGTCGTTTCCAGTGACAATAATACCAAATTCCAGTTGTTGTGACACATTTGTGAAAGTGATATATTCATATATATATTTGATTCACAAGTTCCGTACGATGCTTAAAAGTAGTCTATACAAATATATATATACATACTCACATAATTAGATTTAACGTCTCTTATCCACCTTCAAATTTCTTGCGCGGATACGCTCTTGAGGATTCAATACCCAATCAATAGACGAAGTTAGCTCTTCTTTAACATCACCAGTGGTGACATCGAAATCATCATCATCAAACCCAAGAATTAGTACAATTTGGGTCAATCTTGTGAATTTATCTCTAATAGAATAATGTGTACCACACACTGTACTAATGAAAAGACTTAATTCACGATCTAATTTAACAGCACCCAATTCATTAACCTTCCAGGTCCAAAGGTTCTTCTCGATAGCCTGTTTAATGAAGGTAACAACCAGCCCTAATAATTCAGAATAAGCATCCTGATAAAGGATATTTTGAAATGGTATCATAAATTGATTCCATTTTTGAACAAAGGTATTTATTAGACTCATGTTTTCAAAATCGTCAATACCACAAATGTAATTATTCTCGGCTCTATTGTTTAATAGATCATCTAATAAAGTTCTTAATCTTGGCAAGCAAATAGTTTGAAACAAATATTTTACTGACCAAGCTTGTAATTTTTTAACTTGAGTGATTATCTTAGTTTCGCAATTTATTAATAGATCTTTAATATTTTGTGATTCATCATGGAAGGGAAAATTATCAATCAATAATTTTGGATTGTCATCAATGATTTCATTAATTAATAATTTATGCAACACCATGACGACCAAATATAGTGTATTCACATAAATAAGATAATGATGTAGTCCAAGGATTGCATCCATATTATCTTCTTCAGCAGCCACTACCGATTGTAAATTGGATTGAATGTTGGCGAAAGCGCCTCTAATATTAAATTTATTATTATTATTATTACTATTATTATTATTATTATTGTTAATATTGTTCTGTAAATTGGATAATTTTGATAAGGATTTTTTTGGTGATGAAATTTTCTCTTGGTTGTCATCTAGTAATAATTCATTGGGTATATATCTTTTCAACGGGATTAAAGAGCCTGTATTCAATTTTGTTTGTAAGATTTTGAATTTGTTTTGTAAGAATTTAATCAAGAATTCATTTTGAATGAACCTTGGTAATTGTAATAATAATTCTTCCAATATCACATATTGGCCTGTATTGACATTATTGACCAAAGTTTGTCTTAATAACAAAGTAATATCTTCTAACACGGAACTAATCGGCCATGATGATGGATCGTCATGTCTTATCGGCTCTAACGATATTAATTCGTTTAATGATGGCAATTCCTCTAATTTAATACTATTTTGGAATGATGTGGACAAATAACTATAATTCAATTCTTGAAACATATTAATACATTTCTCTTCTTGTAACTTTCTAATGAAGCTACCATTGATGATTGGTGGTGCTATTGATAAAGTTTTAACTTTTTCATTTGATTCTTCAATTTTCTTATTATTTTTGTTGGTATTAGTCTTAGAGGAGTCATTAATAGATGAAGTAAATTCTTCCCATCTGACAGAAAAGAATCTACAATACATTGACCAATTTTGTAAGAAGGAGGAAAATTCAATGATTAACGTTTTCAAATTATTTAATGAAGTATTATTTTGATTCATATCTAAATTACCATTTACTTTCAATAATTTTTCTTCTTTGAAATAATTCCAAACCAAGCAACATTGTAATTCTACTTCAAGCTCGATCTTTTCCATGACATATGTTCTATAATGGTGACCATATGCTTTAGCGATAATCTTTGAATGTTCATTGATGATGGTGGAGGCGATTTTGAATAATTGTAATAGGATTAAATCGAATCTTGAATCTAATTTCATGGAACCAATGGTAAATTTTTGATTTTCTTGTGAAATCATATCAGTGACATATTTTGAATAAAGTGATAAACCTAATGTTGGTTCATTAATTAATGGGAATAATTGAAAAAATTTAGTTAATGTAGGGATATCATTTTGAATCATTGCATTGGTAAAATTTGTTTTGAATAGATCACGTAATTGATTTGTCCAAATTTCAATTAATTCTATGACAGAGTATGGTAATTCTGGAGTTGGGATGATTGCTTGTGCGAAATTTGATTCTAAGATATGTCTTGGTAATTGATTTAATTCGTGAATGCCCCTGGCAGCGATGATATAATTTGATTCTTTAATGGCGGATTCGATTAAGGTGATATTATTTTTCAATGATCTAATTGAGGTTAAAAAGGATAAAGTTGAATTCAAGAATTTGTGTTCCATATCATTATTATAAATATCTTCATGAATTAATTCAGCGGAATAATTTGATTTAGAGATGAGTGATAAAATGTTATGAAATTCTGTTAAAGAAGAGGTTAGATCGGTACGATTCAATTCTAATTTTCTAATTTGTTTATTTTGTGAAAGATGTGTGTCATTGATGTAAGTTTTCAACGATTTGTTCTTGTCATTATGATCAGATTTGATTATATTTGATAATTTGTTTACTTGTGATAAAGTTGATAATTTGGTTAGAAGTAAAGAATATTTAGCTAAATTTTTAGATAATTGGTCATCCGAGATTGAATCCAGATCCATAGTCGTTTGTGTGTTTGTGTGTTGATGTGTTGATGTATTGATATCTATACATACATATATATAATGATGTTTATTTGAAAAGTTTGAATTTTGGAATTAAGAGAGAGAAAAAAATTAGAATATAAAATAGATTATAATAATTAGATATTAGAATTAAGTACATATTAATTGATAGAATAGAAAAAATTGAGAAAAGAACTTTGGATAGACGTAATGTTATTACAATGATTGTTGGATATTAGTTGTAATATCTTGAAGGTCTTCTTCGTTATAGTTGTAGTTGCCATCGTTAGTTTGATCAACGTTGTGTTGTTCGGTGGTGATATCAGCTTGAGCTTCTTCATCATCATCATCGTCTATCCATTGATTTTCTTGAACGTTTATGTTTTCGTCTGAGGAGTCAGTTTCATAGTCTTGTTCTTGTGTTTGGAAGGATAGATTTGGTCTAACTTGAGCGTTGTCAAGAGTCCAGTCATTTAGAGCATGTTCTGCATCGATGATGATTTGTTTTGAGGCTTCGTATCCGTCGTAGGCGGGTCTGGTTTCACCTGGGGTGACAGGGGAGTCGTCTAATAGTTCTAGTAGAGCTTTCCCATAGCCTGCGATTAGGGCAATTTTTTCTGAGTGTTCGATCATGGAGTCGAATTGGTAGGTGAATGCGGCTCTTAATTTGGATCTTGTGATATTTGATAGTTGAGCTTCGGCGACTAACGATTCTGCTTCAGCACGGACCAGTTCCTGTTCCAGGATTTCGATCTTGGAGAAGTTCGATGGATCTTTGTATTTAAGGTAGGCGATTTTGTCGTCTATTTTATCCTTTCTGTCTCTTGAGCCTTGGATGGAGTTTTCGATGTCTCTGATTGACTTCAAAGTGAGTCTGTACTGATCGTAGCGGTCGATATACTGGTCGTCGAGTTCTGACATTTCGTAGATGAGGACGCCCAGTTTGTCGGTGATGTCTGAGACGTCGTCGTCGTTTTCGAGCCCCCAGAGGGAGAGTTGCTGGGCGGCTTGACGTCTTTCCATGGAGGCGATTTCCATTGCTCTCAAGACGTTCTTTTCGATCTTGACCAGTTGAGCGAGTTTTCTTGCTAGTTGCGGGCCCAGGGCGCCGGCGTAGTTCTTCCTGAAGCTGAAGGCGAGGCCGCCTTTACCTCCCCCGAAAAACTTGTTAGCCTTAGTGGAGGCGGGAGGTGGGGGAGGGTTTTGTAGTTGCGACTGAGTGGGGACTCTTGCGTTTCTTAACGAATATGTCTTGTGCATGATGGATTGTCGATAGGGATGGTGAGTGGAGGTGGTAGAGTAGAGTGGAGTGGACGACGGCAACGGCAACTGCAACTGGGCAAGAGTGGGCCAGCGGCCCTTTATATACCGGTGCAGTTTATTTCTTGCAGTCCCTGATGTTGTTGTTGTTGCTGATTCAAGCAGCGCAGCGCAGCGGTGGGGGGGGGGCCGATCCCTTCAAAAAGCGCGAGTTGCAATCGCGGTTGCAGCAATCTGCCCCTTTAGGGTTGGGTAAAACGCAGCTAGGGCTGGGTGTGTTGCGATTAGGGTTGGGTAAAAATACAACTAGGGCTGGGTAAATGCAAATAGGGCTGGGTAAAAATACAATTAGGGCTGGGTGCAATGCAATCACCCCATCATGGCGTTCAGCCGGCGTTCGATCTCCTCGTCCTGCTTGCGCGTGTGGATCTCGTAGTCGCGGCGGATCGAGACGCGCTTGCGGATGGCCGGGTCGCAGAGCACGTTGTCGAAGAACGTCGCGTGCGCCTCCGGGCACGCCGGCCCGCGCGGGCAGAACCCGTTCAGGTACAGCTGGCACACGGTGTCGCCCGGCTGCGTCACGTGGCGGCGCGCGCAGGCGGGGCCCTCCGAACAGAAGCCCAGGTCGTAGTACGCGCACCGCGGGATCTTCGACTGCGGGTCCACGTGCAGGTACTGGCACTCGGGCGACTGCGTGCAGAAGCCGTTCTTGCTGTAGTACACGCACTCGGGCATCTTGCGCAGGTTGTACTCGTGCAGGTACTCGCACTGGTCGCCCTTCTTGCACAGCCCGCGCAGCCAGTGCTTGCACACGATCTTGTTCTGGAAGTTGGGCAGGATGTGCTTCTTCGGGCACTGCGAGCCCCGCGGGCACGAGCTCGGCCCGACCTTCGCGTCGTAGTGCTCGCAGATGGGGCGGTCCGGGTCGCCGTTGAAACTGTACTCCTGTTGCAGGAAGGGCTCGAAGCGGAACGGGTAGTTCGACGTGTCTGGGTGCACTAAGGACATTGTGTAGTTGAATAGTTGATTTGGGGTCCTGCTCTTATTTGTAATCATCCACTGTGCGGTAGCTAGCTAACTCGGCAAAACAGCCCCATTTATATATATTCTGGTTTTTCTCGTTTTTCAAATTACACAATTCGTCGTTACCCGCACCATGCCACTTTCTGTAGAATTTTGTAGCAAGTGCAATAATATATCAAGGAACTTTTACCACCTGAAATATTTGCATTGATACATGCATCGATATATGCACTAACACAACGCAGTAATACTCTAACACAACGCAAAATGACGAAGGATGAAAGTGATAATGAAGAAAATAACATCGTACAGGAACCACAGGTTCTAATGGTCCCAAATTTCGAGGTTTCAGATAAAACTTTCCTACTATCGCTACCAACATCTAACAACAACAACCAATCTATCATCGACGACATAATCAACTTGATCGAAAGGGACCAAATGGGTCCGTTCTATCATCACATCACAAAGGAATTGAACTATTTCCCATTCGATCAAGCAAAATACGACCATCTGATTGAGTTAAATAACATCGAAATACAAAAGTTGAACGATAATATCAAATCTTTGAAAGAAAACGACGAGGGAACTTTGGAACTATCCATCGCGTACAATGATCTAGGTGCCTACTATACCAAAATTGGGGACTTCAACAACGCCAAAGAAACTCTTTTGACAAACGCTTTCCAAACCGCCATTTCATTAGGTGCCAAAATCGATATCCTATTCATGATCGTTAGATTGGGGTTCTTCTACGATAACAAACTATTCGTGAAAGAACAATTACAACAAATCGAATCATTGATCGAAAAGGGGGGTGACTGGGAAAGAAGAAATAGATTCAAAACGTATATGGGTATCTACTCCTTATCCATTAGAGATTTCAACAAAGCCGCAGAGTTATTAGTAGACTCCTTGGCTACTTTCACCTCGGTCGAATTAACCTCGTACGAAAACGTCGCAATGTATGCATCCGTCGCGGGACTCTTCGCCTTGGAAAGAACCGATTTGAAAAATAAAATCATCGATTCACCAGAATTGTTATCAATAATGAATAATACTCCAGCACTGCAATCAATAACATCGTTGACAATAGCACTATACACTTCAGACTATTCAAGTTTCTTCCCATATCTACTGGAAACGTACGATAACGTCCTGATTCCATCAAAATTCTTAAATAAACATGCCAATTATTTCATCAGAGAAATGAGAAGAAAATGTTATGCACAATTATTAGACTCCTACAAGACTCTTTCCCTCCAATCAATGGCAAACTCATTTAACGTCTCAGTAGAGTTCTTAGATAAAGATTTATCAAAATTCATTCCAAACAAAAAACTAAATTGTATCATCGATAGAGTTAATGGTATTGTAGAAACAAATAGACCCGATAATAAAAACTCTCAATATCAACTATTAATCAAAAATGGTGATTCTCTATTAACCAAATTACAAAAATATTCTGCTGCTGTCAAGTTAACAGGTGATGACCGTGTAGCCTAATTAATATATACATATATATATATATATATATATATATATATAGTTGAGTAAATTAAATTATGAATTTCTTCTTTTGTTTATTATTTCTTTTGTATAATTAATTATTTGATCCAAATTCAAATTCAAGTTTTTCAGAACAATTTGTTAAAACAATTTTTAAACTTACATCGCTTTGGAATTGCTTTCAACTTCCAACAATACGAAAAAACCAAGTACATCATTCACAAACATCTCTGTATTAAACAGGAACGGTTTTTCCATTATCAAACACATCATTGACAAGCATCTCTGTATTAACAAAGGACGGTTTTTCCACATTCATATTATGTTGTAAAGTAAACTCAAGTACTATACAGTGATTCTGGGGAATATAGTAATAATGTGTAGACGGTGTATTTAAGTGTGTAGGGTAACTTAAGAGACACTCTATTAAAATATATAGTGATATATGCTTATCAAGAATAACGTACTTCTCTTTTTTATATAATATACATAAGCTTCCAATCTACCAACTGTGAGATACGGCAATCCGGCCGCTTTATATACGACGAAAAAACACATGAAAACTTTTCATGTTTGTCGATGAGCCACCCGGATCCGTGTCTACTAGTGCCATTCCAATGTCCTTCCAAAGTAGTCCTGTTATCCCGTTTGGCTTACAACGTATTACATTACGCAACTTAAACCTCACTTTTTCCAAAAATAAAAAAATTGCCTCTTTAGCTTAGTGGTAGAGCGTTGCACTTGTAATGCAAAGGTCGTTAGTTCAATTCTGACAAGTGGCAATTGTTTTTTTACTTGTATTAAATTCTTACACAATTATATTATGTTTCATAGATGATTGGAATAATAATCCGTTAGATCAATAATCGTTAATATTGAGTTAAGCAGGTTGTTGACAATATTCACCACTTTAAAGACAAATTTACCAATTCGTAATCAAGATATTTTTTCAGTTACATATATATCCCGCTAATGTGCCAACTATACGTTTTGATATTCCAATGACATCCTTTACCTTAAAATGATTATAATTCCAACCTTAATCTGTCAAGTGAAATCTAACAACCGAAAATTAATTTCCACAATCATTGGAAGTATACATACCAACCTCATATTAATACATTTGAAAAGAAATATGGAACTGTATAAGTTCCGCTGTTATCTTGACTCTTCATAAACATTTTATATTCATTTGTAAAACCGAATAAAGTTGCATACTTTCTTGGGTATGCCATTGCTTATTTCTACCTACCAATAAACTAATGTTTTTTATTCCGGATTACTAATGCTATTTATACATATCAGTTTAATGGTACCTCTTCATTTCTAAAGTTTGTATACAGAAGTAGCACTCTGTCTCTTGAAAATAAGATATTTCCAGCTATACAAACCCCATCACCAATATATTTTATTCAGTATAATTATTGAAATATTAAAACATTCAATAAAACATTCAATAAAACATTCAATAAAACATTCAAGACATGACTCTTTTTCTTGAATCTTATGATTATGACTATGATCACTTCTTTTTTCTACTGTCATTAAATTTAAGTCATTTTGATAAAGTCAAATTCCACATTTTCAAAAACAATTTCAAGTATAGTCTTCGACATTTCATAGATTAAAGACACGTATAACACATAATTACCACTTAATATTCAAGCCATTAACAATGTCTTCGTTAGGTAGTTCATCCACAGATTACTACCCTAGAAAGATTTTTAAGCTGAGGAAGAAAAATGCTCAAAAACATTTAACAAAGGATATTGCATTACTAGGCTATATACTAATAGTGTATCAATATATCAAATTCAACACATCATCATGGATCATTCTGTTTCGCATAGTATTGCAAACTATCATTGCCAATCCATTTCCTACTGATAATCAATTAATGAGAGTCATTCAAAGAGTGAGAAGCAATAATAATCCCCCTACAAATAATGGTTCTGAAACCAGTCCCCCCAATATAACCGAACTATCTCCAGAATCAAACATGAACACAACAATACCCGGTGGGTTTAACGAAGAAGTGAATGTCTCCGAAAATTCAAGCCCAGAAGAAATTGATCAAGAAGTTATAGATTTTAAGAAAAGATTAAGATCATCCTTATTTCATGCTATTATTGTAATCAATGTCTCCATCCTTATATACCGTATTTTTAATCCACTTGATTTTGTGGACATGTTCAATGGTAAAGGATTAAATGAGAGTGGGCTGACCAATACTCCTTCTGCGTTTTTGAATGGAGGTGGTATTAACCAAGGTGAATTGAGAGGTGGATGGACAATTCAACTTATTGGGGAAAGATTACCTACGAGCAATTTCATAGCTAATTTACAAATATGGTGCTTGGATCTTTTTGTGCTTCTGAGTCAATTCACGTTGTTAATATTAACAGGTATCAATTTCACTAATCTAGGATATCGTGAGCCTAAAGAAATTAGATATGGCAAGAGTGATGGCTATGATGGACTTTTAGTAGCTACTCAAGTAAATTATGTAGACGCATTAGATGAATTTTTATCATGAAAATGCAAAATTTAGTTATATTATATAATGAAATTCCTTATGACACACTTAATACCAATAAATGCATCTTTCTTATTTATATCTAAGATTTATATTGAAATTCTAAAGTACATTATATATCTATACAAAGATTGTGTATATGCTTTTGTGTTTTATTTTTTTATTTTTTTGTATATATGTTTGGTTTGTCTGTGAATAATTAGATCGTTACATCCCCCTTATTGACCAATTGGACAGTTCTTCAAATATTCAGCTTTGTTCTTCAAGATTCTGACAGACTTGAAGAAAATTTCTTCTGGGGTCATGGCACCAGTACTTTCAACGTTGAAAATGAAATGATCTCTAACTCTACCTAATTTAACCTTTCCTTCAAACTCTTCGTGTCTCAATACTTCTCTAGAAACAGTATCCTTTCTAGCATCTTTAACAAAAGCTTCATTATCATCAGTAATACCAATGACACCTTGTGGGAAACATTTTTGAAACTTTTCGGCCAATTCACCCTTGATTGGCTGAGTAATATTAATATGTGGTAATAATCTATAAGAAGCAGTAGCCACTGGGGAGAATTTAGCATGATCACCACCAACACCTAAGATACAATGAGCTCTTAAAGAAATTTCTTGGCCTGGCCTTAGCTTAGCTAATAAAATCTCTGGATCACATGGAACAACTGGACAGTTAGCAAAAGTTTCTAATTGTTTGCCTTGTGGTTCAAATTTCAAATCACGAGCATAAACATGTGCGTTATTATATAAGATTTTTGGATCAGTACAATCCTTTGGAGCATTTGGATTTCTTGTACACTTAACATTTAAAGTTAAGACAATAGTGTTTTCATCATTAAACTTTTCTTCTTCTGGTAAAGATTGATCAATCCATGTTAACATATCTGGATCGACCTTAAATGGGATTAAACCGATTCTATGAGCTAAAACTTCATCTTGAATCACCGAAGTATTGTTTAAAAAGTAAACATATTCAGCAGCAACGGCTGGAACTTCAGAAATCATAATACGACGGAAAGCATTGGCAATAGAGGTATCGACATGAACTAAATCGAAATTGGCTTCTCTTTCAGTCAAACTAGAGATTTGGATGTCAAAGGTTTCTTTGAACTTTTCAATATCCCAACTGTTTTCACCTGAGGAGGAGAAACCTGGAAAATCAGTAGAGGTGGTGTTGGTAACACGATTGTATTCAATACCGACTAAATTGGACATGCTTTGTTGTATACTTCACCACTTTATGGATCGACGAATTGTATCTGTATCTCGAATGGAACTGCATTATCATTTTCCACTTCCAATTCTTTATAAGCTCATCGCAATTTCAAATAATTTTTCAGTTTAAAATTTTTTCATTTTTACCCGGTTTTGTAATTAAGTATGGAGTTTCTGTCACATTAATGATCCATCAATAGCATACATATTATCAATTGAAATCACAAAAGGGAACATTGAATGCATCGAAAATTTGTATTAGAACGGTGAATGCTGTATATACAATTATAATGAGAAAAAAAAAAATCTACTATTTTGAATAAATTAAATGAAAAAGCTAATGGATGACTAAGTGGTTTCAAAATTAGAAGCCTTCGTCTTCGTTTTCATCGTCCATATTTAACTTACGTCTACCACCACTACCTCTTAAGGTGGACATTTCGCTGGTGGCAACTTGCTTTCTAACCTTCTTCGTCATTCTGGCGATCTCCTCTTCAGCATCAACAGCGTCTGATTCAGCATATTGCATAACTAATCTACGACCTAATAAATGGACACCTTGTAATTGATCCATGGCATTTTCAGCTTCTTTTGGTAATAAGAATTCAACAAATGCAAAACCTCTGGCAGATTTGTCAAATTTCTTTGGAACACGTACAGATTTTAGTTGACCAAAAGAATTGAATAGTTCGAAAACATCTTTTCTGGTAGCTTCGAAGGGTAAATTCTTAACAATAATCTTCCCGCTCTTACTCTTGTTATTGATTTTGCCCTTGTCATTATTGTTGTTACCACCTTGTCTGTGGGATAATTTCAATTGAATCTTGTGACCATCAATGACTTCACCATCCATGGCAGAGATAACGGCATTAGCTTGTTCTTTAGTTCTAAATTCCGCAAAACCAAACCCCATGGATAACGTCTTACCTTGATGCTTTGGATCTGGTTTCGTCTTAACTTGTGCAACAACAAATCCACTGAATTTCTTGAATCTATCATTTAATTCAGCAGAGGTAGTAGAGAAATTTAAATTCTTGATAAAAATGGAAACTGTTGGACCGTCAGCAACGTCATCATCGTCTTCATGAGTATCCGATGTAGTTTTCTCGGCAGATTCAGCAGATTGCTTACTATCCATGATATCACGAACAGATAGTTTAGATTCTATTGGAGCAGGTTCCTTCTTTTCAACAGATTCATCATTATTGGCAGATCTAGTAAAACAGTCTTTTGGACCCTTCTCTAAATATATAATACCATCTTTAAATCTTTTGTAGGCCAACTTTGTGAAAGCGGATCTAGCAGCAGTTAAATCTCTATACTGGACAATAGCGATAGTACCAGCGGGTGGCATTAAGAATCTTTCTAGCTTACCAAATGGTAAGAATAAGTCACTCAATTCTTCTACTGTAGTACCATATGGGAAATTTTTAACTAATAGTACACTGTCGTCTCTTTGCTTTGGGTCTTTTAATAGTTCAAATTTGGTCAAATCGACACCTTTATCTTCAAAATATTTTCTTACATCACCAATGACATGAGCTTCAGCCAAAGCTTGCTTCACTGCAGAGTTTGAATTTTCTGGATCAATCAAGTCAGATTTTTGTACACCTAATTTGTTGGCCACACTACTCAACACAGCATCTTGGTTCATATATAGGGAATTCCATGAAAATGTTTGCTTGGATGCAGTAGCCTTTCTTTTCAATTCACGTTGTTTCTTCAATGGCATATTTTTTAGATCGAATTCATCAAATCTATGTGATTTCTTGATATCAGCAGGTAATATATGCAATAATCTCCCTTGGAAAATTTGTTTATCTAATTCGATATAAGCTTGGACAGCATCTTCTGGATTCTTAAACATGATGTATGCAAAACCTTTTGACTTACCAGTTCTTGTATCTAATGCAACATGAACTTCTTCTAATTCACCAAAGGGACTAAACAATTTTTGGAAATCTTTTTCATTGGATGTGTATAAAATATTACGCAAGAATAATCTACCTGTACTTTTGATTTTCTCTAGAGCAACTTCTTCACTAGATCTTGGTGGTTCTTCAGGCTCGATATCCTTAACTTCTTCTTCTTCTTCTTTTTCTTGTGTGGTTGCTTCAGCTTCTGGTTTACCTTCTTCGGATCTCTTTTTAGCAGGTTCATTTTCACCTTCTCTTATTCTAACACGACGTTGTTTGAACCAATCTAGATCAGAAACCTTTTCATCTTGAGCTAGATTGTCTTCTTCTTTGGTGGAGTCATTAGTTGATATTTGATCAAGACTCATCATTGGTTCGTCCTCATCATCATCATCTTCTTCTTTCTTATTACTGAAATCTTCATATTCATCATCACTGGCTTGGTCTGGAATCTTTACAGTATCAGGTTGTTCTTCATCGTCATCTTTCATAGCTAAAGCTTGAGCTAATAATGCATTTGCACCAACATTGTCATCATCATCATCATTCTCAGTAGATTCTTTATTAGTTTCTTGATTCACGACACCAGTATTTTCCCATGATGTCATTTTAGAACTTGGTTTCATAGTTTCGATAAACTCTTGCAATTGTTTGTTTTTAGCAATTTCAGCATCAATAGAGGTTTTTTCTGTCTTTGATTTCTTGTTATGATTCTTATTTTTATTTTCTTCTTCTTCTAACAATTTGTCTTCTCTTTCCCTCATTCTCTTATAGGCTTCTCTTTTCTTTTCTCTCATAGATTGTGGTACTCCCGGATCAGCAAAACTCTTAGCCATAGAGACTTCTAGCTTAGCGGTGGTAATAAAAGACCCATCAAAATAATTGATAGCATCGATCGCATCCTCTTCATTCTTATACCCAATAAAGGCAAATCTTCTACTGGTACCGTTTCTATCTTTAAGAATTTTCACATCTGTAATGAAATCAGGTTGAGATGTATTGTATTTCTTGATTAATCTCTTGTTGAAATGCTCTTTCAACTTGTCGTCGGTAAGGAAAACTGGCAAACCCTTCACAATAATACGAGACATCGGATCGGTATTCTAGTGGTGATTGTCGTAGTTGGTTGTTTGTTTAGTCTTCTAAGCTTCTCTTGTTCAATAGTACCATATGCGATGAGATGAGCTTTAAAATTTCAATTTCGATTTCAAGATTTCTTTAATTCTGGAAAATTTTTCAAATTCCAAACTCAATTTACTGTAACGGGAAATAGGCGCACTAAAGAGGAAAGAGTATCTCAAAGGGGAATGTGTCATTGGTGACATTTCAAGATCAAGTGGGATTATTAGTAGTTTCCAAGCTAGTTGATGCGAGCAAAAGGGATGTTGTTTTTTGGGAGTAGGGTTAAACGCCATCTACCACTTTTTTACAAGCTATAAACATCCAGATATCATGTACTCTCCCAATGATCTCACAGTATAACCGCCCTCATCGTGGTCCCAGTACAATTTTTCAATTAACAGAAAACCAAAAAAATTTTTTTGTGCCCTCGACATTTTTCTCAAAGTGCGAATTTGGTAAAGTTTCAATTCTGGAGACATCAATCGTATTCACTCCAGTGGACCATTGCCAGCGGGATTAATCGATGCTGATACCTCTTGGAAGTCCGTAACCATACATTGATAAATATTGCTTGGATTTTGTAAATCTCCAATTGTATACTTTCTTATTATCAGCACAGAACTAAACACACAAGAACTTTATAGAACATGAGTGATTTAGATAACTTACCTCCAGTGGATCCAAAGACTGGTGAAATTATCGTCAACCCATTAAAGGAAGATGGTACTGAAAAGACTCCAAAGGAAATTGAAAAGGAGAAAAAGAAGGCTGAAAAATTATTAAAATTTGCTGCCAAGCAAGCTAAGAAGGCTGCTGCTGCTGCCAAGAGCAATGACGCTCCAAAGAAGGTCAAGAAAGTTAAGAAGGAAGTTGAACCAATTCCAGATTTCGTCGACACTACCGTTCCAGGTGAAAAGAAGGTCTTGGTCTCCTTGGATGATCCAGCTTTAAAGGCTTACAACCCAAGTAATGTCGAATCATCTTGGTACGAATGGTGGGTTAAGTCTGGTGCTTTTGATCCAGAATTCACTGCTGACGGTAAAGTTAAGCCAGAAGGTCTATTCTGTATCCCAGCCCCACCACCAAATGTCACTGGTGCTTTACATATCGGACATGCTTTAACCATCGCTATTCAAGATTCTTTGATTAGATATAACAGAATGAAGGGTAAGACTGTTTTATTCTTACCTGGTTTCGATCATGCTGGTATTGCCACTCAATCTGTTGTCGAAAAGCAAATCTGGGCCAAGGAAAAGAAGACTAGACACGACTTCTCTAGAGAAGAATTCGTTGGTAAAGTTTGGGAATGGAAGGATGAATATCATAACAAGATTAAGAACCAAATTATGAAATTAGGTGCTTCATACGATTGGTCTCGTGAAGCTTTCACTCTAGATCCAAAATTATCAAACTCTGTTGAAGAAGCTTTTGTTAGATTACATGATGATGGTACCATTTATCGTGCTAATAGATTAGTTAACTGGTCTGTTAAGTTGAACACTGCGATTTCCAACTTAGAAGTTGAAAACAAGGATATCAAGGGTAGAACTTTAATCAATGTTCCAAACTATGATGAAAAGGTTGAATTTGGTGTCTTAACCTCTTTTGCCTATCCAGTTGTTGGTTCTGACGAAAAACTAATTGTCGCCACCACTAGACCAGAAACCATCTTTGGTGATTCTGGTGTTGCCATTCATCCAGATGATTCTCGTTACACCCATCTACATGGTAAATTTGTTCAACATCCATTCTTACCAAGACAGATTCCAATTGTCTTAGACAAAGAAGCTGTTGATATGGAATTCGGTACTGGTGCTGTCAAGATCACTCCAGCTCATGACCAAAACGATTACAACACTGGTAAACGTCACAATTTAGAATTTATCAATATCTTAACTGATAACGGTTTATTAAACGAAAACTGTGGTCCAGAATGGGATGGTATGAAGAGATTCGATGCCAGAGTTAAAGTTATTGAACAATTAAAAGAAAAGGGCTTATATGTTGGTCAAGAAGATAATGAAATGACCATCCCAACTTGTTCCAGATCTGGTGATGTTATTGAACCATTATTAAAACCACAATGGTGGGTTGCTCAAGGTGATATGGCCAAGGACGCTATTAAAGCCGTTAAAGATGGTGAAATTACCATTACTCCAAAATCTTCCGAAGCTGAATATTTCCATTGGTTAAACAACATCCAAGATTGGTGTATCTCCAGACAACTATGGTGGGGTCACCGTTGTCCAGTTTACTTTGTTGAAGTTGAAGGTCAAGAATGTGACAGATCTGCTAACGACAACTGGGTTGCTGCCAAGACTTTAGAAGAAGCTGAAGCTAAGGCTAGAGCCAAATTCCCAGGTGCTAAATTCACCCTAGAACAAGATGAAGATGTATTAGATACTTGGTTCTCCTCCGGTTTATGGCCATTCTCCACTTTAGGCTGGCCAGAAAAGACCCAAGATATGGAAAACTTCTACCCATTCTCTATGCTAGAAACTGGTTGGGATATTCTTTTCTTCTGGGTCTCTAGAATGATCTTATTAGGTTTGAAATTGACTGGTTCCGTTCCATTCAAGGAAGTTTTCTGTCATTCTTTAGTCCGTGATGCTCAAGGTCGTAAAATGTCCAAATCTTTAGGTAACGTTGTCGATCCATTAGATGTTATTGGTGGTATCAAATTAGAAGATTTACATGCTAAATTATTATTAGGTAACTTAGATCCAAGAGAAGTCGAAAAGGCTAAATTAGGACAAAAGGAATCTTATCCAAATGGTATTCCACAATGTGGTACTGACGCTATGAGATTTGCCTTATGTGCCTACACTACTGGTGGTCGTGATATTAACTTAGATATTTTACGTGTTGAAGGTTACAGAAAGTTCTGTAACAAGATTTACCAAGCTACCAAATTCGCTTTACTAAGATTAGGTGATGATTACCAACCACCTGCTACTGAAGGTCTTTCCGGTAACGAATCCTTAGTTGAAAAATGGATCTTACATAACTTAAATGAAACCAATAAGACTGTTAATGAAGCCTTAGACAAGCGTGATTTCTTAAACTCTACCAGTGCCATTTACGAATTCTGGTACTTGGTTTGTGATGTCTTTATTGAAAACTCCAAGTACTTAATGCAAGAAGGTTCTGAAGTTGAACAACTATCTGCTAAGAATACTTTATACATCTTATTAGATAATGCTTTGAAATTAATTCATCCATTCATGCCATACATTTCTGAAGAAATGTGGCAACGTTTACCAAAGCGTTCCACTGAAACTGCCGTCACCATTGTTAAGGCTTCTTACCCAGTCTACAAGAAGGAATATGACAATGTTGCCGCTGCTAACGCTTATGACTTAGTCTTGAACATCACCAAGGAAGCTCGTTCCTTATTGGCTGAATACTCCATCATTAAGAATGGTAAGGTTTATGTTGAATCCGGTCATGTTGAATCCTTCGAAAACGCCAAGTCTCAAAAAGACTCTATTGTTTCTTTGATTAAGGCTATTGATGAAGTTGAAGTCGTTTCTTCCTCTTCTGAAATTCCAGAAGGTTGTGTTCTAAAGGCTGTTAACCCAGATGTCAATGTCCACTTATTAGTAAAGGGCCATGTAGACATTGATGCTGAAATAGCCAAGGTTCAAAAGAAATTAGAAAAGTCCACTAAAATGAAACAAAACATTGAAAATACTATTAACAGTAAGGATTATGATACCAAGGCCAATGCTCAAGCCAAAGAAGCTAACAAGGTTAAATTTGAAAACGCCACCGCTGAAATTGAAGGTTTAGAATCCACTATTGAAAACTTAAAGCGTTTAAAGTTATAGAGAACTTAAATTGACGATGTGTTTTTCATTTCTATTTTTCCTTTAATGTATAGATGTTATGTAGGTAGCTCAACTATGTAAAAAAAATTAGTATAATTATTTAAAAGTCTACTTGATACAAAAACGGATTTGGGTACGATTGCATATATGAAAGTGGTATACATCGATGGATTCGTTACTGGATGATTTAACTGTTTACTTTACTTTACTTTACCCGGTTTTTTAGAAGTGTCGAAGATTTCATTTCATATTTTAAAATATAAAATATCGAGTGAAATATTACTTGATACATTTAGAACGCTTGGCCTTACAATAAAACGATTCACTTTGAGCCACCGCCCAACACCATTGCTATCAAATTATCCTTAATCATGAGTGAAATTAAACAAGGAAAGCGTAATGTTACCATCAAAGATGTGTTATGGTATATTCCAAATCAAATCGGTTATGCGCGTATTATTACTGCCATCCTTTCATTCATGACTATGCAAAACTATCCGCTTGCTACTGCATTCTTATATACTACATCCTGTTTGTTAGATGCTTTAGACGGTACAATGGCTAGAAAATATGACCAATGTAGTGGGTTAGGTGCCGTTTTAGATATGGTTACTGATAGATCCACCACTTCTGGTATGATGTGTTATTTATGTATGGCCTATCCAGAATATGCTGTTATTTTCCAAATTTTATTAGCTATTGATATTTCAAGTCATTACATGCACATGTACGCTTCTTTAACTGATGGTGCTACTTCCCACAAGCAAGTTTCTGCTGAATCCTCTAAACTATTACATTTATACTACACCAATAGAAAAGTTTTATTCATCGTTTGTTTCTTCAATGAATCCTTCTACGCTGGGTTATATATGATGACCTTTGCAAACCATTTTACTTTTGGTAAATGGACCACCATTGTCAGTATCCCATTTTACTTATTCAAACAATTTGCCAATCTACTTCAATTACAAAGAGCCGCTTTGATGTTAGCAGACATTGATGCTAAAGCTGCCAATGCCAAGAAGGAAAAAAAATAATCAAGTATTTTTTAAGCACGGACTTTACTTATTTATTAGTTCATATCTTTTAACTGAAGCGCTAGCATATATATATATATATATATTCTACAATATAGTGTTTATACATGTAACTGAATTCTTATATTACTGATAGTTTGATGTATTTATTTACATGAAATATTTATATTTTGCCGCGCGTTTTTTTGATCTTTCAAATTTCCAAAATAGTAAAATTGACTTATCTTCGAGTCGATCTTAAATCATGTTTAAATAAATGAATAAGAGGTTTCATACTGTTCAATTCGCTAGTTAAAAAGAAGGGAAGCACTAGGAGTAAGAGAACCTATTGCTAGATAAAGCCCTTACGTGTCTATTCCTATTCTCAAATGAAGTTATTGGTTGATTCTTTGACAGGGTTGCCTCAACCTGTTTTTATTAGAGATACTGTGATTCCCTTTTTATTAGATCATAATTTGTTGACCTCCAACTCTGTCTTGGATAATTTACATACCATCATATTTGTTGTTTGCTTCTATCATGTTGTTTATCTGGTTGGTGCATATATTGTGTTCCCACCATTATCAAGATTTAAGATCACATATGATGAAAATCATGCCAAGACTGAAGAAATTAGAAGTCATATTCATGACACACGTGAAAAGAAGATTAAGCATTTATCCATTCAAGCCTCAATCCATTTTATTTCGTTTCTACAAACGTTAGTTGTCTTATATCTATCCTTTGTATTCTTCTTAAACCCAGAAATATCTGGTAAAGAAAGTTATCCTGATTCTGATTCAAGAATATTTGGTGAAGTTCGTGAAACTCAATTGGTTTGTTTATTTGGGCTAGCCTACTTCCTTTGGGATGCATACATTTCTGCTGTTCATTCCACTTTAGCATTTGCTATACATGGTATTGTCTCCACTGGTGCTTATTACATTGGTATGAAACCATATTTACAATATTACGCTCCGGTGTTTTTGATGTTCGAACTATCTAATCCATTTTTAAATGTCAGATGGTATGGTCTGAAGTTTTTCCCATCCGATAACAAGATCAGTGAAGTGATCTTAATGCTTAATAATCTAATCTTAATGATAATTTTTTTCTTTGTTAGAATCTTATGGGGCTGGTATCAAACTTATATGCTAATCTTTGATTTCTGGGTTGTCCGTAATGATCCTAGGTTTATGCTGGTTGATACAGTCATTGTTGTTACCTGCAACTTAACAATTGATGTCTTGAACATCGTTTGGTTCACTATGATGGTTAAGACTGCTGTCCAAGTGTTGACTGGTTCCAAAGACAAAAAGAAGCCATCAAAAGAAAAAAAGAATAAATAATTGATGATAAGAAGTTGACGTTGTTGTTTTTCAATTTTCTACATATATGTTATTTATAAGAATTGTATATAAACTGGATAAAACTATACTAGTGTAGTTTTGTCGTATATATCAAATTTAATTGTTCTATTATTTGATATCGATTAACTGTAAGAAAAAAATCAAAGAACGAAATAATAAAGTTAAGAAATTTGATCTTAAAAGCGATGACTACCGGACCCCCACCCCAAAAAGAAGAGAGGGAGATCAACCAAGAATATAATCATCATGCCAATCAGTGAAAAATTATATAAGAAAATCCTAATTCCAATAAATAAAAAAAGTACTTTGCAAGACACCGTTAATAAAGCTTCAATTGTAGTGTCACCTTTAATAACCAATTTTGAGAAATGGTCAGGTAAGCAGATAAGGTTATTAAGGAATGAGATTGAGCCTATTGATTTACAAAATAATGTATTTGCAAGCATATTAGCCTCTCCAGTGAGATTGGATCGTGTCAGTAAGACGAGATTGCCTCGATTGCTATTAAATCGTATAAATTTGAATATAAAGGATAAAGAATTGAAATTGGGAGCTGGGAAAGCTCTCAAGGAACAGCATTCTTATGTTTTAACACCATTGAGAATATTACATAAAAATGTTAAAGCAGCAGCTAATATTCTACCATTGCATGTACTTTCTTCAGGCAAGATCAATCTATCGGACATGAAGATGGATACTCAATCAATGCTAACTTCGTATAAGGCGGAACTTTTACAAGAGTTGACAAAACAATTAACTGTTATTAAACCACACCCAGACGGTGACATCAAGCTTACATATGACAAGACTAATAACCAAACAGTGTTTTTTGCCAAGAGCTCGAAGGGAAGTATCCAGCTATGTTTCAATCTTTCTCTTCTAGACGCCTATGAGCCCTTGCATAAGGCTTGGGAAAATGACTCCATACACATTCTTTCCAGTGAAAACATTGCCCTTTTGATCCAAGTTTACAAAGTCTTAAAATTCCTCGAGCCAAACTGAATGTCCACCCCTCTAGACAGTAGCAATCCCAACCTTTCACCAGCATAATCGATAGTTTCATCAAGTAATTATTCAATCGATTCTCCTGGGAATTTTTAACATTGCGAATTTCTGTACTTTTGCGGGAAAAAAACAACAAATACTGGAATTTTTCCCTTTTAGTGCGGAAGATACTTTAAAAGATTAATCAATCATCAATTGATATAAAAAAGTTATGGAAACGATGAGGTAAATATCACCAAAAAGAACCTCAGTTATAAACAAAATTAAAACATCTCCACTCTGTTATTCTAGCCTAAATATATAAGCACGTTCTTTTTTTCGCTACTGTTCATGCTCACTAAAATCTGAACCATAATCGCTAAGAGAATATACCTTCCTTATTTTATTATTGCATATTTATTTATTTTTCAATTGAATAAGAAACAGTTTAAAGATTTAAGGGTGAAAACAAGAGACAATAAATATCCACAAATTGATCGTTATGTTGTTTGAATATATCTCTGCGAAATTGTTCTACCTTTTCAAAATTACAGTGATACTTCTTATAGGGTTTTTTGTTATACAATCACTTATAAGTTTTACCTTATCGGCTTTAGTACGATTTACAAAAATCCCATTAGACAACTTTTCCTTTGGATATATTTTGGGCCTATCCATTCGAAAGATTAATTTATCATCTAAGGCATTCAGCTTAAGTATTGGTAGAATATCACTTTCGTTCAGTTGGAATCCAACAATAATATTTCATGATGTAGATATCACTTTATTACGAAATAATACTAGGCATTCTAAAATCAAGCAATCAAAAACCACGCATTCATTTGGAACATTTAATACAGAGAAAGATGCTCTAACTTTCCAAGTAACTGATAGACAACTAAAGATCTTTAGAATGATATCAGCTGTAGGTGCTTTGTTCCGTAGAGTCAATATAAGACTACAAGATGATACATTAATAAATATAAACATGATCTCTCTGGCTGTAATTGATAAAGTTGACAAGCAAATTGGTGCAGAAATTTTCCTTTATAACATCAAGATTCCAAAGAACAATGAAAAAATACATCATGCTGGACTTAATATTAAATGTGATGTTCAAAGGGGTGTTGGAAATCTTCATAAAGGAACCGACATAACTTTATTAAAATGGAGCTGTTCGTTCAAATTGGGTGAAACGACTCTATTTGTCCCCTTGGAAGCAGCATTGGGTAAACCCAATGACATAAAAAAAGATATTACGAAAATGAAGAAAGAAGAATTGATATCTATAGGAGAGGAAACTGTACATTCGAAAGTCACCCAATTTGTCAAACCATTCAAACATGTATTTAGAACCTTGGATTTCATTGATATTAAAATTGAGATTTTGACATTAAGTTATGCCCATGCATTCTCTTTAAATATTTCCAGTATTCAACTCTCTTTGAAAACAATTGATATACTTAACAACGGTGTTTCAAGATCTATTTTACCATCAGCATATTTTCCATGGGGAGAATATGAAATTTCAGCTGCTACTAACGCTCTCGTCCTTAAAGTTGATAATATTTCTATTTTACGGGTACCACTAATCAATTTAATAATAACAAGTAATCTTTTGTTATATTTTGCAGAAGATCTACCATTATCTAAAACAATAATATCTTGTAATGCCAATATCATCAATCCATCATTTTTTGCTACTTTGGATCAAATTATTCATTTAATGGAGACGTATGATAGCTTGTTGAAAAGTTTTTCTTCCCCAACACAAACCAAGATTAAATCAAAATCCAATGATCATCGTGTAATAAAATTAATTGAAACTTTTTGGTCCTTGGAATCACATCCAACTTTTTCAATTGACCTAGCTATTTCCAATTTTAACTCAATTCTTCAATTAAGTAGGCATAAGAATCTTGTATTCAAGATTTTCAATATTCAAGCTTTATTAGCACGTACAAATAAACTAAACATGGCAAAAATTGACAAACTCAACATAACTGCAAGTGATAAATCATCTTCTGTATCTACTCAAAGCTTCAAAAAATCATCTAATTTTGTTAAGATAGTAGGAGTTGAATTTTCATATATGGAAACATCACATGATGATACGCTTATATCGATTCCAATTATTGGGTTTGAAAGAATGGATACATTTGTTCTTGGATTGGGTAATAAAAAGCTTAGTGTTGAGTCAACCTTAAGGCATTTTTACTCATCGTTGGATAACCTGAATGTATTGGATATATTGAGTAAAACTGTCAGTCAGATACATAAAACTCTTCCGAAATCGAAATCTCATACAGATATGGCCACAGCAAAGAGCACAAACGAATCTACTCTGATGGAATTTTTGAGATCATTCCAATGGGATTTCAAATTTAGATTCAAAGATATCTCCATATCGATGGTACTTGCTAACTATCTTCCCACATTACTCGATCCACTTGAAATAGACGGGTTTAATTTATCAGAGGTTCAAAGAGGTATAAAAATAATATGTCATGAAGCTCAGTTAAAGATAGATAAAAATGGTAAACACATATCTGTTATTGATACTTTTTTAGATAGAATAATGGATAATGAAGAACACCGAAGCGTATCAGATACTTTGATACATTTTTCTAATTTTGACGTTGATATTGATAATAATAGTAATTTATTCTTCATTCTACCAGTCATACTTATTAAGTTTGATGTTAACGCCTTATGGCTAGTGTTTTACATGATTAATATTGTTCATAATCATCTTCCGCAGAAGAAACCGACTGCTAAAAGCATCAGTAAACCGGGTACCCAAAACATACTAGAAAAAGTGAATGTAGATATCACTAAGATTGTGTTGGATATTAGTTTACCTAGTGATATTCCACTTCTTTTTGTTCTTAAAAATATTAATTATATTGGGGCAAAAACAACATTGTCGATTGGATTTCTTGCCACACTAGTAGAATCTGTTTACACTAAGGATAGGATGGTATATGTGACATTGCTAGAAATTGATAATATACTGATCAATATAAGGGAAGTATTGGAAAATAAATCTGTCCTGATCAATTCTAAGACTATTAGTTTACACACAGAGTATCATTTCAAGGTATATTTAATCACGGATAATGTTGTCACATTTTACAAGTCCTTCAAGCAATTAAGATCTGCTTTTGCTGATACAAGTGAATATAAAAGAGTATACCCCGCACAGCAAATGCCTGTTGCGTTGCCAGATATTCAGCTGCTGTCAGATAAATTTTTGATTGATATTGAAGAAGATCCCTTTGAACAAGAATTGGGTTTAATTTTTAAAGTCGGTGTTTTAGAGCAAAGAGAAAGAATTCATATGCTAAATGAGTTAGGTAAGCAAATGAAGGCTTATAATTCAAGAGACAGTACACCTGAAGGGAGTGTACTTTACAGTATTGACGAAAGAGTAAATATCTCAGGGAATCCTAAATTTGAAGAAATAGCATACAACAAAGTCATGGAACACTTTTCAACATCATGGATAACCAGATACAAGAAAGCCAAATACGTTTTCCAAGGTATGCCTGCTAAAATAAGATTCAATAAAGAGCTGGGGATTAATTATACCATTTTCTCAAGAGAAGAAACATCAACTGTAGCAAATTTGGTAATTGAGAATATGCATTTAAAGTTTAATGGCCCTTCCTTCCAACTTGATTCATATAGTGACTTTCTTTATGAATATGGTAAAGGGATTCCTAGAGATACAATGTACACACTATTAATTATTATGGGAATAAACTTCAAAACAGGCCTTTGGGAGTTAAGATTGCGTGATTATCCACTTCCTGTGTTGTCTTTCCCAAATACATCTACTAAAGGTGATGTCGTATTTTGTGAACAGATGCCAGATGATATGGCATACCATACTGTGTATGTTCCTTTTGTAAAGTCTACACACAGTGGTAAATACACAGAGATAAACTCTATATACGGTTCGCATATTATAAGGACCATGAATTCTGTCAAATCATTTGCCAACTGCACGACATCAATCAATTCAAGTGAACCAGTGAGTATTACATGGGGTAAATCTCTTCAGACAGGTATTGAATCTTTAATGATTTGGTTTGATTATCTCACAAAACCCAAATTGGATCCCTCTCCTAAGTTAGGATTTTGGGATAAATTCAGATACTTGTTCCATGGTAAATGGCTATACCAATTTGCTGGTAATACTGGGCTTCATCTAAATATCAAAGGTGCTCATAATCCCTACACGATTGCAGATGATGGGGCCGGTTTAACGTTTTGTTGGAACGGTGATACTACATTGGATATACATGGTACTTCTGATCCAAAAGAGCTCATAAAAATTGAATCTCAGAGTTTTCAACTGGGAATTCGCGATTTTACTGTTACAAACAAGTTTGATAAAATATTAATGAGATTGAATGGTAATGTAGTGTGGAAAATGGGCATGCTTTTTGAGAAAGGTTGTATTAAACAAGCAGGGGAGACACCCAGACAGATACCTACTCGTTCACATCATAACATACATTTAGTTAATCCTGATTTGGTCACTGATATCAAAGACTACGATTCTTACACAAATTTCAGAAGTGGATTTATCCATATGTCATTTGGGGTGTATTCATATCAAGCAGGTTCATCAAACAGTATTTATTTGGCGCCTCAAGCAGTAAGTCACTTCTTAAAGTGGTGGAATTTATTCAACACATACACATCGGGGCCTATTAGACAAGGACCTCTATTCACAGATTTGCTTCAAAACAAAACTAAGTTTGGTCGCTCTTTGTTCACAATAAAATATCAATTACATGTGGAGCCACTTAATGTTGTGTCTGTATATCAACATATTTTAACTCAAAATGTCGCTCAAAAGGGGGTGAGAAAGGAGTTTACTGGTATAAAAGGTAGGTTTAATTCTTTGAAAATTGATTTGCACCAAAGGAAATTAAAGCTTACCCACACTAACGCTAAATTGAATAAGACCCAGCCTGTTTGGAAATTCAGAATGTCGAGTGGTGAAATGGACTGTGCAGAACCTGATGTGAGAGTCCTATCAACAATATTTGACAAATCGATTTATGAAAGAGTTGTGACACCAACCTCAAATTCAAAACAACAAGGTTTCAACGAACAGAAGGGCATTGATCTAGAAGCATTACGTGAATCAGAATGGTATGATTATGATGATTACAAAGATTTAAACCAACTTTCATTCTCGAACTCATTTCCGGTTAAACTTGAGGCTATTCCTCTGTTGTATTCACCTAGAATATCATATTTTAGAAAATTAAATGAACAAGGTATGGAGGTTGATTATCCATTTGGAGAAGAAGACTCTCATGATTGTATTATTGGGCAAAATCACCCAGAAAAAACTCAGGAGGACTTAATCCAAAAAAGAAAAATTGAAATAGAGGCTGAAATAAAAGAGGTTGAATTTAAGATTGATAATATGGCTTATTCTAATCATTCTATTAAAAAGGTTGATCAAAAGGTGTTGGATGGATTACATAAGAGGCTTCATGAGCTCAAAAAAAGTCTCCACATTGTCCGTAATATTCTAAATGATTTGAAAGTATCAAGCGGAATTCCAGACACATTTGAGGGACATTACACTGATGATGAAGAGGAAATAGACTCATTAGCTAGCTCACTTAACAACGATAGCATTTCTCGGTTAGATGTTGGCTCTTTATCAACTAATGTTTCCCTACTACGTGCTAGCACAGTTGAGTCATTTGTTTCAATGAGAAAGGCATCGACTATTCGGTCTCAGTCTTCGTATGATAACAGGTTCATTGTTCATAATATTCAGCTGATCCTAGATAAGCGACTTAGGGATCATTTAATAGAGTATGCCTCGAATATGTTTGAAAGAAGAGTAATTCGTTATGCCATGACATTCAAATCTGTGAAAATTTTTAAAGAACTACTAAGCGGTGTTCTTCGTCAAACTAAATCTTTGACTAAAGTTCAGTCATCTACATCGGAAGACGATAACTTTTCTACAAATGCTGAATTTATTGAGCAGTTTGAAGAATTGATCAAGGCAGTACCCGATGACAACTTCGAAGCTATTGATAGTTACCTATTTAGATTAATCTCTCCTCAAATTCAAATTAGCTCAGAACAGCAACCAACAACGGCAGTGATTTTATCTGCAAGAGATATTGAGGTAGGTATCATTGACGTTCTTCGAGTAACAGATAATGATGGTAAAAGGATTGCCATGGATTTTGACACAATTGTTGAAACAAGGTATTGTACCATTGCAAAAGATGTTCAATTATTCACTTTATTCAAAGAAGATGTAGCTTCTCAGCTGGGCTCCTCATTTCATAAGAAAGGTTATGGTATGGAAAAATGGTCTGGATTTTGGCCGCCATGGATTCCATTAGAAATGTGTTTCGATGGATCCTTACTGGAAAATCATATGGTTTTGAAAAGAAGGTCGATGTTCCTGACCTTTACAGTTCCTAATCCATTATTCCTAAACAATCATGACTTATCGGGGTTCTCTAACGATTCAATATGTAGAATTGGTTTTCCTGGTTTAGTGTTGAAGTCTACATCTCGTCAATATAACTCATTTTACTCAATCATTCAAGATTTATTATCGTTTAATTTGAACACTGAAGAAAAGGTTAAAAGATTGACGAAGACATTGCTTGCAGATGAGATTAGAAATAATCTGGATAAATTAGACTTATCAGTTATCACTGATTCTCAAGATAAAGTGAGAAATCTTTTTTACACAAGATCGTTTTTGAAAGTCAATAATCCTAAACTTTACTCCAAGCATTCACAGGATATGTTGGAAGAGATTGGAACATCTTTATTACAATTGACAGTATTAATGAAAGCTATTAAACAAAATCATGATAGATTAGGGAATGCCGATGATGGTAGCAGAGAATTGAAATGGCAGATCGAAACGGATGAACTTATCTGGGAACTATATGATGATAAAAACTTGCCGTTTGTCACGATTGGACTGGGTCCATCTACCTATACAAGAACAGAAACGTCTCAGGGCTTGGTTACTAATCGTGTTGCTATATCCTCACTACATTGCTTCAATTTACAAAATAATGCTATTTTTGTTGAACTTCTAGCTCCATTTAAAGAAAACTCCCTATATCAAAATGACGAACCAATGGTTGGAATTAGCTGGGTACAAATTCCTCCTGTTGGTGGTATTTCTAACTTAGAAGAACTTATTGTAACCCTACAACCTTTAATATTTAAGATGGATAAGACGACTGGTAATACACTAATGAATTATCTGTTTCCAAAAATTTCTCACGATTCAGAAAAGGAGAAGAAAAAAGTTGTTACTAGTGGCACGAGTCCTTCTATCGACACTACTCACATGTACTCTCCAAGGACTAGTTTTTCCAGTTCCATTCATAAAGATGATAGTGACAATAGTTCCATCCAAGAAAGTAAGGAAGTTGACTCTTGGGATCTAGGTAGTCATATCCTCGACTCAACTTCGACAAAGACAGGTAGACAAAGGTTTTCGACTCAAAGATCGGAAGTTACAAATACATTGTTAAAGCAAAACCAAAGGTTTTTTAACGAAATGTTGCTGAGAGCTGGACTATATTATAATATTCAGTCCATTGTTATCAAAAAAACAGTAGTGCAAGTCTCTTATAAAGGTTCTAGGAAGCTTTTAACTGATGTAAATAATCTAACAGTTAATGTCCCAGAATTATCGTATCATGACAAACTATGGTCAAGAGATGAATTTTTTGCTGTTTTAAAACATGATGTTGTGAAGATTGTTGTACACCATTTAGGTAGTATTATTGGTAATAAATTGATTCCACATAAAAAAGAAAACAAATCAAAGATAAAAATCGATATGTCACAAATAGGTGATTATACGAGTAAGGAATCCAAATCGAGGTCAATTTCTCTTTTGAATCATTCAAAGTCAGACTCAAACAGAACGGTAAGTTCAAAGAAAACCGAGAGTTCTAAAAGCTTTAAAGAGACAAGCTTAGACTATGAAGATGACGACGTTAAACCATTTTATCCCGCGTGATGTTTGTAACCATATATCTAAGCAAGTAATGTATTCTGAATTTATATAATGAAATAGACATTTGTATTAAATTTATACATCATTGGTAATTTTAATCCACTTTGTGTAATGGAAAATCTTCCAAAATGAATTGCTCACTATTTTGAATATCACAACGGAGGTTTTTAAGACCTCTCCGATATTTGTTTTTTTCAATGTACAAAGATAAAGTTAGTGTATAGCTATTTAATATTCAAAAAGACTGATTTACTGGCTGGAAGTTGGGTTATAATAGATGTAGCATAAATTTTGAATTTTTTGATTATTATGATTTATTATAAAAAAGAATAATTTGGATGAGAGAGCCATTAATGAATGAATTGTAAAATAAATCAACAAAACTAAAAAAAGCACAATAATTCTTTTCCCTAGTAAATGTCAATTAAAGAGGAGTAGTGGAGAAGATATCTATCAATATTTTAGTACAATAACAAATCAATGTTTAAAGTCTAATTTTTTTAACCTAAAATTCATTATTTTAGGAAATTTGTATCAAGTCTCAGTGAACCGCTTCTAGTAGTTATATACATTTAAAAAATATGAAAAAAAATTAGTTATGTCTTATATCATTATATTTTTATAGAAGCAATTCGTTGATATAATTAGAGCTATAATTGTTTCTCAGTACGATAGTACTTTGATTACCTGTTACATGCCAAACTTGGACAAAACCTACGCTCAATTGGATACTCGTAAGGTTTTGAAAGAACTAGGCCAACTTAATAAATTTCCAGATATATCCATCAAACAAAAATAATTACCTGTCGTGATGCAATATTAGTTTCAGCATGATTGAAGGGGTGAACTGATTATAACAGCCAATTCATACCAGTCGTAAATGTATTTTTTTCTTTGTCACATTCTTATGAATATACTAACCTATACTTAATTCAGGATTGGTTAAGTGCTCAACCAACAGGGAGTAAATCTTTGAAGGAATCTTGGGTAGAAACCCAATTCCTACTCGAATAATTTCGTCTGCATCAAATGCCGGTAAATCCTTTAGTAAATTCATGGGTGAATCAGAATTAAATATTTTCTTTCTTATCTTTACTAACATTCCAATAATAAACAGAATATTCATATGGAACCCGTATGCAAACATAAAATCCCACAATTTACAAACTTGTGTTAGAGGTTTATTACAACTTGATAAAGTCAAAATTGATGGCATACCATATATTTCAGCTGTTAATAAATTGTCACTTAAAAATTTGCTTAATTTTGGATCAATCAGTTTTAAACATATATCTAACAATTTGGCACCATTTGCCACACCAACTAAATTATGTGTAATATATGTAGGGACTATTGAATAACATAAAGTGGAAAATAATTTGAAAGCCATTGGCTCTGAGGGACAAGTGTATAATAATGGAGCTAAAAGGATATTCATGCCCTGTACATATGTACTAACTTCAACTCTGTTTTCATTTTCCTGTGTTTGCCAAGCAAAACAAGAAAGACACCTGACCAAGGACTCTTCAGATACTGTTTGCTTAAAGGACTGATCTGTTTGAAGTGTTCTACCAGTGTCATTTTTGATTTTATCATAAATCGGTGATTGGGGTGGCCCTAGTTTCAATATATCTACATATTCATTTGTACAATTATCCATGGAGGTTCTTGATAGTATAGACCAAACATAACCACGTAGTCGTTTGGAGTTCTTTGTAGATTCTACAGGCAAGCCTTCACTTAATATTAAATAGCGTAATTGGGATAAAGAGGAATGTACCAAAAGTGGTGGGTGAGAAATAAATCCCTCAATTGTAGATTGGTGCTCTTGATTCATCATATAACTAGCATAGCTGATCCATACTTTAGTTTTATATTGGTTTAAATGACGTTAGTTCAGTATAAAATGATTGAATTAAATGTTTTTCTTAAAGAAATTCTTAAATATGTAAACAAGCGCCTATATTAAGAGTACCAATACAGTTACTAAGAAGATACAAACTGAAATGAAATCTATAACGACCAATTCTTGAATTTTATATCTAGAAATTACAGAATGTTACTACTGAGTGATATAAAGCAAGATATATACCGTTCAGTGGAGGATATAGATAAAAAAATAGTTCTGTTATACCTCAAATTATTTCAGGTTCAGAACTGATGCTTCAGGTATTAATCCCTCAATGATAGCTGTACTATGTGGATATTCAATTGGCTCAATATATTGTTAAATCATCATTGATATGGGTAAATTACCTGCACACACATATCCAACATCGAATGTACTAGCTCTGAGATTCAGAGTAAGACGTTATCAAGTACAACTCACCAACAAGAAAATTGTTACACTTTAAGAATTGTCACTGTTAGTTGAACGTTTTAATGCCTCATACTAATAACATCATTGAACTCTATGACGCTTAATCACTAATCTGTCAAGGATCTTTAAATTTTCGATGAGCTTTGAAAATTATTGAAAGAATAAAAATCGACTAAAACACAGATCATCCAAGAGTCACTTTTAAAGATAAGATTCATCTAATCAAGCAATCAAATCACTAGAAACAATACCAGCATGTCACTAGAAGCCATTAGATTTGATAGATCCAACAAGAAAGACATCTGTGTTGAGGTCCTTGACCAATTATTGTTACCTTATACCACCAAATATATACCAATTCATACTATTGATGATGGGTATGGTGTAATCAAATCCATGCAAGTCAGAGGTGCTCCTGCTATTGCTATTGTTGGTGCATTGTCTGTCTTATTGGAAACTCAATTGATGCTGGACCATTCCTTTGCCAAGAGTCAATATTTCTATGATGTTTCCACTTGGTCCAGTTTCCAAAGTAGATTCTTAAAAAGATTAGATTTCCTTTTAAGTAGTAGACCAACAGCTGTCAATTTATCCAATTCTTTAAAAGTTATTACAAAATTAGTCAGCGAGTCTGATAATGTTGATACTTTAAATGATAAGGTTTTCCAATACACCTGTCAATTAATTGATGAAGATTTAAGTAATAATGTTAAGATGGGTGATAACGGTGCCAACTTTTTATTAGAAAGTCTAAACGGGGCCAAGTTTGAAGAAGATTTTGCTGTATTGACTATTTGTAACACTGGTTCTTTAGCTACCTCGGGTTATGGTACTGCATTGGGTGTTATTCGTTCTTTATGGAAGGACTCTGAATTAAAGTCTGAAAGAAAGATGAAGAAGATTAAGTCTGAAACTAGCACACACAAGGCTAAGATGGTCCATGTTTATCCATTAGAAACGAGACCATACAATCAAGGGTCTCGTTTAACCGCTTACGAATTAACACAGGAAGGTATCCCATCCACATTAATCACTGATAGTTCTATTGCGTATAGGATCAAGACAAGTCCAATTCCAATTAAAGCTGCCTTTGTTGGTGCGGATAGAATTGTTCGTAATGGTGATACTGCCAATAAGATTGGTACCTATCAATTAGCCATTATTTGTAAACAATTTGGTATTAAATTTTTTGTTGTGGCACCCAAGACTACAATTGATAATGTTACCGAGACAGGTGATGGTATTATTGTTGAAGAACGTAAAGCCAACGAATTCAAGCTAGTCACTGGGACATTGGTTGATTACATTACTGAAGAACCGGTGTTGAATGAAAAGAATGAACCAATCTCTACCAAAGTGGGTGTTGCTCCCCCAGAAATGGAAGTTTGGAATCCTGCATTTGATATTACCACCTATGACTTGATTGATGGTATTGTCACTGAAGAAGGTGTCTTTACCAAGGACAAGACTGGTCAATTCAACTTAGAATCATTGTTTTAAACTTTGAAATTTGATCATCTGTAATAATGAATAAGAGAAGTATATAGTTCACATATAGAATCAATAAAAGAAACAATCAGACAAATTAGATAGTGTGTGATAACTCATCACAATTAATAAAGCTGTGAAGATATGATAAAACATATTTCCAATTCAAGTAACTAAGGGATGGAGCCCTTACCCAACCCTGAAACAACAACTCCATTCTGTTTACAAATGCAACGGCTCCATTGTATCAACAAGTTCAAAATGCTCCATTCTGTTTACAAATGCGACGACTACAATCTGTTTACAAATAAAGCAACTCCATTCTGTTTACATATGCAAAGAACAAACCTGTTGCTTGCTAGCCCCACCAACGAGCTTCTGCCCCCACCATACTCCTTACAATTGCCTCCCATCCAGCAACAACATGAAACATTCACCCTGCAACACAGAGAGCAATTCGATGACGTTTGGCTAGTTCCAAAGGCTCAAATACCTCCAACCACTTGTAAAATATGTATTATTTCACATCCGTATACAAACAGACGTGTCCCAAAGAGGCAACAGGGCCCAATGCAGCGTATTGACATCTTTCCACATTAGGAAGCCTGATTCCTAATTGGGACGCGGATGCCGGCCCAATCGGGAAATACGATGCCGGTCCTATTCGGGAAATAGATAAATAAAGCTACCAGATCAATTGTTCTCTGCCGCTCTCCTATTGTTTGCCTATTGTTCTCTACAATGTAGATCTCTTTTTCTAAAATTAAAAAAAAATATCGTTTTATTTTTTTTAATTTTAAACAAGGAACAACAAGAGAGAGTTCATTGCTGAGAAAGAATTCCATTGGAAACGACACCTACCACGGCATTGTTTCGACGTCCTGGTGTATTGTGAGATACTTCAAAGACAACAAAGCTTTGCTTCTCAAACTAGGCATTTTAGAAGTAAATATAAAACATTATTGTTGTACCTGGCTGTTTTCATTTTCATTTTCATTTTTATTTTAGATATTCATAGTACGATAAAAACAAAACAAAAACAAAATATTTCTCCTACTCACTGACAGGTTATATCCTCCTGTTTTGATTTCAATCTTGTAGCATAATTGCCAGATTTGTTTTATTTTCAATTTTACAGATCAGGAAAATTATACCTCTTTGTTCAAATTTCATGAACACAAGGTTTTTTTTTTCTTTCTCTCTCTATCTCTGTCGCTCTCTGTCTCTCTCTTTCTCACTGGTCTCCTCTTCAAAAATCTGTTACAACAGATCATTCTCTTTTATTCAAATTCACTTATAAGACTACTACTCTTTGACAACTTTCTACAAGGTTTTCATTTTATCCTATTTTATATTTATATTCAATTGATCGATCCAAAGAAGAAGTGTGCTACATTCTTTTTCTTCTTCTTTTTTTACCATCTATATACTCCATTTAGGTAATCATTTGCGAGGGAAAACTATCTATCACTCATTTGATTCAATCATTTCATTCCAACTTTTTCCCCCTCCCCCTCCTACATTCTTTTTTCCTCACAAGGTCTTTATTATATTAGCAATTACAATTTCTAATAATAATTACCATAGCATTTAAAACACTACTTTTTTTTTCTTTCGTTTCGTTTCGTTTCATTTTTATTTTCAAATTAATTGATCTATCTCTTCGTCTTCTTTTAATCAATTTTGTCATTAAAAACCTTTCTTTGAAAATACGATCTATTTTAAGAATGACTTCAACAGATCTTTTAACAAAGGCAACAGAATCGAAAAATTCCAACACTAATAATAACAATGGTAACAGCAGTATAGAGAGCACTTCTACAAAATTATCAAGAAATGTTCAAAGATTGGCTTTAAATAATGTCACAAATAAGACTTTACAACAAGAAAATTCTTTGAATCAATCTTCTAATTTACAAAATTTGAAATCCTCTTTACTTACAACAAAGAATAATACAATAACTAGCACATCTAATAAAACACTAAATCGTACCAATATTCAAGAAAATATCAATGACCTATCCAACGATAGTAACAAAAACAATTTTAATGACCAATTAATTAATAATAATAATAACAATAACACTAATAATAACAATAATAACGACAAACACTCTGCATTTATAGAAGATAAGGAAAATAACGATCCTTATCAGAGAACCAACCTTCTTTTAACCAATTCAGATCAAAATGATCCTGAACAAGCAAATAAGGAACATCTTATAAAATCTAATGATGTTGAAAATGTTGCTCCAATTACACAACAAACTTTGGATATTCCAGAGAATAAATTCGATGATAATAAGAAGAGACCAATCTCCACCGTTGTTGAACAAGAAGAACCAAAGAAATTTAAAGTTTGTGATGAAAATGGTGAAGAAGAATATGTTTGGGAAGATTTAGATGCGGAAGATGTTAATGATCCATTCATGGTGAGCGAATATGTAAATGATGTTTTTGGTTATTTACATTACTTAGAAGTTGTTACTTTACCAAGAAAGGAAGATTTATTTAAGCATAGAAACATTAGACAAAATAGAGATATTTTAGTCAATTGGTTAGTTAAAATTCATAATAAGTTTGGACTATTACCAGAAACTTTATATTTAGCTATTAACATTATGGACCGTTTTCTTTGTAAAGAATTGGTTCAATTAGACAAATTACAATTAGTTGGTACCTCATGTTTATTTATTGCATCCAAATATGAAGAAGTTTATTCCCCAAGTATTAAACATTTTGCCTCAGAAACAGATGGTGCTTGCACTGAAGATGAGATTAAAGAAGGTGAAAAATTCATCTTAAAGACCCTTGAATTCAATTTAAATTATCCAAATCCAATGAATTTCTTAAGAAGAATATCAAAAGCTGATGACTACGATATACAGTCCCGAACACTAGCTAAATTCCTCCTGGAAATTTCTTTGGTAGATTTTAGATTCATTGGCGTCTTACCATCTTTGTGTGCAGCAGCAGCTATGTTCTTGTCAAGAAAAATGTTAGGCAAAGGGAAATGGGACGGAAATCTAATACATTATTCAGGTGGTTATACAAAGACCCAATTAGCTCCTGTATGCCACATGATAATGGATTACTTAACAAGTCCAATTGTTCACGATGAGTTCCATAGAAAATACCAATCAAGAAGATTTATGAAGGCTTCAGTGATTTCTGTCCAATGGGCCTTAAAGGTAAGAAAGAATGGTTATGATATAATGACTCTACATGAAATTACTTAGAAACTATAACCCAACTAAGATACCCCTCCTTCTCATCTATTTTCCAATACTCTTTTCACCATTTACAATTATAGCAATACTTCAATAATACAATAAACTGATACCCTGTACATTATCCCACCCACCCACACATGGTTATTATATTATTCCAGAATAATATATTAAATAAAATAAATCCAAACCTAACTGAAATTAGTAACCCAATAGTAATAGTGATGATATTAATTTATAATAATAAGAAAAATAATATCAACACTATCTTTCATAACTTGCTTTTATTGTTGCTCCAACATGGCTAACCCATATAATATACTTATAAAAGTAACAAATGCTTGTAATTTTTTTTTATATTAGCTAGATCTAAAATAGTTTATATTTATACCAATATAGAAACCAAATTACTTATAAAAAACAACAGCATGATTTCATGATTCGAATAAAAAATTATGTTTAATGCATTTATTATATAACATTTTTAAAGAGAGCAAAAGAATACTATTTATCTTATAAAATTTTGTTTATCAATGACAGAAGAGTACAGAAACAAACAAACAATGCAGGTAGTGTCGATTTATCAAAAAAACAAGTTAATTTCTTTTAAATTTTTATTATAATGTTACAACGAAAATAACTTATCAAAACCATTATCAACCTGTTCAGCACACCATTTATTTACAGATGTTAAAATATCACCATATATCTCACTGTTTTCATATTTGGTCGCTAGAGATTTAATTGGTGCTACTGGATGGACAATACTTTCAATCAATTGTTTACAATATGATTGAATTTGCTCATCCTCTAGTGGACTAATGCCACCACTATAGTGTTGTAATGTTGGATTCCATAATTCATCATTCCTGTTTACTATTCTTCTAGCAATGTACATAGACATTGCAGCTAATATTGATGGTTTTACACCAATGAATCTATATGAACAGATTGAATATTCAAGTAAATATTTAGCAATGTTTCTTGTATCAGTGTCATAATCATCAGCTTTGGAAATTCTTCTGATAAAATTTAATGGATTTGGCCAACCTACATCAAAATCTAGTGTTGTCAGGATAAATAATTCTGCTCGCTTAATAGCAGTCTTTGATGCAGCACCTGCTGTTATATATGCATATTCAGCCAATTTGGGTAAATGTATTTCTTCATATTTGGCAGCAATGAATAAAGAAGTCACTGCGACTAATTGTAATTTATCTGTATTGACCTTTGTGGTTTTGGATAAAAATCTATCCATTATATTTACAGCTAGCAATAAAGTTTCTGGGAAGCACTGGAATTTTTCGTGGACTTCCACTAACCAATCTATAAGTATAGCTCTCACTGAAGGTCTGTAATATTGCTCATGAGATTTATATGTGTAATTGTGGCCAGGTAAAGTTGATGCTTCTCTTGAATAAAGATGGGCAAAAATATCATCTGTATATTCTGCAACGAGTAAAACGTCATCCATTTCAGCTGTATCCAAATCTTGCCATACTTTTTCTTGCGGTGTGGTCATGGATGGTGCTACACTTGCTACGGATGTATCTTCAGCATCTTTATCTTCCAAAATTTTTCTTTTCTTGACAGCAGTATATATCAATTCAGTACCTTCTCTACGTATCGTATACTTCTCATTTTCATCGTGTAGTTTTCTTGCAGAATCATCTGAATATATCTTCTGTTCTGAGTTGATAGTTTGGCTCCCAATATCACTAAAGGCGGTTCTTTTTTCCCTGGGGAGCACTTTTTTACTGTCTAGCAATTTCAAATCAGATGTAGCTCTACTCAACCGATTCTTTCTGTTTTCTATAGTTCTATAGGTAGAGCCATCTCCATGTTCTTCTGACGTACTCATTACCACTCAATTTATTCTTAAGTAGAGTTGAAATAGGTATGTTCCTTTTAAAAAATGCTTATGATAGTCACACCAATTGAACTGGCAAATAAATACCAATTGAACTCCAACTTTCTTCGTAATGATACTCACAACTCTGAATTGATATATTTGGGAAGAGATACAAATTTTTCAAACGTGTTTGTTCTCTTAATCCCAAACTGAAATGAAAGATCTCTTAACAAAGGTTTGTGATGCTTTCGCATTTAAATTTCAAAAGCGCGTCTCAATCTTTAAAGAAGGGAAAACAAAACGCCAAAGACCCAAAAACAATGAAAAAAAATAGTTGAATAATAAACAAATTTCGTTGACGCGTCTGTTTACAGTTCGTGATCTTGCATTGTTTTGCATTGGAACATTAATACTAATAATACAATATTTCATCTCAATAAAGTACTACAAACCTTCCAGCAAATAGTGATAACAAATGCTCCTCGTGTTGCAAGATGATTTCTTCTTATTCTTATTCATATTCTTTTTAATATATATATAGTTGTGTATTTACAGATTGAAAAGGGAAAACCAATCTACTGCTTGCCATTGGTGCTTGTTGAAGCAGCTTTAGACTTTTGTGGCTTTATACTTTTGGTAACATCCTCTTGTTGCTTATCCAAGTCATCTAAACTTAATTGATCCTTGATTCTCACCTTAGAGTTTTCGTCTTGTTCTTCTTCCTCCTTCATGATTTCTTCTTGTTCCTTTAGTTGTTGCAACTTTTGCTTTGGGGAAGCCTTATCTTCTTTAACGACATTAATCTTGACTTCATGGTATAATTCGTCCGGCAACGCAGTAAGAACATCGCATAAGGAATCATATAATGATCTCTTTGATGAAGCTGCACCATAATTGTATGAGGTAGCCATAGTCAATAAAGTAGATGGGATCTTATCCTTTAACCTCATGTTCAACCAAATACGTAAATTTTCTCTCAAGACAGAATCATTGACATCTTTAATTCTAATACCTCTTGAAGCACACGCACTATGTAATTCTGCTGAGTTTAATTGTTCTGCATCTTCGTAATAAATGGAGAAATCATCCTTCTTTAATTCTAACATCTTATACCTAATACGGTAACGTAGGATCACATCAGTACCAAATGGTTGAATGTTCATATATTTGGCTAAAGCAACTAAATATGGTCTGGTCAAATTATCCAGTACTGTATCATCAGTATACAGTCTAGCCACTTGAATCAGTTGTTTACGAGATTCAGGTTCACCATTCTCTCTAACATGTTTGTAGAAATCGTTAAAGATTTGCTTTTGTTCCTCGGTAATATTACTTGGTTTGAAATGGGATTTCTTCTCCTTAATGACACCTGCTACCATTTCTCTGGTCTTTCTTAAATTCTCTAACTTAGATAACTTATCTTTCTTGGATTCATAGGTGGATGGTAATAAATTTGGAAATAATTTTAGTGCAATAGGTAATAACAATTCAGCGAATGGGATCAAGACAAATGCAGCAAATGGAACTAATCTGATCACATCTCTAGTGGTTCTCTTCACTTGAATTGTTTCTCTACGTGTTAAAGCATGCCCAGCAAGCATCTTTGTCACCAACTTATACGACATCTTCATTTCAAAACCTAATAATTTTGTACCATCCCAATAATGAACCGCCTCTTTCTTAACTCTAGTCCATAATGGGGGTTTTACCACTGGAACAAGAGCCTTCTTCTCTTTTACAGCAACAGAAGTAGGTTCCTCCTTAGTAACTTTGGTAGAGTTGGAACGAACCCCATAAATACCGCGAGTATTCGGTATACCTGTGAAAGCGAATACAGTGGCCAATTGTGGTTGAGGTCTTCTCAATATGACTCTTTTAGCCAACGATGCAGATAACATATTTTAAATATCCTAACTTTCCTAACTAGTTTCTGAAATGTTTGTACAGCAGTCTAGTTCATATGCCCGTATCTATAAATTGAAACAAATGCTAATGACCTCTTTATGGGGCTTCTTCGAATGACTTTGGCGGATTGCCAAGTTTATTCAAATCAACTCAATGAAATGATCATCTACGGGCTCTTCCTTTGAAATTTCATATTGAAAATTGGGAAAAAACAAAAAGAGTTGAGAAATTTTTATCGCTAAAGTGAAATTCCGAAAAACAGCAAAAAAAAAAAAAAATAAAAAAAAAGACAGCAAGACCGTTACCAAGCGTCACAAATTGATAATTGGTTAAACAAATTACCATGAAAGGATGAATTTTATAACGAGAAGATAATACAATGATGTGAATTTAAAATACATTATTTTATATATATATAGATGGTATGATATAACAGAGATAAATATATATATACGTTGCGGTGTGTCTCTATCTTTGACCAGCGGTCATTTGTTTGTTTCTGTTGGCTCTTAGTAATGTTTTGAACCCGTTACACAATTGGACTACACTTGGGTAGTTGTAATTAACTAGATAAAACCCAGTGTTGGTTAACTTGACGTTCCATGTATATAGTGGTTTGGAGGCATTGATCTTGAAGTTAATATAGAACCAGCCTGGATGTTCGTAGTTGAGACTGAAATAGTAGACAGGTTTGTTTGGATTGACCTTAGAATAATCTTCAATGAATTTTCTGACATCCTTAGGATTACCTGGTTTGAATTTTTCATTTGATATCATTTCGTTTAATAATCTAATCTTGTGTTGTAGGTATTCGACAATCAATTGATCTAAATCGTGATATCTTTGATTTTCAACAATTAAGACTCTACCCAAGGCCAATGGATTTTCCTTTTCCAACTCTTTGATATCTATATGTTCAAACAAATCTTTATCTAATTTCCAAGTAATGGTCAAATGATCATCACCACGACTAGACTGTCTAATGACAAAGTCACCACGTTCTTTACTTCTTAAATAATCTTCAGCTTGAACATGATTGAATGGGAAATAGTATGGATGGTTTATAACACGATGCGTTCTCTTTTCACGAGCCTTTTCATTTGTAATCCTCTTTTCCTCTTCAACATCCTTCATTTCTTGCTTTAAATCCCATATAGATGGATCTTTACTATAGTTAATTGGAACATATTCATGCTTAATATCATGATCTAATAAGGAAATTTCAGCAGCAATATTTGGATAATCGATATAAACAACCTTGGCCGGATACGTCTTACCAATTTCATAAATCTCATTCGGTGGCTTTCTATACTGTGCACCAGCGTGACGTTGGGCATTAACAGTACAATCAACACCAGAATTGGTAACACACTTAATATCATTATGCCAGAATCTTTCCACTCTAACTGGAACTATACAACCTTTGAAAAAAGTCTTTTCAGTTTCACCTGTTAAAGCATGGAAGATTTCATCACCTTGCAATGGGTGGAAATCATTTCTTAATTCTTCAAATCCATCTAATAATTCAAGAACAATAGTGCTTAGATTGTTTAATTTTCTTTGACCAGTCTTTTCTTCTAGTTCTTCAGCGTATTTTTCTAAGTTTAAGGATTCTAATTTAGTTCTACGATCTTGATCATCTCTCAGATATTCAATGAAATCACTCATAGTACCCTGTTCTTCCTTTTCGGCAATAACATCAGGATCGTACTCAAGAGCATCAGCAGCAACCTTAGTGGCTAAATGATAATCTTCTGGATGAATTCTAGTACTATCTAATTGATCATGCTCTAAATCTTCATATCTTTGTCTCTTTTCATTCCAAGAGATGTAAAGGAAACCAGCAGAGTTCATAAAAATGGTCTTATGTAAAATGTTATGAGTGATCAATTGTTGACGAGCTAATAATGGCTCATTCAATCTATGCAAAGATTGAACAAAATCTAAAGCTTTACGTCTACCAAAACCAGCAATATATCTTAAACATTTGGCATAATAATCATTGTTGGTGGCTTTATTAACCTCAACACCAAGCAAATTGACAATATCAACAAATGCTGTCTCTATTATCTGTTTTAACATTTCTTGTGGCAGAAGTGATTGGAATGGATGTATACTTAAGGAGAATAGCTCTTCATCAGTTAAATTAGCATATTCTAATAATGGAGAATGCATATAACGAGCTAAACCTATACAATATTTCACTAAAGGAGGTTTATTTGGAAATTCATCTACAGCTCTCTTAGAATTTTGGTAACGAAGAGCAACTTCATCTTCCACATAAATGACTGGGATAGTGTGACCTCTGTTATCAACAATTTGTTTTCTATGCATCACTTCTTGAATTCTTTTGTAGAATTTTTCAGTTTGTGGATTTGGACCATTGATACCAATGGCATTTGGCTGACAGTTTTGAATGATTTGATCTAGTACTTCATCAAATGCTTGTGGATTCGTTCTATCAAATGGATTTTCAACAATCTTGAAATCCTTAACGAAATCTGTCTTACGGTTTACAAAGACAGCAATAACAGCATCAGAACCAAACTTACCTTGACCACAAGTCAAAGTTATTACTCTTGGAATCTTTGGTTCCTTCAAATTTGGAATAAATGGTGCTTGATCTAATTTAGTCATGAACTTGTGACGAACAGTCTTTGCAACTTTCTTTTGACAGGATTTAGTCAGTTCATCTTTGATTTCACCAGAAATATCAGCAAATATATGAGTTAGAGCTTCCCTGAAGGCATCTTTTCTGAAATTGTTCCATTGAGTAGCTAATTCCGAGGTATTAGTGGATTCTAACGCAATTTGAAACAAATGTTCAATATATTGATCTTGAGATGACATGTGTAATCTAATATTCATCAAATTCAATGCTTCGGCATCTAACATACGTAAAAATACATCTGGATCTCTGGCAAAATGTAATGGAGTTCTATTGATGGCATATTTGATATCTTCATATAAGGAACCTCTTTGAATTTCATTCTTACCTTTTTTGGTTAAGACAACATCAACTAAATAATATTTGTAAAAATCAGCTCTAACCTTTTCTCTTATCTTAATATTCTTGGATAGCTCTAAGGAATAATATTTCTTAACGGTATCAATGGCAAGTGTCTTGTTCATAGAGAAAATTTGAAGATCCTTGGAGTGTTCATCAATGATGTCACTGATGATTTCAGCAGGCTTCAAACTATCATGATCAACAGCGGTATGGATCTGATGCTGGGCACTGATATTTTCACCAACACGTTCAGCAGTAATACCAACTTCCTTAATGGCTTGATATAAGGGACTGGATTTAAACTTTTCATAACTGGAATTCTTTAAATGCTTTTTACCATTCTGTTCCACATGACTTAGTAGTGAGTCATTAATTTCTTGAGCATATTTGAACTCCAAATAATTGTGAATATCTTGTAAAGCATTTAATTCAGTGACAGAGGAAGCATTTTGATTCTTGAAATAATCATCAATATCATTATCATGAATGTTTAACTCTTCATAGAACTTTTTAACATAAACCTTCTTATTGATAATACTATGGAATTCGATATCTAATTTAACAATTTCCCATAAGTCATCTTCTGATAAAGTAAAACCACCAGCAGTTCTAGAAGTGATATAGTTACGACGGTATGCATAAATGAATGGAACCTCTAAGTTATCTTGACTGATAAATTTAATAGAATTACCGATAGCTTCTTTAAATTCAGTTAAATCGTAGGAAGGTTCGAAATTCTTATCGACAGAAATCTTGTCACTAATCCAATTCTTTTCTAATAATTGATCTTCAGCAGATAAATTACCATAGTTGGTAATACCAGCTCTGATTTCTTGGTATCTTTCTGGAATATCAGTCTTTCTTATTAGCATATCTTCATCAGTAAGAAGGTTATCTTTCAAATCTTCTAAATCAAAAATATCTTGTAATTGGGATTTTTTAGTCGTCCTTGGAGCACCAGTTTCTTCATCAAATTCTTTTTCCTCATCATCAACAGCATCAGCCAATATACCTTGTTCCATTTCTTCATTTTCAATATCAAGAGCCCAATCATAATCATGACCATCACCAAAAATATCGTACATTTCGTCGATTTTCTCTGAAGATAAACCAGATATCTTAGTTGGTTGATTTAATCTTTGTTGCTGTTGTAGTTTTCTTTCAGCTTTTCTTTGTTGTCTTGTTTCTTCATCTTCATCAGAGAATTCATCTTCTTCAATAAAATCATCTAGTTCATCTAGAATACCACCCTTACGAGATCTAGCATGTGTATCATCATCCTCATCATAACCTTCATTATCATAGCTATCCCTTCTATCTCTGGAAATATCATTTTCATCTTCAACATCATCAGCAAATATAGAATCTAATTGTGAAGTACCAGTGGTAGCATTTCTATTCCTATCACCTTCATTGGTTTCACCAGCGTCATCTTCACTTCCCACTCTTTTTAATCTTTTCAATTTACCAGAGGATCCAGTAGAATCGGTAGGACGTTTAACACCTGCATTTTCCATCAAAAGATCTAGATCATCTTCAGACAAAGCGACCTCCTCGTCATCTCTTTCTCTACTTCTCTTCTTGTGTTTTCTTCTTCTTTTATTTGACACAGAAGTAGTATCTTCATCTTCCTCATCTTCATCATCGACAATGAACCCTTCTTTCACTTTCCGAGCTTCATCTTCATCATCATCAAGGTTATCATCTTCTTCAGAGGAATCAAAGACATCTTCCCCCTCTTCTTCGTCACTGGGGACATCATTATCTCCTTCATGATCCATAATTTCTTGTTCTTCGTCTCTTTTAATTGTATGTTCTTCTTCCATTGCGATGTTGTTGTTGTTGTTTTGGATATGTTATGTTATTTAAACTTTACCTAACAGTGAAATGGGAGGAAGCGAAAAACAAACAAACAGAACTATTTAACGTTGAGTTAGGTGTATCCGGTTAATATACAGGTTTTCAATCACTTGAATTGAGAAGGATTAGTGTACGATTAATTATGTTTAATCTTTTTCATCATTTCATATATGTTTAAATCTTTACTGTTTCCATTATTTTTCAGTTTGTTCTTTTGAAAAGTGGATAAAAAAACTGGGAAAGGAGGGTAAATCAAAGCATATAATAATACGAATAAGAAGAAGAAGAAGAAGAAGAAGAAGAAGAAGAAGAATACGTTGTTCTAAGAAAAGGGTAATTAGCAATATTGTTATATATTAGAATATCTTTACGAGATATGTGGTTATTTACAGCGATGCAAAGTGGATGTGTATTTAAGAAGATATAATATTAGTTTAAATAAGCTTGTGGTGGCATCAAATTTGCATCCATGTCACCACCTTGCTCTTGTAATTTTGTAGCTTCAGATATTGTACGCTCAACGTTTCTGTCTTGATTAGCTCTTTCATTAACCCCTTCGTTATCACAACAGCATTTTTCATCATCATCATTATCATTATTATTTTTTTCATTAGAATTAGTGGGCACACGTCTATGTCTGCCACATTTGCAATTGATTCCACCTATACAATTATTAATCTTTTCTAATTCCCTTTGAACTTCCCATCTACGTAAAAGAGCCATTTTACAACGATTGTAAAATACTTCAGATAAAGAAAGACCAGTGATAACAGCAAAGACATATGTTAAGATAAAGGACATGGCAGCAAGCATTAGCAGATAAATGATCATTGTTGAGGTAAAAATGATAATAATTCTGATAAAATCATGCATTAAATCAATAATATTAGGTGCAAATATATCGAACATTAAATTTGGTAATTGTGGTAGCGGAGTAGCCAATTGCAACCCATTTTGATCCTGATATACTTCAGTGGCATCAGAATCATAGTCTGCACTAGATCTGATAAAAACGTTTGCATTGGTTGTATTCTCTTTTAAGGATATGGCATTTTGTCTCTTTCTTGTCTTATTCCATTTCTTGAACCAATGTATTTCCAAGGTCCAATTAACAAATAATAAAAATTTGTAGGCAAATGCTGCCACCAGTATGAGAACAAAGATCCCAAATGCCTCACTGTTGTTTGTAGCATATAATTTTTCAAAGACGACAGGATACTTAAAATACTTTCTAGTTAGATATGAATTCATCCCCATACTCATACCGTCCATTCCATCCATACCGTCCATACCGTCCATACCGTCCATACCGTCCATGCCAGCCATGCTACTACCACTGCGCATGGCCATACTCATGGTAGCAGTATTTGTAGCCATCATACTCATACTAGATTCATGGCTTATTGTTTTAGTGGCCATATTGTGTGTTATACTACTCATATTCATATCCATGATTGATTGATTGATTAATTGATTGATAGTGTTTGTACTAGTTTGGATATTTGTTGACCAAGGGAAGTGAATTATGTACAGTTCTCCCTGGGGCCTTATATATATATATATGTAGATAAATATTAGCTCTTATGACATCTAATGGCTACACCGTCTTATCCGTGGCCGTATCCTTATCTTATTGTTTTGGCAGGATCTCTCTTTCCCTCTCTCTCTCTGCAGCTCCGAGATTCCTGTCTCGAGAGCAAATATCCTGTTTTCCTCATATTTGCTCGAGCACTTTTTCAAATTTGAGAAAAACAAAACTGGTGCAAAAGGGGACAGGGTGCTATTCGGCGGCTATTTTCTTTGCAAATAGATTATTTTATAGTGGCAAGCTGCGGTAACTGTTAGGAGAGGCCAGTCTATGCAAGGGAAGACCAGTCTGGGGAGTGGAGCCTGGGCTACTGATGCTACTTGAGCCATTGCTACTACTTTTGTGTATTTGGAACGAGCGGGACAGAGCTTGTCCCAACTCTTTAGCAATGACACTACACAGCTTCCATGTCTCTCCTCGCGAGGAGAAGTGTTTGATCAATGACTTGAGCAGTCTTCCGGGAGAGCCCTTGGATTCAGCAACAATCAGCTTCAAGGTCTCTGCGTCAATCGTCAACCCCTTCATCTTCAAAAAAGCTTCGATCTGTAAGAACATGGTCTTGTTCACTATCTCGTCAACGTCCAGAGGACTACGGATCCAGACCGAAACTTTACTTCGGCGTAAGGATTGAATACTGATATATTCTCTAAAAAATTTCATGTATTCTCTCCAAGTCAGTGCATTAATTACATCCATATCAATCAATTCATGCCCTCTTAAGAAATCGTAATCCCTTCTATTGATCTGGGTCAAATATCGACGATGCGATTTCATCTCTAAGCCTTGGACAAGTTCATTTGTGCCATGGCATATACTAGACGGAATCTCCTCCATTATATCTTGAGGTCCACCCATCGCAGCCTCTACTAAATCGCTTCCTTTTTGCTCCAATAATCTAATATATGGTATCAAATATTCATCCTTAAACTCGGCTGGGGTCATTTGTCCCAACTTGACACTCCCCAAATACCATAAATATTCATTGATCTTATCTTCCATAGTCTCGGGGTCACTACCAGACATTACAGTAATATGAACCCCGACCGTATCAACAAGAAGTCTCATCCCACCAAGAACCACATATCCAATTTGTTTCTTATAACGTAAATCGGGAACTAATGTCAATGACATGATATATTCTGTAAAACTCGTTAAGGTATAAATATAAGAATCATGCCTCATCCCAGTTTGTATAAAATAAACTATACTATTATTGATATCCCCTTCGTCAGCAGCATACTCAACATAGTCGTTTGTACCTTTAGCCAATTTGATTGTTGACAACTGAAACGTTTCTATGGGTGTCCCACAACGGCTCATATTCAAATGATGTGTTAATTTATTATGTAACATAAAATTTATTTCATCACACATATGGAAATCATTGCTTTGAACAAATAACACTAAATGTGTCATCCGTTGAGAATATTCACCACCACTACCACCAATAAATCCATGAACAAACAATTTAAATCGTATCATATCACTATTCTCTAATGCATCCAATCTATCTTCTAAAGTCCACATATGCCTCTCCATTACAATTAAAAGACCCATTGTCGCTAATTTTACAGAAATTTCACTCGAAGCCTCCATATATTTATTTCTTACTTTCACTCGACTGTTTCTCAACACTGCTTTACTAGGTAAGTGAACATTGTTAATATCATTAATTAAATTCATCGTATCCATAATTTCATTGATTATAACCAAGATACCATTATTGAACCCAGAAACAATAAACCCAAGTCTAACTTGTCCCTCAATAGATGTGACAATTTCATAAGAATAACCTAATTTTAATGCAGGATAAAGTTTATTAGATAAATAATAATCAAGTACCTCAGCAAATAATTCCAGATGAATTGTGTTCTCTACACTAGGAGTTAGATTTAATGACAAGATTTCAAAGCTTACTATACTTTTACCAATAGTATCACTATTCTTGATTATTTGAGATGGGACTGTGTTATCCTCGGTCACTTCGCTCACCCAGATTTCATAATACATCGATTTATTCACCAATCTAGGTTTGATTCCCTTATTCAAATCAGTTTGTAAATGAGGTTGTAATGTAGCAAATCTTGATTTTAATGAACATTCCATAAATAACTGTTGCAAACTAGAGATGTTGATAATATGATGTGGAATAAATTGATTTGATTCAGGTGGGTAAAATTTACAAGAATTATTAATTATGGAATAGTCTTGTTGGTATAGACTCAGCAATTTCTCAATTGACACTCTTTTCTTTAAATATTCAAATTCAAAATAAAAATCTTTCTTAAAATTTGGTTTCTTCCTTGATGATGATACTAATGGGAACATTGAAACGTCCGATCCTAAAATAATTATCTTTACATTGGATTTATTAATAAATTCGTTTAAGAAATCCTGAAATCTCTTTGCCTTTTTCATCCACCATTCATTGACACCTAACAAATCCTCAAAATCTTCTGTATTTAATTCAATCAAGTTTGGTGACAGTTTAAATAAAAATTCAATATTCAAATCAGATATATTTGATTGCAAACATTCAGTCAAATCTGAACAAAAATCCAAAGAAGATGTCTCTTTACTTTTATAAAGATAATTGATATATTCAATTATCGCATGCTCATATAGAAACACAGAAAACTTGTCAATATATTTTGTGGTAAAGGTTATTATCATATTTTCAAAGAGTTCATACATGATATTCATAATATTTGACACTCCAGTTGAAGTCAATGATAGCTCAATAATTAAACCAATCTCATCCGTTGCAAATGTAGATTTATAAGCAATACACTCATTAATCCACCCATTATTCCTCAAATTACAGCATAGTGATCCATCGGATTCATCCCCAAACATCTCACACCAAACTGAACTGAAAATAAAAATCTCTTTGATAGAGAATTTGGAATCTTTGCTTGAAATTGGAAATAAAAATCGTATGGTGGGTTGTTTCTTCGAGTTTATAAATATAACATTTTCTTCTTCCGTTTTAAAACATCTTACATTGCCGTATTTCTTACTCCAAATATCTGAGAGTACATTAGAATGTTCAATACTTTTAGAACTGCCATTTTGAATTGAATCATACCTCTTAGAAGGAGTTCTTTTAATTGAACTGAATGTACTTCTTGATCTAATGATTGAATTTGATCTAATATCACCAAACTTCACCATTGCTAATTTAGTCAATATATTAACAGACTGGGGACCTCTAATTACCAATGTCATATTCTTTGCACAGAAATTTTCATTAAAATACTTCATTAGTGTAATCTTTGCCCTTGACCCACCAACATTATTTAATGAATGAATATTACCAGTAGAAAATTGATTAAATGGGTGTTCTTCATTACTTAAAATTCTTGTAGCTTGATACAATATCTTATCAATATTTGATACATTTCCATCATGTTCACTCTGAATTGCATACATTTCTTTATTCAATGCCACAGTAGAGAATAATGGATCCTTGAAAAATGAGGAGAAAATATCCATTACTGAATCAAATTCCATTTCACCATCTTGATGCATATTTGGTAATTCAAAATAAAAGGTGGTTTGCTCACCGGTGGTATATGCGTTATGACTACCGTTATTTTTTGCTAACATTGTATGATATAAATTTTGATCTGGATATTTTTTTGAACCGGCGGCTAACAGCATATGCTCACAAAGGTGAGCAATTCCTGGAATCCCTCTGGGGTCATTATGACTACCTGTGGCAACAGTAACTGAGCAAACACTAGATGTATCTGTTGGGTCAGAAACTAGTAGAGTTAAAAGACCATTGGGAAGTCTACACAATTTGCTGGTTCTATGACTGTATGAAAAGGGAAGTTGGAATTGAATATCATAATTTTCAATCTTGGACCAGTTTGACATATTTACACTACCAGTTTACAACCTGAATGAACTTACAATTTATTGCCTTATCCTGACTACTGATACACTTTACTCTCATTATCAACTTAAAGTGGTGAATATTTTATCTAGATGTTATTGCAAAAAAATCGTGTAAATTACCGAAAGTGGAAATTTTCAAGATCTTAAAACCATGCCATCACGTCGAGCACATTTCCACATATTTGAGGTAAAACACTCAATAAAATACGTACCAACTTCCTTTCAGTCATTAGCAAATTACAAAACTTAATTAATACTATTAGATTGTTTGAATCCCCAATTGGTGTGAATCCTATAATCGAAAAGACCTCAATGTAAAATATTTGAAGAACGAATACACCTCAACTAGCTAATCAGTCTTTTACCAAGTTTACTTGCTTCAACTGGGACTTAAACTATTGTTGGTGGAGCTCATACAATTCAGTGGGTTGTCTCATAGTGTAGCAATCATTGAGGTTAGAGTTTTGTTTCTTACGATCCCATTACCGGTTAGTAAACGTTGTTTAAGTGGAAGTAGTTTTGATCAACTAAGGATACCTTCCGAAACAACTCCTTCCACCAAATACTTTTTACATCATATGATATTCAACTCCACAAATAACTGGAGGAAAGTATTCACAAAAATCCGAATAAATTGAAGGTTGACTGGGAAGCTAACTATATACAGACCCATCTCCATATGAATGTTTTGGTTTGTAGTGTTTCTACTGAGCTACAGTAAGATTGTTAGCGATTTGGCTGTCGAGATAACTGTATATTGAAACTCTATATTCTGTGAATGAGTTCAGAGGATGAATTTGTTTTATAATATAGGTTATTACTTTAGTCTAATGATTTAACAGACAAGAATATTAAAAATTGGCACCAGTAGTAAATTTATTAATTGAAGACATAAAGGGATTCTTGATTGATTTATATTTTTTTTTAGGAATAAAACGAGATACATACAAGCATATATCTATGATACTACATATGCTTTTCAACAAAGCTCTCAGACCAGTTGCCTTAATTGATACTGCCTTATTCCAACTAATTAAAGTTAATTGAAAAGAGCTATCGTTTTATGTTTCGATGAAAATCATCTCTGTTAGGGTGGCGAGGTTCATATGAAATAATGGTCATTTATTGAATTAACTCAAGGGTTAAACATGAAGCAAAATAATACAGAGGGAAAAAGTTATTGAAAGAAGGTATGCTTTCTTATCAGTTGTTTCTCAGTAAAATTTCAGTAACAATAGGCATCATCCATAATAATAATAAGAAATAACCTTGCTGAGTACTAACAGAAACATTACCAGCGATTACTTTGACCAAGTACCAGGTTTTATCACTAGCTGATTAATAAACGAATGAATTATTGCACATAAACCTCGTTCTAGCCAATGCAGCGGATATAAACTCTTTGTAATCGCTTAATCATCGTAAATCGAATATAAAACAGCAGCTTCGGCCGAAATGTTGCCTTAGCTGTAAGCTACTCCGTAAAAAATCACCTAACTAGGACACATTTCCATGGAAATAGAAGAACGAAGCCAAAAATAGTTCGGCCGAGCTTTGTTTTTTATGCATTTTCACTCTAAGAAAATTATTTGTTAATAAAGAGCTCGATCTTAATAAGGGAAATGGATGCATCAAGAAACAAATGATATAAAAGGAAGAGGACAGGCTTGGCTTTAGATCAATTTCAATTTCTACTTTTGTATTTCTTAGTAATAAAGTTCAAAGGGAAAGAAAAAAAGTACAACAGCAAATAGCTTCACACAGAAAATAACAGATAAAATATGTCCAAGGTTACTCAAATTATTTCAGATTTACAAAAGATTGATACCGGTTACGGTTTGATGAGTTTAACATGGAGACCAGATCCAATTCCAAATGAAATTGCCTTTGCTTCCATGAAACGTGTCATTGATTTGGCTTTAGAAAGAAACACCAAAGCCTTCTTCAATGTTGGTGAATTTTATGGTCCAGATCAAATTAACCTAATCCTTGTGAAAAATTTCTTTGAAAAATACCCTGAATTGAGAAAAAACGTTATTATTTCTTGTAAAGGTGGTATGGATAGTGTCACTATAACTCCAAGAGGTAAATATGAAGATGTTTTAGCTAATGTTGAATCTTCTGTGAAAGCCATCGGTGGTTATATTGATGTTTTTGAAGTTGCTAGAATAGATGAGTCTCTATTGAAAGAAGGTGATGTCTATCCACAAGAATCGTTCAAAGCTTTAGCCAAAAAAGTTGACGAGGGGAAGATTGGTGCCATCTCACTAAGTGAAGTTAACGCAAAACAAATCAAAGCCATTGCAGCTGATTGGAAAAAATATTTGTCCTGTGTTGAAGTTGAGTTATCTTTATTCAGTCCAAATATTCTACGTGATGGTGTTGCTAAAGCTTGTAGTGAGCTAGGGTTGATCGTCATTTGCTATTCCCCATTAGGTAGAGGTCTATTAACTGGTCAAATTACTCCATCATCAACTTTTAAAGAAGGTGATTTCAAAGCCGTATTGAAAAGATTTCATGGTGATGCTTTAGCTAAGAATCAAGTTTGTATTGATTTCTTAAACAGTGTTATTCAAGAACGTCCTACGGAAAAGAGGATTTCTTTGGTGCAGCTAGCTTTAGGCTGGGTTAAGCACTGGAATACTGCCGAAGAATTTAAAGGCGCCAAGTTCATTCCAATTCCATCTGGCTCTACAGTTGATAAGGTTAATGAAAACTTAAATGATACCAAAACAAACATTACTGAAGAAGAGTTTACCAAGATCAACAACTTCTTGAAAGATTTTGAAACTGCTGGTGACAGATATGAACATGTTTAAATAGTTTATTTTTTTTGTAAAGTGTTTATGTTTCTCTTCCTTAAAGATATCGTTATATATGCACATAGAAAAAAAATATGATAATGATGAGTTTATAAAAATTATCAATTAGTCACTGAAGAAGATTTCAGTTTACGTTTCATTATAATCGATAATAACCGTAAAATTTGATTTAACTTCTTGGCTAATTCACCTTTAAACATGAACAATAGTCCTTGGACTATCACACCTTTAGTTAATTGTGGTAATACCCCTTTCCAAAGACCCTTTAATCCTTCATGTTTATAAAGATGTAACAAAACCTGTTGAAAATTTTGATAATTGGACCCGACACTTTGTAAAGATGCTTTAGCCACAATCAGAGGTTGTGTCATTATTGTAGAAATACATTTGGAAACCACACCTAACGAGAAATTTTGCCAAGGAGATAACGAATCACTATCGAATTGTTCACTTGATTTAAAGATAATTTTTTTCAATCTTTGATATGATGTATAAGTAATCGATGGATTTAAAGTTAGCATCAAGCCCACTTTTAAACCTTTCCAAAATGCAGTGATATCACCATTATTTTGCTTAGATAAATTTTTCACTACATTAATGAATTTGGCATCTTCTGGGGTTTGTATAGTTTGTTGTCTTGTAGAGATAACAGATATCGGGGTAGTGAAAACTTGTGACATTGAAGCTGCAAAGATACCAATCAATAATTCTTCAATGGTAGATATTCTTAATGGTACGCTAAGAGATCTTAACTTAAATTTAATATATCTCTTTCTTATTAGGGTATACCAAAAGAAATAACAAAAATTCATTATAAAAGTACCTACAATGGATGTAGTAGAACCTTGGTAAAGACCTTTGATCCCCTTGGTCTTGAAAATATCCTTCATGCAGTCAATTACATTATTGTATTTCTTAGATGGGATTGTTGTATTTTCGCCATGTTTCTTATCGTGATGTTGAGTTTGGATAAGTGTCTTTGATAAGTCCAGTGGATATACCACTGTGTTGGCCATTGCCGAGGCAATAGCACCAGTAATAGCTGATTCCAGAGTGGCCATGTTGGGTTGTGTTGGGAGGGTTAAGATTGAATATTTAGTATATGATCTTTTGGAGATAAGAGTAGTAATTAAAGGTTCTTGTTAATTGAAATGTTGAAATATTCAAAAATATATATTTATATAAGGATGGGTTAAAATACTACTTCATGTGGATAACATTTATGATTTCTACCATCTTTTCTGGTAGATTTCCCCTTATCACGAACCATACCTTTCCTCATGTCAAAAGCATCTTTATCAATATTCAAAGATTTAAGATCATTGGGATAGGGTTCTTTTGGACCGTTATAATATCCCACGACTCGTCGATATACTGAATATCCCAGTTTCTCGTATAAGTTTATAGCCAATTGGTTATTACATTTCACAAATAAATCGATGAAGTTAACATTATGCGGTGATGTATTGGTGATTTCTTCTAATGTATTACAAAGTTTTGATGCTAATGAAATTCTTCTAAAATCCGAAGCTACTGTCACTGCGGTAATATGTGTGTGCCAATCTTGACCCTTGCCTTCAGTCTTTCCCATCATATAACCAGATATGATATTTGAAGAATGTTCGATGGATTTAAAGAATAGTGTTGGCCATAGAATTAAATATTCTGCATAAAAATCCAATGGGAAGTTTTCAGTCAACGTGTCTAGGTTAACGTTGTTCAAATGCAACAGGTCGGTTGCCTCGAATGGTTCATACGAGGACATATTGCAGTTACAATTATTATTTTTACTATGAATATCTGCATCTGTATTCATATTGATCATATTTAATATGTCTACATCTACTATGTCAATAATATTTCAAGTCTGTAACTAATTAAAATGTCCGCGACTGTCTCCCAACTGCAACCCGTACCTCCCGGATATGTTTTTTTGGATGGTTTTCCAGGAGTTCCTAGTTTGGAAATTCCAGCCGAGACGCAACTTTTGCAATTTTTGAGACTGTATTTTTGCGTGCGTCCTGCGGTCAAAGTCGCGGCGGTCCGACAGCAAGTTCTGTCTGGGACAGCAGACTCCCTCCGTCTGTGGCTCCTCCAGACACACTATCCCCTCCCGACTACGCTCTGTCTACACTGTCGCCACCTGTCTGCAGCTCACTGGTTTCCCACTAAGAGTGTTGCGAGCCCAGCCCAGCAGCACACGGTCTGCACTCTTGGAGGTATCTCACAATGTAGATCCTGCCTCAAGGCCTCAAGGTCCCCCTCCGCACCATGCAATTCCAACAATTTCATCAATTTTAATATAGTTAATTGCTAACATATATTATACTATATATTATTATTATTTTATAGGTTAGCTCTTAACATACAATTTAGACAAATCAGTAAGAATTAAAATAACCAAAAATGGGTAAGGGTAAGCCAAGAGGTTTGAATTCCGCTAGAAAGTTACGTGTCCACAGAAGAAACAAGTATGTATCGTTATGAGTCGTTGAGATATAATAATTACCGTATTATTATTATTACTATTGCTGTTAAAGTTTAGCATGATTATCAAATGAACAAGTATACTAACAATTTTATTGCTATGTTATTACTACTGTAATATACTATCATCTTTTTTAATCCAGCCGTTGGGCCGAAAATAACTATAAGAAGAGATTATTGGGTACTGCTTTCAAGTCCTCTCCATTCGGTGGTTCTTCTCACGCTAAAGGTATCGTTTTAGAAAAATTAGGTATTGAATCTAAACAACCTAACTCTGCTATCAGAAAGTGTGTTAGAGTTCAATTAATTAAAAATGGTAAGAAGGTTACCGCTTTCGTTCCAAATGATGGTTGTTTAAACTACGTCGATGAAAATGACGAAGTCTTATTAGCTGGTTTTGGTAGAAAGGGTAAGGCTAAGGGTGATATTCCAGGTGTTAGATTCAAGGTCGTTAAGGTCTCTGGTGTCTCTTTATTAGCTTTATGGAAGGAAAAGAAGGAAAAGCCAAGATCATAAGTTATCTTAAACAAAATTTTAACATATCTCTGTTTTTATTTTATTTTCCAAAGCAATACTTCTATTAAATAATGTTTTAATATATAAATATCATTATTGTATATTTTAATAATAATAATAATCATACTATACATATATTTTATTCAACTGTTTACAATTAACTAAAAAAATTTAAAACTATCCTAACTATATAGTAATTCGATTACTTCTTCTTTGTAAGTCTGGAATTTAATCTTTTGTATAAATCACTATTGTTCAATGTAGATCCAACACCAGTGGTTCTAGCATCTGTATTCATTGGTATAACATTAGAGACTGGAGCAAACCTGTAATCAGTAGTAGTTTGCGCTGGAGCTGCTGCTCTACCTCTTCTAGCAGCGGCTTGTTCATATAACGATTGGGCTGTGGAACCTTCACGTGAATCGGAATCACTGGTAGGAGTATCCTTTCTCTTCTTTCTCTTAGCAGAGTCTAAAACATTCTTCTTTCTTAGTTTCTCTGAATCAAAGTCTAATTGAGTAATTCTTAAATCTCTATAATTATCTGATGCTCCAATAACTGGTCTTGTCCATTCAGCGATTAATTTTTCAGCTAATCTTGCTAATGAGGGTTCCACACGTTTTGATTTTGTATAAAAAATCATTACTCTACCAAGACCACTTTCCTTCAAATGTTCAGTTTTTATTGGTAACCCATTAATAGCAGCAAATAGAGATTTTTGAATTTCAAAAGAGGGTAGAGATCCATCTGGTAATGGTTCTAACCAAATTCTAACACTCTGTAATAAATTATTATCTAGGATAGTGTCTGCTAAGTTAGCTTTGGCTAATGTTTGTTCCACCTTTGGTAATAATTTGACCTTTTGAATAGCAATTAAAGATGTATCACCAGTTTCGATTCTTTTATTTAAAGTTTCAATATCTAATTGTGCAGCGACATTCATTTCATCTTTTAATCTAAGAATTCTCTCGTCAAGATATTGTTCCAAATCATCTTCATCTCTTCTAGACCTTTTCACTTTGGGTTTCTTTAACAGCATATCTAATTTGTCTTCTAAAGCTTGACGAGACGATACTGGTTTAGAATAGTTATCATGACTTTCCTCATCATATGCATCTCTATGTTGTCTCATTACATTCTCATCCACCGCAGCATCAATATCAGCTGCTTCATCATCAGAATCATTTATACGTCTACGTTGTCTTATAGTAGTATTACCAGTATTGTCATTTTGTTCAGGTAGTTCTGTTTGCTCTATTTGTTCAGTTTGTTCGGTTTGCTCGGTTTGTTCGGTTTGTTCTGCTTGTTCTGCTTGTTCTGCTTGTTCTGGGACAGATGCAGCAGCCACGGCAGCAGAAGCTATACCTGTCACATCATCTCCTGAATCAGCATTTTCATTAAACGCAGGATCTATATCATTACCAGTTATAGCTTCATTCACAACAGGAGATTGTTCCTTGATAGTTGTAGACTCTATAACATTACTAGTATGTGTCTCGTCAGTATTGTCCATCGTTGATTAATCTACCTCGGTCTTCCTTTCCTTTACTCTCTCTCTCTCTCTCTGACTGGAGTTCTTTTCACATCGCTGGGTATTAAACCTTTTCTTTCAAATTATTCAAGATTATTTATTTTTTTCCTTCAATTTTATAAAAAACAAGTATCATATCATAAAAGCTACAGTTTACTGTTAATAAAACACCCTGTCATAAACACCAACATAATAGCAAACTCGCAAATCATCACAAAATAATGTTCGGTATCCCACAACAAGAACCATCTGAAGAAGAAAAGAAATTACGCCAAGAAGCAGCTAATAGCACTTTAAAAAATGCTGTTGCTTTATCGCTAGTCCTTTGGGTCTCTCCAATGGTTTGGAATTTCGTTAAGAAGCAATGGCAATAGGCAAGTGTATTCACTTCTAAAAAAAATCATGCTGTATCTATCTACGTATACATATATATAATATCTACCCTTCTCCCTGTAAATATCTGATTGACAACATAGATCTACATATATTTATATTATTTTATAACTTCTAATTAAATAATTAGTTAATATATTTATTTCAACCAAGCATACAATCAAAAAAGTGGCGAAGCAACATGTCTTGGGTTGAGTATATTACCAAAAACTGTGTGGTATGTCAAATAAAGTGGTCAAGACCCAGGGGAATCACTCCAACTCAGTTGATTCAAGTGTCGAACTCTCTTCATTCAGATTTAAATCAAATTTGTAATATACTTTATACCAGGGGACAGTTCCCATCAAGAGTCCCCTTAGATGTAAGGAAAATTAAAGGACCATACTATCCGAAGTTGTTTTTGATCTTAGGAACAGGTGATCTGAATGTCTTGTTGAAGTTGTTGGCAAATGTTAAAGGTATAAAATGGAATATTAATAAACAAACTGATGAAATATCCCCATGGGATGTATCATCTAAATTATTTGATATGGATACATCCAAAAGGGATCAAAACTTAAAAACTGCATTACTTAACCTATACGATAGCTCCAAAAAATCGCCCCTTCTTCAATTTCTCGAGTTTAATGACTCAGATTATTTAGATGATACTATTACCAGTTATTCAAGACATAAAATTCCATTATATGACTCTAACCAGTATGAATTTAGATGGAATCATGACAAGGTGAGCTACCCATTCTCACAGGTTTCACATCACGATTATTCAATGAAGCCTAATTTGATTCAATTGAAACCTGAAATATTTACAAATTTGAATGGTCTTCCTAATGACATGAAATTATGGTTAAGGGATATCAAAGCCAGTCAGGATTTAGATAAACTATTAAATCTGAGTCCAAAGCAGAATGATCAATTAGATGTTTTACTTCATGGGTTTAAAGGACTATAAAAAAAACAGTTAATAATGCAAAGAAAAGGATTTCATTCATATATAATAAATATTCTTACAGATTTTTTAAATACTTTTAATATTAGATAGATACAATCATGTTATGATTCAATGTTTTATTATCTTATCGATAACTTGGTTATCTTTCTCTATAATAGAATTCAAATATGTTATACCACGTTGTTGATTACTTAGAATATGTGCAATCTTATCAATACTATTACTTTCATTACCAACCAGATTAGAACCGGTAGTAGTAACTGACGTATCTATACCATTTTTATTACTATCATTAAGAATGACTAATGTATTATCTAATTGATCAGAGATATTTTTAGCACGTTCCTTCAACACGCTCAAACGAGCCCATAATTCATTGGTCTTACCTAAACCAGCAGGATCTTCAGATCTTTTCAAAAGAATCTTGAATTGAGTCCACATTTTCTCCTCATTAATACTCATTGGTAAACCTCTATTTTTCAAGATGGCTAAGTGTGAACCTAATTTCAAAATTCTCTTTTCAATTTGAGTATTTCTTGATTGGACCTTTAATATTCTTGCTGCGGTATCTAATTCATGTCGTTGCTGTAGTTGTGTGTTTTTATCTAGCATGTCCTTTAAGATCAATCTAATTTGTGCAACATTTTCAATTTGTAATTGATTTCTTTGATTTAAATCATCAAATCCATTTAATTGAATTGGAATTACACTATAATTACCCTTTGGTTTCTTGTCCATAGCTTGATCCCATTCTTCTTGTAAAATATATGGTGGTTTAGTATATAACATTGCATCAGTTTCATTAACCTTATTATAAACAAATGAACGTAATTTTGATTTATATGAAGATGGATCCCACGACTCTTTACATTTAACAATTTGTTCTTGAATTTGTTGTGGATAATTTGCTGTAGTTTGTTGTTGCTGTAATGCATAAATTGATGGTTGATTTGGTTGTTGTTGCTGTTGCTGTAAAAAGGATAGACTATTTTGTTGTTGTGCATTTTGTTGTGTACTGTTATTATTTTGCGACCAGGCAAATGACGGTTGATTTGTCAGGGTTGGTTGCTGAGATTGTAACGGCTGTTGTTGTTGTTGCTGTTGTTGTTGACCAAACAAGCCACCGCCTAAAGTTGGAGCAGCAGGTTTAGCACCAAATAGTCCACCCGTGGTACCTGGGGCAGCAGTATTTTGAGCACCAAATAAACCCCCGCCTGTAACAGAAGCTGCTGGTTTAGCACCAAATAAACCCCCACCTGAACCAGGAGCAGCAGTATTTTGGGAGCCAAATAGGCCTCCGCTAGCTGGTACAGCAGGTTTAGCACCAAATAAGCCACCGGTAGCTGGAGCAGTAGTATTTTGGGAGCCAAATAGTCCACCAGTGGTACCTGGGGCAGCAGTGCTTTGAGTCCCAAAAAGACCCCCACTGGCGAGGGCAGCTGGCTTGGCTCCAAATAGTCCACCTGTAGTACCTGAAGTATTTGTGTTATTTTGAGTACCAAACAATCCACCTGTAGCAGGAGCATTTGGTTTGGCACCGAACAATCCACCTGTTGTACCTGAAGTATTCGTATTATTTTGAGCACCAAACAATCCGCCTGTAGCAGGAGCTTGTGGCTGTTGTTGTTGTCCAAAAAGACCCCCATTTGCGGGCTGTTGCTGTTGTTGCTGACCAAATAAACCACCTGGAGCAGAGCCTGGTTGTTGTTGTTGGTTATTCCCAAATAACCCGCCTGCGGCACCTGCTGGTTGTTGTTGTTGTTGTTGTTGTTGTTGACCAAACATACCACCAGTGGTAGTATTATTAGTGTTAGTATTGTTATTACTGTTACCAAATGAGAACCCAGAGTTCATAGTCCCACTTGCAGCATTATTATTTGTATTATTTGCTCCAAAAGTAGAAGCACCTCCAAACATTGCTCGATTTCAGTCAAATTAGAATTGAAAAAAGTAGTTTATATATGCAATGAACGATTATTAAAACGTCTAGACTGATCAATTGAGTTCTCTGGAGATTGAATACTTCAAATAATTATGTTGATTTGAGGGATCAACTCACATTTAAGTTGTTATATTTAAACTCATCTTCAAAAAATTTGGATTAAATTTGAAATTTCACTTTAAAAAGCAGTATTTCGTAGTAAATGATCTGACAGCTACAAAGAGTGCGCCAGGTCACCCGGCTGACAGAGATTCTTACTTTTAAGAGATGTCATTTAATGCTAATCCTAATCACTATCGTGACAGTTAATTAATGTCTTCTACTATGGAATACCTGTATCCAGTCCGGCATATTTACTTGAATATAGAGGGAAGTGAATCGAAACCAAAAAAAAAAAATATATATATAGAATAGAGCACCTAAGAGATATCAGAAGAAAAATTGTTTATAGAGAACTAGTCTCTTATCAAATCATTCATCCATAAGTTAATGACTCAGCGGTACATTGTGCTTCTTGTAGCCTTGCTCTAAACTTTGTGTCACTGAATTAATTACGCGTCAAGATTTGGCGTTTTTCTTTTTTAATTAAATTTGAAAATGAAAAGATTTAAGATGATTTTAAACAGTGACAGGTTGGATAGTAGCCAGTACAAAGGCCAAGAGCAGCAATTCCAATCAGAAACTGAATATAACAACGATGTCTGCTGTGGTTAATAAAGAGACTGTATTTGAAAGTGGTGGGAAGACTGTCCTTTCGATCGAAAACAGTAAATACAACATTCTTTACGCGGCTAATAAGAATGCTATCACTAAGGTTTTACAAACTGATCATCCAGAAACAGAACCTGATTTTGTAGATTCTTTAGAACAAATTACTTCTGTCAAGAGTGTTTCAGAAACTAGATTTATTATGACCAATATGAAAGGTGATGCTTCGTTATATGACACGAAGGCTAAATCCTCAAAATTATTAGCAAGAAGTGCATTACCATTACGCGCTTGTGATCTGATCCATTCTGGGAATACTGCTATCTTTGGTGGTGATGATTTACAACTAACTATGGTCGATTTAGATGATTCAAAAAACACTCATATCTTGAATGTTCAAGATCAAGTTCATCAATTATCTTACAATTTAAGAACAAACATGTTGGCTGTATCTCTAATCAATGGTACTATTTATTTTTACTCTTTAACCTCTACACAACCAAATGAAGTCAAGAAATTGGATGGCTATATTATAAAAGCCAGTTACAAGGAAGAATTAGATGTCTTAGATGATATCACGCATGATGATCTTGATAGCGATAATGAAGACGAGCTTTCTATAACTGATAAAGAATTTTGTGATGAAAATAGAATTTCTACTCGTGTAGCATGGTCGCCATCTGGTCACAATTTTGCAATCCCATGTTATGATATGAAAATTAAAGTCTTCAATTTAAAAGATTATGCCCCAACTAAGACCTTAGAAGTTAATGGAACTGAATCCAGGTTTATTGATGTACAATTTGATCCATTAGAGGGTAAATATGTTGCTGCCATTGATTTGAAAAACAAACTAACTATTTGGGATTGGAAAGTCTCTAAAGTTGTTTATGAAAGGGATCTGAAATCTCAAGTGACAAATTTGGTGTGGAAGATTGATTCAAAAGATGGTAATAAAAAAAAATTGGATCTTCTTATTGGGACTTGGGTGGGTTCTATCATTAATATTAAGAACGTTGCTGATGCGGTTCCATTACTTCGTGAAGCTTCTAGCATAAATGATACAATGGACTCCAATGTTACTAAAAAGACAGGTAACGGGTTATTTGTTGGTTCAGACGAATCAGACCTTGATGGATTGGTTAACAGTGATATTGAAAATAAAGCAAATGGTATGCTTGACGACATGGCAGAACAGGATGATGGTGGAGATAATGATTCTGATAATCTATTCACCCAAGAAGAAAACCCCAAGAAAAGAAAACTATATGCTGATGAAGATGAAGGTGCCATTGATGATGATGAAAACAATGGTGGAATTGCAGATGATAATAGAGATGGGTTTATTGAAGATGATGATGGTGCTGGATATGTGGTGGAAAGAAGACATCAACCCCAATCGAGAAGCCACAAGAGAGTCAATGGTTCAAGTTTACCTACGATAAGTGCTTCAAGATTTAAATATAAACCAATTTCGCCTGGTGCTACACCACTAGGGAATGGTGAAAGAAGGTATTTAACGATGAATACAATTGGGTACGTGAGTACAGTTCGTAATAATGAACAATACAGTATAACTGTTTCTTTCTTTGACACAGGTAAATATAGTGAATACCATTTTGAAGATCTTTTTGCCTTTGATGCTTGTTTCTTAAATGAGAGAGGTGCCCTTTTTGCACAATCTAAAATGGGCCAAATTCAATACAGGCCACATGATTCTATGCATTCAAATTGGACTAAGACTATCCCATTAAATAAAAGTGAAGTTATTACTGCTATAGCTGCAACTCCAAAGAGAGTTATTGTTGGTACGTCTTTTGGTTATGTTAGAATTTTTAATCAATTCGGTATTCCGTTGAGTGTTGAAAAGATGTCACCTGTAGTTGCACTAACTGCATATGATTATAGAGTCTTTCTTGTTCATTATTCACAGTATAATGGTCTTTCATTCTCATTGTTTGAACAAACCAGTAAAACTACAGTTTACTACCACAGAGAATCATCATTACCAATACCGTTGCCCCAAACTGCCATACCTCATAATACTGAATTTGAACATACAGCATTTGACAATTTTAACCCAATAGGGATTAAAAGTTTATTTTTTTCTGAATACGGTGATCCATGTATATTTGGTAAAGATGACATTTTACTTATTCTAAATAAATGGAGAAGACCAAGAGAAAGTAGGTGGGTTCCAATACTAGATGCTAAAATGGAAATTTGGCAAATGAGTGGGGGTAAAGATTCGAATGATATTCATGTTTGGCCATTGGGGTTAACCACTACTTCATTCACATGTATATTGGTCAAAGGTAAAGAAATATGGCCAGGTTTCCCATTGCCATTACCCTCAGATATGGAGTTAAGAGTTCCAATCTTGGTGAAGAAACAATTATGGGAATTCCATTTAGAAAAAGAAAGAGAAAAGGAAGAACAAAGAGAACAAGAAGGAGTTGGTGCCATTGTGGAAGAGGATGATGACAAGAACATTGAAATTCCGGTGGAGATGCAAGCTGAAGAAGAAAGTGTCAGAAATAAAGTTCTTACAGATCTTTTAACAGACACCATTGAAAATGATGGTGAGTTATATGGAAACGAAGCTGAAATAGTCACACAATTGAAACTTTCCTATGATAAAGCTATATTGAGGCTACTTGCAGCAGCCTGTTCATCTCAAAACTCAGAAAAGGCATTATCATTGGTATTAGAATTAAAACAAGATGTTGCATTGAATGCAGCCGCCAAGATTGCTGAACGTGCTGAAATGATGACCTTAATGAAGAAAATCAATGAGATGAGAGAAGCCAGATTTGAACAAGAAATGAATAACATGTAACAGCTAGATATTTAATTACGTATTGACTGTGGACAGTGGCTGTTTGCTCTTCCTGTCCATTATTACAAGATGATAATATTATAGTGTATTTAAATTACCCTCCATATCGAAAATTTTTGAGAATGAAAAAAAAAAATTTGAGATGCGATGAGCTTGAAAAATTTTGTATTTGGAGATATTAGCAGTATTATAGTAGTACAATCTTCTTTTAAGAGACACCTAAAGTAAGAGTCTGTAGAAGTCACATAACAAGTTCAATTGATAAATAAATAGAGCAAGATTCGAAATGGCCAAAAGAACTAGAGACGAAAGAGAGCGTTCCAAGGAACATTCCAAACCTCCTGTAGATGAAGAAATTACAGATCCATCTTCAAATGAAGAGAGTGAAATTGAAGATAACAGCAATGATGTTCTAAATGGTAAAAGCGAGGATGAATTAGATTCCGAAGAAGAATTTGAAGGTGAAAATCCAGCTGATAAGAGAAGAAGATTAGCCAAACAGTATCTAGAAAATTTGAAAACCGAAGCTAATGATATCGACCAAACTGAATTAGCTGCTGAGCAAAAGAATAAACAAATGCTAGATGATTATAATAGTTTTGACGCTGCCGATTTAGATAAAGATATTATTGCCACTAGATTGAAGCAAGATGTTGCTGAACAGCAAGGTCGTGTATACAGATTCATTGCTGATAAATTATTAGTTAGTGAAGCTAAAGTTACATTCACTAGAGTTGGTGATAAGAATCTAACTGGATTAAGTTGTTACCAACCAGAACTAAATAAGTTTGATACAGATCCAAAGACTGGTAAAGCCAAAAATAAAGGTAAAATATTTGCATACACTGTCAGTAAAGACTTGCAATTGACTAAATATGATGTTACCAATTTTAATGAAAGACCAAGAAAGATGAAATTCACCAGAGGTGGTTCTAAATATATTCCAGAAACTAAGCTAGCATCGGAAAATATTTCTGAGGGACATTACGATGAAATATTGACCGTGGCAGCATCCCCAGATGGAAAATATATTGTAACCGGGGGTAGAGATAGAAAATTAATTATCTGGAGTACTGAATCCTTGGCTCCAATTAAAGTTATTCCAACTAAAGATCGTCATGGTGAAGTTTTATCCTTAGCATTTAGAAAGAATTCAGATCAACTATATGTTGCTTGTGCGGACTTTAAAATTAGAACATATTCCATTAACCAATTTTCCCAATTAGAAACCTTATATGGTCATCATGACATTGTTATTGATATATCAGCTCTAGCCATGGAAAGATGTGTTACTGTTGGTGCTCGTGATAGAACTGCTATGCTGTGGAAGATTCCAGATGAAACAAGACTTGCATTTAGAGGTGGGGATGATTCAAACAAGATGTTAAAGAAATGGATGAGAGATAATGCTGTTGAAAAGGAAGATGGTACAATGGAATATCCGGATGAATCAAAAGCACCAACTTTTGTCTCAGAAGGTAGTATTGATGTTGTTTCTATGATTGATGATTCACATTTTGTTACAGGTTCAGATAATGGTAATCTATGTCTTTGGGCTACTTCTAAAAAGAAACCAATTCACATTGAGAGAGTTGCACATGGTTGTATGCCAGCCCCAACAAGTGATAACATATCAGGTGAAACGGATACTGAATTAAGAGAACAACAATTGCAAGGTGATAAATTGGCACATCCATATATGATTACTGCTGTACATGCAATCCCATATTCTAATATATTTATATCTGGTTCTTTGAATGGTTCTTTGAAAGTATGGAAATTAGATGAAACAATAAGATCATTTAGTTTACTAACTGAATTGAATGGTTGTAAAGGTCTGGTAAATAAGATCCAATGTGTTGAATCTGGTAGACATGGTAGAGAACAATTCCGTATATTGGCCAGTGTAAGTAAAGAGCATAGATTGGGTAGATGGAATGGTCATATTCCAGGTGGTAGAAATGGTATTTACTCTGCAGTCATTGAACAAACAACATTTTAGAATAGCAAAATAGACATAAAATTGTATAAAAAATATATATAAATAAACTCAAATGTGCTTCTTTGTAGAAACATATAAATGCATAAAAAGTTAAAAAATATTAATACTATTTAATAATTGTTTATTTTATTCAAAGAGGTTTTGACTCAAAAGGGAGTCCTAACATGACTTTTTGCAAAGAAATGTTTAAATATTAGAAAAGAAAAATTTCATGAAAAATTTAAAATTTTAAACAAAAAAATAAAATATAACAAAATGAATTTGAACTAAGTAATATTGTATTGTTATTTGTACCAAACTATTGGTTCAAAAGAAAAAAATCAAAAATACTAGGGAATTTTGAAGATAACTCAGAAAGATGTGTATTTTCAACAAAAATTGTAAAATAATGACTTCATGGCCAAGTTGGTTAAGGCGTGCGACTGTTAATCGCAAGATCGTGAGTTCAACCCTCACTGAGGTCGATTTTATTTTTATTTTTTAATTCAATGGGCGTATGCAATTAACAATTTAGTACAACCCACCAGATAACCTATGAACATACGATTATTCAATAGAGGTTTTTTTTAGTACAGTCTTTTAAATTTTATTGAATTTAAGTTAAAGTTTAATGAATATATGATAATATATAAAGTGAGGAATATTAAGTTATGGTAACTCTCCATAAATAAATAAATAATGCAATATGATGATAAGATTGTGTTTTTTTCTTTCTAAAATTATCTTATCACAGGTTTTTTTTTATTGTTGTCATTTGTATCTGACAATCAATGTGATGATTGCAGATCAATATTTTTTTCCAATTGTCCATCAATTTTATTATTTTGTGAGGATGAACTAGTAGTGTCAGCTACGGTAGAATTACTGTCAGTATCATCTGAGTCATCTGAATCATTGGCATTCGCTTGGATATCTACCGAGGGCGTATGGATGTTATCAGTGTCGACCCCCCATTCGTAATAATCCCTTCTTACTTCTACGTAATCGTATGCGAATTCACCGATTTGATCTTCATCTAAACCACGAGCTTCAGCGGCTTCATTGACACGTAGTTGGATATAAGGGATATGTTCTAACACAACACAGATCAGAGCTGTGACCACGGTACTATATGCTGCCACTGCAGCAATATAAGCAATTTGTTTATACATTTGCTTCCAATTCTGTATTAACCAACCACCTTCATGCACAGTGGCACCGTCCATACCAATGACCCAATCAGCTCCAAAGAACCCATTGAAGATTAGACCCACAATACCTGCAACACCATGTTCTGCCAATAAATCCAATGAATCATCAACGTTCATATAGTATTTTATCTTTGTAGCAAAATTACATACTACACCAGCGACGATACCTTGGATCAAAGAAGCGTATAATGGAATACAACCTGATGACGGGGTGGCGGCGACAAGCCCACAAATTATACCGGAACATAACCCGACTGTAGACCATTTGCGTTCCAATCTATAATCTAGAATACACCATGTCATCCCACCAGTGACGGCACTAATATTGGTGTTTAAAAATGCATATACTGATTTGAGAGATGGTGTGAGGGTCGAACCACCATTGAACAGTAACCATCCGAACCAAAGGATACCAGTTCCTAAAGTGACCATAGATACATTATGTGGTCTAAAATTTATTAATAAGTTTTCTTTACGTCTACCTAAGAAATATGAATAAACAAAGCCGCCTACAGCGGATACTATTTCTAGAAAGCCACCTGCCCAATCTAAGACCCCCCATTGATAAGCCCATCCACCTGGGGCCCATATCCAATAACAGATGGGACAATATACTATAGTAGCGAACATGAAAAGGAAAATCATATGAGGAAACAATTTTCCTCTTTCAGCAGTGGCGCCGGAGACAATACTCAAGGCTACACACATGAACATCATTTGGAAAGTAGCGAATGCAATTTCAGGGTATACATCATCAATATTAACTTTGCCATAGACGTTTCTAAAGCCAAAAGAATTCATATCACCGATGAATTTATTGTTGGTGGCAGTCTTACTGAATGCAAGAGAAAACCCCCAAAAATACCATTGTAACATTCCTACAAGAGTAGCCATAAGAACCACCCATATAAGGGATAAAGCTGATTTTCTTCTTGCTAGACCTGAATATAAGAACCCTAGACCCGGGATCATGAAGAATACAAATGCAGAAGATATGAGCATAAACCCTATGGTAGCTTCATCGTAATCTTCTTTCCATAAGTAACCTTTAGCCATGTATATGTGAATGAATAATTGACTGTATTTGTGAATGAATGTATTTATGAATATGAGTATGTTAGTATAAACCGTAGTATTGGATATATATTTTTCTTGTGATAAGAAATAATAAAAAAGAAACCAAAAGACGAAAGCACGATATGATAAACACTTTAATCTTATATTTATCTTTTACTTTCAAGTATTGAGAAAATATTTACAAATATGCACAGGTTAATAATAAAAAGCAGACTTAATTACAATTGATATATAACTTTTAATTTGAATCATATGATGACTTGAATATATTGGTTCTTTTATTTAAATTACCGCTATTGAAAAAGTTTCAGATATTAATTTTTCAAGTTGCAAATTTGCAGAATTTTGCGGAAAAACAAACCCTACCAAAACGGCATAGTGAAGAATTTATAAAGAATCTCGGAAGGAACCGTATTGTTAGGTATCAAGGAATAGATAAGCGAAATAAAAGATAAGGCAACAAACACAGATATTGATAGGGGGATAATAAGCATTTGAAAATAATAATAATAATGATAAAACTAATAATAATACAAAGATGCATATATATACAAACAGAAAGTATAATACCATTTTAGTATATATGAACTAGAGAAAGAGCCATCTGCAATTTTCTCCTTCCTTACTCTCAACTCTGTCTTAAAGGGTTGTTTCTTAGAGAAACTCGTATTCATTAAGCAGCTCGACACACAGTTATAACTCCAGATATATCTTTAAAGCTGTTTGCACAATTTCGGTGTGCCACAATCAACTAAATGGATAATTATATGATTGTATGGATAATTGCATAGATAAATAAATAAATAAATAGTGGTATAAATAAATATATATTGTTTCTCTTATCTACCTATTGTTCTCTTATCTTCTCTTATCTGTTGCTTATCTTTTGCTTATCTTTTCCGTTATCGGGGTATTGTTAGCGGCGGAAATAATAGGGGAGAAGGGGCCCCGGCCCCCGGCGCCGAGATCGGCCCTCTACGCCCGTGCACCGCGCCACTCGGCGAGGAAGGCCGCTTTTTGGGCCGCGCCGAGTGTCCGGGCAACGGGTGTCCGGCCGCTGTTGAGCACGCTCCTGCCGTTTGCGACGAGATCCTTCGATTTCCCGCCCGTCTCCGACGATGGCACCAGCTTCACCTTCGTTTGTGGCGACGAAATGTACAGTAGTAGAGCTAAGAACGATGGTTTGGTGATAGGCAATGGGGTAGTCAGTGATGATGGGATGTGCCTGATTTGTACCCATTGAATAACTTCACCGAACTTGGCAGCAGCATCCACCTCGTCTTCGCCAGTGATGAATCGTTGTAAATGGGTGACATCAATCTCAAAGGGTAAAACACTCTTACCATTCGATGTAGTCCCCTCGGCAAACATAAAACATGTATAATCATTACAAATCTCCTGCCAATTATTGATCTTCTCTCCACATTTCGTTAATTCAATTTGACCCAATGAATAATTCAAAAAATCGTACAATCTCATACCATACACTTTATTATCCCTCACAACAAGATATAATACATTCGTATCTTGAGATATAATATAACATACAATAGCATCCAACCCACTAGTATAATTACATAGGTACAATAACCCACGATGTGGATAATCTACCTTCTTATTAATTGCTCTTTTCCTCTTACCCTGTACAGTAACATCAACAGAATAACCAAACAACAACTTCATTAATAAATAAATCATCGACCCATTGAATTGTACTCCAAGTAAACATATTAATACTGGTAATAATAGTATACACTTAACAACAAATCCAATCCATTGTAGCGTCCTGTAAAATTTACCGTGACGTGTTGGATTCACAGGAATGAAAGGTGAAATACCCGTACCTTTATCTCTATAGTTTGTATATTTCTCCATAGCCCCTTGTCTATGTATGTCTTGCTACTTTAAACATATATATATATATATATTATTTTATATATTCTTATATTTATATTCAAATTAATTTTTCAAAAACTACTTAATATTTTTTTAACCTTGTTAAAAGATCTAAATGCTTGACACATTTTTCAATATTTGAAAAGTGAAAAATTTGGAAATATTAAAGATAAATTTAATGAATGGATAAATAATCAAATACAGTAAATTCATTAATAAAAGTCGTTTGCTCTTTATATGACTCTCAACACTCTAAAAGAGAAAATGCCCTTCCCAGACGTGGCCAAACGGGGGGATGATTTCTTTCATCAATATCCAAGAGATTCACAACTATGGAAAATGTTACATTTCACTACAAGTTTTGTAGTTATTGGTATATCAAAGATTATTTTAAAATTGTTTTACAATGTAAGAGTAAACAATTTTAATACTTTAAAAGAGTCCTTAGCCAAATCAAAAGCCGAGAAACGTGGCCTGATGACAGTCATGAACCATCAATCTACAATCGATGACCCTTTTGTCTGGGCGACATTCCCAATGTCATTATATAAATCTTTATCAAATATTAGATTCTGTTTAGGTGCACATAATATTTGTTTTAAAAACAAATTCGTATCAAATTTTTTCACATTAGGTGGTGTATTATCCACTGAAAGATTTGGTAGAGGTCCTTTCCAAGGCTCCATTGATTGTGGTATCAATGTATTAAGTAAAAACGGCAAAAAAGATGGATACTCTTCATGGATGCACGTCTATCCAGAAGCGTTCGTATTACAATTGAAACCACCATATAACAATTCAATGAGATATTTTAAATGGGGGGTGACAAGAATGATCCTGGAATCATCAAAACCACCAATTATTGTCCCTATCTTTGCTACAGGGTTCGAACAGATTTCATCAGAAGATGAATCATTGCCCACTTGGAAACATTTTATCAATTCTTGGGGGGCAACAGTTAATGTTACTGTCGGGGAACCTGTTCAGGATCATATTATTGAATCATATCGTCGTGAATGGCAAATATTAATATCAAAATATTCAAAACCTGATGATACTGATTTAACTGAAGAATTGAAATTTGGTAAAGAAGCTCAAGATTTAAGAAGTAGATTAGCTGCTGAATTAAGATCTGAAGTCTCTGAAGTAAGAAAACTGAATAAAGAATTACAACAAGAAGATCCAAGGTTTCAAGACCATAAATGGTGGAAAGTCTTTACTGAAACTGAGGGGAAATCTGATCCAGATGTTAGATTTGTTGGTCAAAATTGGGCTATTAAGAGATTGCATGATTTTTTAAATATCAAACCTAAGGCTGATAACCAAGAAAATATCGATTCAATTGTAACTGCTAATACCACCACCACCGCTACTAATACTAATGATAATGATATGAAAAAGAAAAAGAATAATTAAAATTTTGAGAGGAAAAAATATACACCAGAGTATATATGCATATATTTTTTTTTATTTGTATATTTTCAATCTAAAGGATATTTCTAGTTGAATTTTTGCAATGTTATCACTTCCCAATCTTAGTAGAATTAACCTTGGATGCAAATCTTAATGAATTAACAGTCTCGTTCAAATGGGAGTTTGATGGCGATATGTTGACAAACATCAAGGTCTTAGAATTACCTGTCAGGGAATACTGTAGCAAATATGTTAATTTAGAATTACGAAAGGGAACATGTCTCTTACCATTTCTATCTGGAGTGTTCAAAGCATGAATCACATCACCAAGACAACTTAATGATTTATTAATATTCTGGGTTTCTCTCAAACGATCACCACTAACTTGTGATGAATGAATTCTTTCTGAACCAGCTAAATCAACCAGGTTTAAAATACCATGCGAATTTTCATTTGTCAAATTGTTATGGCCATATAAATGGATGATAAAGATACTATGCGAACGTGACGAATGCTCATTGGATTCAGTTGAAGCAGTAGATCGTAATTTTGTAGCTCTTTGTAGAATCTTACCCACGGTTTCTTTGGAGTCTAACTGACAAGTGGTAACATTTGTGATTGTTGTGGTTTCATTTTCATGATCATGCCTAACTTCACATTTACCATTACCAGTAGAATTATTTTCACCATTACTGTTTCTTAACAGATCAACAATGTTTTCATTATAAATTTCCACAAATTGACATTCAATCTTATATTCCCAACCACGTTCTTTTAAATTCTTGATCCAACTAAAAATATGTGATATCGTTGATGGGATAATACCGTCTCCAGGGTTTAACATAGTAAATGTCTTACCAGAACCGGTTTGGCCGTATGCAAATATACAAACATTATACCCATCAAGAGAACTTTGTACTAATTGACCAACTTCTTTAAACACTTCGGTGTTTGGCTCACCAATATCAAAAATCTTATCAAATTTAAATTGTTGTGGCTTAATGCTATTCCCATTACCTGTACCATAACTATTGGATTTTATCACTTCCATGGTTTGTATCCCATTATCATCATCAAATCGATCTACTTTGATATGACTTGTATCAGGGTCTTCAATTTTTGGTAAAGGTGGACGAATACGACAGAAAACTCTAATATTTCCTCTCAACTCTTGTAATTCATTATGCAGAGACCTTCTTAAAGTTTCTTCTTTCATTAAAATATCATTAATTTCTTTCAAGTCAGATTCTGTTTTGCTTATATATTGTTTTAATTCCTCTTGGCGTTCTTTATTATCTGATAATTTAATCTGTCTTTCTTTTATCTTAGCTTCTAAATGCGATTTTTTATCCCTTCTGTCGTGCAAAATCTTTTCTACATCAACAATCTTCTCTTTCAATCTATTCAATTCTTTTTCTTTGTCAAGTTTCTTAGGTTTTAGATTTTCTTCGATATCTTTGTTAATTTCATCTATTTCTTTAGAATAATCTTCATTGATTTTGATGTTTTTCTTCCATTCTAATTGATATTCATTCAACCAATCCTCTTTAATTTTATCATATTTTTCATCCAGTTCTTTCATCAATTGTTTTAAAGCTTCATCATTATTATCAATTTTTGCTTTAATACTATCCACTTCTCTAGATAAATTATCTCTTTCATCTTCAAATTTTTTGATTTTAGTTTTCTTTAACGCTTCAATCTTTTCTTTATATTCATTTATTAGCTTGTTTATCTTGGTTTGATTTTCGACTTCCATCTGTTGCAAATGTAGTTTATGACCTTCTTCCAAGAAATTTCTACGCGCTTCGATGGTCTCCTTCAATTTAGCCATTTCATTTTGCTTAACTTTTAATTGTTGCTCCTTGGCAACTTTACTGTCCCTCAATTTATCCCATCTCAATTTAGTCTCGTTGAATTCTTCCTTACCATTGGAAACAATATCTCTCAATTCATCTAACTTGGCTTTTTTCTTCACTAATGTATCTTGTAATTGATTCAGTTCCTTCATTTGTTCATTATAAAAAGAGGTCAAATGGTTAGTTCTATTGCCACTACCCCCCAGTGACATAGTGGTTGAAGTTGGGCCATGAAGTGAAGATGGCATTCGAGATATTATTGATTTAATACCCGTTGAAGTGATATTAGTTTGACCATCTAATGATCTTCTATCTATGTTGGGGGAATTTGAAGTTTCACCATGCGTGTCTCTGACAGACGATATAGTTGGAATACCATTTCTATAAACTTTGGGGGAGGGGCTTGTTGTATATCTTCTTTTGGCTTGAGATTGATTTCTTTCTGGTGTCGTTGGAATGTTACTCATCGTTGTCTTGTCCCTTCCAGATGTGCCAATTTAATCAATATTTTTGGTGATTTTTAACCCAATACTAAATTGCACTAAATTACACTCGCTGAGACTATATATAAATGTGTCTATGCTATAAACTCCTTCAATATTTACTCAATGTTTATAAGGTAAACAATGTTTCATATTCAGATCAGATGTGTTTAAGATCATATTTTGAAATTTTGGAGGGTAATTTGAATTTTCAAAATTAATGAAAATTTGCGATGCCCAAAAAAATTAAAATAAAAGTTTTAAAGAGTGATAATTAACATAAATGATATTGATAAGTTGTATAATAATCATAACAAGGCACCCGTGAATTGAAGTGATAATAATGTCATCCAAAGGGAAATTAACTTTATCCAAAGTTGGGAAGGAAAATGCAAAGAAAAGAAGCAGAGATGAAGCTACTGGATCTAACAGTGATTCCGGTTTAGAAGAACTTTCTCATTCTGAAAATGAAAACATGGAAGCTGATGAATTGGATTTAGCTGATGTGTCTTCCGCTGATGAAGATGAAAATGCTAAATCCTCTGACCAAAATAACAGCGAACAAGAAGACACTGCTGAAGTCAGTGATGATGATTTCCCAAAAAAGAGAAAGTCTAAGAAGAGTAAGCATGACGATGGTTCCAAGGAATTCTCCAGCGCTGTGTCTGCTATTTTATCGTCTCATTTGAAAGCTTATGACAGAAAGGATCCTATTATGGCCAGAAACAAGAAGGTGTTAAAACAAAATGATGCAGACAAATTAGAAGCCAAGGCTAAAAAAGCTATGACTACTGAAAAGAAGAAATTATTAGACAAGGTTAGAAAGAGAGATATTTTACCAAGAGCTACAGACGATTCAGGTGAAGATATCAGAACCATACTTGAAAAAGAATCTAAACTAAGGAAGATTGCTCAAAAGGGTGTCGTTAAACTATTTAATGCCATCTTATCTACTCAAGTTAAAACCGACAAGGAAGTCTCTGAACAGTTAGGTGATGTTAGAAATAAACAAGAAAGAGAACAACTTATTACTGAAGTTTCTAAGGAGAAGTTCTTAGATTTAGTTAAAGCTGCTGCTACTGAAGAATAGATTTAATATCTATTTTTTACGATCATTTATTCATAGATACAAAATCATTCAATTGGAAAGCAAAACTTAATGCTCATTCCATTCTGTACATTATTTTTTAGATTTATAGTGCATATATCCAAATAAAATCAATTATAACAAAGTAATCAAAATTGTTTGTATGGAGATACACATAATATCGTCATTATGAATGAACATCTAAAGATTAAACTGTTCGCCTTCCAAAGTTAAATGTTACTTTCCTCTTATATATATACATATATACAAATTTCATAGTCTATATTTTTTAATAATTTTGTTACAAGTTGGTGTTCATCATAGTGATATGTTTATAGTCAAGAATTCATTTCTAAAAAATATTATCGTTAGAAACCTAACCCACCATTAGAATAAGCCATTGGCTTAATATCTGGATGTTCTACATGCTCAAATAATTCTACATGTAAGTCTTCATCATCGTTGCCATTAATACCAATTTTACCTTTACCTGGTACAACATGAATAATGGCACCTTTATTCAGTTGAGAATCACAATAATTTGGAGCACTGAAAACAGTGATTAATTTCTTATTATGTTCAAATTCTGCACCACCCATTCTGACTTCATGAGATCTAAAGATTTTTTTCAAATTATTTCTTTCCAGATATTTAGCGGTAATATCAGGACCAAAGGAGAAACCAAGACCACGTTGAGATGGACCAAAACCTTCAGCAGCTTGTGGATCAGCCCAAAGTAGATCCATAAACAAACCTTCTCTTGGTGGTTGTTTGAATCTGTCAAGAGCTTTAATATCATCAATCGTGGATTCTGTATCCTTTGGCAACCCACCATGCATAACAAGATAATCGTCATTAATTAAAGTGGCTAGTGGTAAACTTTCGAAACTTTGAGAGAACATCTCAAAGATACGTTCAGAATATTTATGTTTACATTCATCTTCAAACCCATATACCTTGTTCATATTATCCGTTTCATGGTTACCTCTATTTAAATAAATATTTTTTGGGAATAAAATCTTTAAACAATAAAATAATAGAGCCACTTCACAGGACCAAGATCCACGATCAACAAAATCACCATTAAATAAGTAGATATGATTTGGGGAAATCTTACCGAATCTTTTGAAGATGTTTAAAACGTCATAAAATTGACCATGAGTATCACCACAAACAGAAATGATAATATCGGGTTGATTCTTATTAGAAATTTCAATCAAAGTTGATTCTTGATGAAATAAGTTTTCAGCATGAGATACAATGGCAGCCACATATTTTTTAGGTAATTGTTTACCTTTCAAGAATAAATCATTAACCATAAAGGAAATAAACTCTTGAGACATATTTTTAATATGAACACCAGCATTTTCGTCTTTATCGTTTTTCAATTGTTCGAACTCTAAAATTTTACCATCGTATTTAGATAGATCTGCATTAGCATCAAATGAACTTAAATTAATCGTTCTACAAAAATTAATCGTTTCAGAATCAGCACCACCAATGGCTTTTTTGAATCTTTGTTCTCTAATGAATCTGTCACACATGGTTAGACCTCTCTTGGCAGTAGCATCAGTTGGTTTAACTTTTAACACAATAGTGAAGTCGTTTTTGGCTCTTTTGAAATCTAGCAGGCCGACTTCACACATTCCTCTTCTATGATATGCTTTAATATTATTTTTATCCAATTTAATAGCATCATTACAATCATTTAGTGCACTTTGGAAGTTATCCATTTTAATATGAGCCAATGCTCTATTGGAGAAGAAGATCGATACGTTAGAATCCAATTCGATAGCCTTTGTATATAGTTCGATAGCTTTGGGGAAATTCTGTTGTTTGATGTAGGTGTTCCCTTCATCTTTGAACTTTATAGCGTTTTCCTTATCATCGATAGAAATAGGTTGAGTCATTGTTGGTGGTGCTTTGTATCAGTGGGTGTATGTGTATATAGAGAGAATATGCTTTGTTTTGATCCGATGACTTTTAAATTGTCAAAAGTTAAAATTTTTTGTTAAAATATATTGTAACCAATATAAGGAACTTTATTTAATTTAATTTATTTTGTTTTATAATATAATATACAAATATATGAGAAGGGAATTTACCATGCAACGTTTTGTAAATAAGTAGATTTATTATTGTCAAGATCGTTTGATTGAATAGTATAGTCGAACGATTCGAATTCTAAAGTTGGTAGAATCTTTAAATTTCTTGATAATTCTGCGTTGATAAGAGAATCGTAATTCCAATCTAAGAAATCTTCCATATTGTAGTGTAGTTTTTTGAATGGTTGTTTGAAGATACGTGCCAAGGTGGCGACGTTTGGATGGTAGTGGTCCATCAAGGTGGATAGTTCCCAAAGGGACGATTCGAAAGCGTGGGTGGTTTCTGGATCCGAGCTGTTCATATCGAATGGATCGGTATAGGTGGCTATATTTTCCTTTAAGGTCAATTTTTCTTCATCTGTTTGGAATGGATTGGATATGAATCTAGGGTTATGAATCATGATCATACAATTTGGATGTTTTTTCAACATGTTATAGATGAATGGTATGACGGTGACGACTGCGGAAGGTGGGGCAGTCAATGCTAGTCTTGCCAACTTTTTGATGAAAGAGGCGACTAAGTGAACCGATACATGTGTGGACGATAAGAACAGATCCATCAATCTGAAGAATCTTGGTCTGTACTTGACATGCATTAGATCTGGCGTCAACAATTGGTATAATTTCTGGTAAAAATTTGGATATTCTAGATTTGAAGAATGCATCAGTTGGAAAAGACCGTTCAATGCTAGGATGGGGATGACTCCTACAGATTTATCATTTGGGAATCTTGTTGTTAGATTGTACGAATCTGTTAGGAAATCCATCAATTTTGTTTGGGTGTGGAACAGAGGGATGATTCTTTTATGTAGGATTAGCAGGATAGTTTTGTATTGGTTGAACGATAGATGTTGTTGATTTAGTTGTAATAGCCAGTTTTTCTCAGTCAACGATTTGAATTTGGACACGTTGGATACGGCCTGAGGGGGGTTGTTGACGAAGATTTCGTGTTCATGTTCATGTTGGTCGCTGTTGGTGACGTGGTTATCGTGGTTCATTAGAGTCAACCATTTGGCGATGTTGTACTTGTTGTTTTCGACTTCCTTTGAAGGTAGCCATTGGTTCAATTCTGATTGCGTATAGTATTGAATATCTGCGAATTTTGTGTAGTATTTGTTTACAAACTCGATAAGAATGAAATTTTGCGATTGGCCTGTGGTTTGGTTTAGTTCGTTGTCTGATATGTTTGAGTTCCACATGGCGATGATTAACGCTTTCAAAGATTTATTTGGGAAGAAGGGCCCGATGGACATGTACTCTGATTCTAGTTCTATGCATTGCATGTATAGGTCCAGAGAGTCTAGCGCCCACGAGGTCTCGATGGACAGATCGGAGATGATGGCCAGTAGTTTGCTTTTGAAAGAGTTGTATAATTTCTGACACCATTGGATGAATTTGATTTTTGCTTCGTTGTTGCTGGATAGATTAGATTTGATGAGAATCAGTTCGTTTCTTTGGAACAGTTTCTTGAAGATTTGGAAGAGTGATACGGTTAGGAATCTGAGAGTCTTTTCCGTGTTGTCGTCATCGGAGAGGATGGATGATTGATCAGCTGGGATGGCGAGGTCATTGATGAGCTTGATGATTGCGTTGTAGTTGGTTTTGTCCTTTGACGCTTTGATTTTGTTAGCAATGGCCTTGATTTCGTCTATTGAGAGCGGCATCGTTGGTATATGTGTATGTCTATATGATATATATGTATATATGTATATGTATATATACAATGATGTATATATACAATTATATATGCATCTACCTCATCTCAAAATTTTTCAACATGTTAAAATGGCAAGCTGCAAGGTTACCCGTGTTTGGTGAATTTGAGAATTTGAGAATATACTATAAGATAATATATATATATATATATATATATATATTATAGCATGCTACAGTACAACAATACAATCTAAGACAGATATATATACATAGACAAAACCCGGTATGTGCAAGGTTATTCTCTTGGTGCCAAGACGCGGTTCTCAGGTGCTACTGCGTTAGCAACCCACTAGTACTGTGTGGATGCGATATATATCAGTGCGATAACTATATAGTATATAGTATATTGCATCCACACAGTACCAGCTCAGTGCGATGGAGCACCTGCTGGGACCGCGTCACACTGCAGTGCAGTACTGGCAGAGCGACCACGAGAGAGAGTAGTATACTCGCCGGGGACATTACACATTACACATTACATTACACTATATTACACTATATTACACTATATTACACTATACAGCATACTATACATTATACAGCATACTATACACTATGCTATAACTGGTGCGGCGGTGCCGTGGCATGTGGCACGAACGCCTGTCTGAATGCGGTGATGCGACATTACTCTGTAGCATAATTACATTATTACAGATATACTACAGTAATACAGTAATACAGTAATACAGATATACAGAGATATTAGTGCAATAGTGCAATAGTGCAATGCAAAAAGCAATGCCCCCCGTGTCCCAAAGGGGAAACCGGCGCCGATAAGAGGGCGAGCGCCGGCTATTGTTCTGCCGCTGCTGCCGCTGCTGCCGCGGCCGGAGACTGTTGTCCGGCGGCGCGGGCGCTGTTTCTCGATAACACACAATGCGATCTGCGACTGGCCACTACTGAGTCATTAGCATGGGCTCTGTATTTGTAGGGCACCGTGGTATCATACCTGCAGTGCAATCTGATGAAAAGATTCTGCCTGATGCCCAGTGGAACACCCTCATCGCCACCCGGCGACTATTCATATATAAACTTGTATATATATATATATACATACGCCTGCATATCAACTCTTGTATCCTTCATTCAACTCTTGTATACTCAAGCAAACAAGCAATCAAACAATCACAACCAATCAATCATGTGTGGTATCTTCGCTGCCTTCAGACACCAAGACGTGCAAGCCTTCAAGCCAAAGGCCCTGCAACTATCAAAGAGAATCAGACACAGAGGCCCAGACTGGTCCGGAAACACCATCAAGAACTCGACCATCCTAACCCACGAAAGACTAGCCATCGTCGGTGTCGACTCAGGTGCCCAACCAATCACCTCCCCTTGCGGAGACTACATCCTCACCGTCAACGGGGAAATCTACAACCATATCCAACTGAGAGAACAGTGTCCGGACTACGGCTTCCAATCCCTCTCCGACTGTGAACCTATCATCCCCATGTACTTGAAACACGACCTAGACGCCCCCAAATATCTAGACGGGTTCTTCGCTTGGGTCCTTTACGACGCAAAGAGAGACCGTATCGTCGCCGCAAGAGACCCAATCGGGATCACCACCATGTACATGGGCAGATCCTCCGTCTCCCCTCAAACCGTCTACTTCGCCTCAGAACTGAAATGTTTGACCGACGAATGTGACGACATCGTCGCCTTCCCTCCAGGCCACGTCTACGACTCTGAGACTGACAAGATCACCCGCTACTTCACTCCAAACTGGCTAGACGAATCTGTCATCCCATCCACTCCTGTAGACCTCATGACCATCAGACACACTCTGGAAAAAGCTGTCAGAAAGAGACTGATGGCAGAGGTCCCCTACGGTGTCCTACTGTCCGGGGGGCTAGACTCCTCCTTGATCGCTGCCATCGCCACCAGAGAAACAGAACGCGCAAACCAAAAGATCGATCCTGCAAACTACGAAGACGACAAGACTCATCTAGCAGGGATCGACGACGACGGAAACCTGGTCTCCGCCACTTGGTCAAAAGTACACTCCTTCGCAGTCGGTCTACCAAACGCTCCAGACTTGAAAGCGGCAAGAAAAGTCGCCAAATTCATCGGGTCCATCCATCACGAACACACCTTCACTCTACAAGAAGGCCTCGACGCACTAGACGACGTCATCTACCATCTGGAAACATACGATGTCACCACCATCAGAGCATCCACCCCCATGTTCCTACTATCAAGAAAGATCAAAGCACAGGGGGTCAAGATGGTTCTGTCCGGTGAAGGGTCAGACGAAATCTTCGGCGGGTACCTATACTTCGCCGCCGCTCCATCCGCTGCTGAATTCCATATCGAATCCGTGAAAAGAGTCAAGAACTTACACTTGGCCGATTGTTTAAGAGCCAACAAATCCACCATGGCATGGGGGCTTGAAGCCAGAGTTCCATTCCTGGACGTCGACTTCTTGCAATACTGTATGAACATCGATCCAAACGATAAATTGATCAAACCTTCCGAGGGCAAGATCGAAAAATACATCCTTAGAAAGGCTTTCGACACATCAAACGAACCAGACGTCAAACCATACCTACCAGAAGAAATCCTTTGGAGACAAAAGGAACAATTCTCCGATGGGGTCGGTTACTCCTGGATCGACGGGTTGAAGGACACCGCCGAACGCGTCATCTCTGATGAAATGTTCGCATCTCCAAAACCTCACTGGGGCAACGATATCCCAACCACAAAGGAAGCCTACTGGTACAGATTGAAATTCGACTCGTTATTCCCACAACCAACCGCCGCCGCTACCGTCATGAGATGGGTTCCAAAGGCCGACTGGGGCTGTGCTGAAGATCCTTCTGGTAGATTCGCAAAGATTCATGAAAAACATGTTGACGTTTAGTCCTTCTATCATATATATTTTTTTACATATATTTATACTGAACATTGATAAACTCATTTGTACTATTGCAAATTATAAATACTCGTTTCATTAATCAATTGAAGCAGGAGCCAATACTTGTCGGCGAGCTGTATACCTTACACCATTGGATCAATAAATAATTCTATCAGGTATCGATGATTAGTGGATCAATAAATAATTCTCTCAAACTTCACTGATCAATTCCCTCAAATATCAATGATCAATGGATCACGAAACAGTTATATAGGGATCAATCAAAGCTATCTTTCTGTGGACGAGCTCCCACTATATTGCGAATAACCTCCTGTCAATTGAGACGAAGTCTCATTCGATGAAGTCTCATTCGATGATTTTGTCGAAAGAGCATTCCCCATCTCCAATTGTTCAAGCTTATAGTTCAACATAATCAAGTCATGCCTCGTTATCCTCTCATTTCTTGAAGACTTCTTCGAATTTCTTTTTTCTTTTTCAAACAGTTTCTTCCAACTACTGAAAGAATTCTTTGTATTCTCCATCATGGTCTCACAATTTCACGACTCCTTTGCAATGCTTATACCATACTTTTACAAGACAAGAATAGCTACATTGATAGACTCGACACTTTCATACCTATATATATATATATATATATTATTGCCAATCCACTACTCTCAAACGAGCAAGCCTCAACACATACTTGCCAAAATGATCTACACCCGGCCTATTCGAAGCGGTACATTGTGATATCAATTAAATCAATGGGGCCCATCACATAAAATAGCTTTTCATTCGTTTTATTTTCATCTTGAAATAAAACTTGGAACGAGCCTTCTTCTCCGCCCCGTTTAAAGTCGAGGAGAACAATAGCAAACAGCAAAGAGGAAGCAAAGTTGATGCCTCGAGGCTTCGTAGCAATACTGCTCTTGATATTTACATCGACAACTACAACGCCGGTACGATGAGTCCGTACTACTGATTGGACTCCCGACTCTTCGAATAGTGGGCTCGGTACTACCAGCCATTCTATTATTGGAACAAAGCCAATTAGCAATAGAATGGCTCATTTGAAGAAGAGAATCCAACCAAGTTCGCAAATGAGGAATAATAATAATAATAATATATATATATATATATGTGTGTGTGTGTGTATATACGGAGTAACATTCGTATACGCATATTAACGTTTAAAGTTTTGGATTTACATTGAATTTAGCAATATCGATTAATTGTCTTTACAAAAATTCTACATATTGTGGAAACGATGATTGATAAAATTACATCTACGAGATATACTAGTATATATATACGGCGGCCATTCTTCTCGCGCGGTGCGTTTGATCCACTTTCTTTAATCCTCTTCAACGTCCAGTGGTAAGTTGTCTAATACTTTCATACTAGCTTCTAATTCTTGAACACATTGTCTGTAATGAACTAATTGGATGTTTTGAAATAATTTCACCAAAGAAATTAGCTCAACACTGTCTGTGGCAGCAGTCATATTTTCCACAGCAGCTGTGATATTCGAAACAAACTCATCTTCTAATTTTTCTAATAATTTTTCTTCTTCAGTTTGGTCTTGATGAGCTTCTGGGGCAGGGGTGGGTGAGGTGGCTGGCTCTGTTCCTTCTTTCTCTTCTTGTTTAACTGGCTCTTCTTCTTTCTTTGTAACCTTCTTATCCTTATTACTCTTGTCTTTTTGACCGGGTTTGTCGTTTGTTTGTTCGTCAACAGCGTCTTTTGCTTCTTTGCTGTCAGCTCCTACTGCTACTTCATCTTTAGTTTCCTCCTTGGTTGCCTCGTCTTCTTCTTCTTCAGTAACAACGGAAACTGAGTCATTCTTTACTGGAGTTTCAGATGCTTCTTCTTCTTCCTTTAATTTGTTCTTTAATTCAATTTCATAGCGCATAGTATCAAACTCTAATCTAGATTCTTGAACCTTATTACGTAACTTTCTAATGGTCTTGAAATCAATTTCTAATAAATCAATCAATTTTTGGTTGAATTCTTTAACAATCATAGTATCCATATCATTTTTACTTTGATCAATGTTCTTATAGCATTGACCCCAAGATTGGAACGTCTTAATCAAATTGTTTAATTCTTGATCTTCTTCCTCGTCTGCAGAATCACCTTTATTGAAATCTTGATCTTCCTTTTTCTTTAAATTAACATAGATCCGCTGTGAATCAAGGACAGCTTTACTGATAGCAATGGCAAACGATCTGTTTATGATAGATGGATCAATTTCACCTACAGCATCTTTCTTACTGGATTCTTCACCTTCTTCAGTGTCCTTGGAAGCAGGTTTCTCTACGTCATCTTCGTCATTCCACCAGTGGTTTAATGTTTCACTTAAGTTTGGTGGATAATCATACCCTTCTAATTCAAAAGTTTTAGAAACAAATAATAATCTGTTTAAAACTTTTTCTAAAGCATCCACTTTCAATTCTAACTGTTGATAATCTTGTGGTAATTTAGAAATTTCATGGGCTGGAATAGCACCAACTATTTCTTGGAAAAATCTTGTTGTCTTCTTAAATTGCAATTTTGTTTGAGCATCAGGCGATAAAATTTTGTTGTTGATCGTTTCTTGTGCAGAGTGAGCTGCAGTGGAAATTGAATTAGTCAATTTATCAAGACTAAAATTAGAAAACATTGGAAAGATGGAAACTCGGTGGTTGATTGAAGTTGGTCTTGCTTCTTCAAGGGGATATGTTCACTACAACTTTTAGAATTAAAAAGCTAGTTGAATATTTATCACTACTATCTTTTTTTTTTTTTTTTTTTTGCCTCATCATTATTTTTTTTTTTTAAATTCTTTCAGTCTTAATTTGTTCTTTAAATATAGATACATAATTAATTGAGAATAGCAAAACACACAGCTACTTACCTTTATATATATTTGATCTCTTCTACAATTTCACTTTCAAAAGAGTCCCTGTCATCGGTGTTCTTCATTTGAGTTTCAGAAATAGCCTTTTTCAGTTTGGAAATATGATTCAACCTATCTGTTTTAATCTTGTTGTATAATGCAATATTATCAAAGTATTGTTTGGTTAGATTATTTTCATAGAATTGTTCCAATTTGTTATGTTTTGATTTCATTTCTTTGATTGAATCATTTGTCTTGGCGATCTTATTATCTATTGCCCCTATTTTTGTACTATATTCCTTTTCAATTTGCTGTTTCTTATCATTGCAATTCCTTTTTTGATTAGAAATATATCGATCATGACTTGATTGATCATATCGAACATTATCAAATACTGGTTTTGAATATAATTTACCCTTATATATTATGATTTTTTCTTTATTTTCCGGTGTAGCCCAGGGATTGTTTTGTTTTGCAATCGATTTTGATGCTTTATCATTTCGTGGCTTCTCCTTTGTAGACTCATAGGTGAAATAAGGAACTTTTGGAATTGATTCCAATGGAATTGGTTGTTTGATATACTTATATTTTGACTTATCATATTTTGTAATATCTTGTGAAGCTTTATAATATGCTAGTTTATTTTCTTTCAATTTCAGTTCATTCAATTCCTCACTTTGCCATTGATCCAAAGCATTTAAAAACTCCGGATATTCGACTGCGTGAGAGTATCTTTTGTGTTTATTATTGGCTGACCATTCCAATTTACCTTGTGCTAAAGTTGACCTAAATGGCGACGTGTATAATCGATTTTCATTTGGAAACTTGTCTTTCTTCTTTAAACTCGATACAGCCTGTGATGTGGCAGTGGTTGAGTGTAGGAAATGCTGTTGTTGTGGCACATCTGGATGTGCTTCTTTATAAATGATATCGTCAAATACTTGATCTGTTTCTGTCCTAAAATGCCCCATCATAGCTACTTGTTGCTTTAATTTGTAGCAGTTTTCTATTTGTTGTCTCGCTGGCTACCTCCAAAGAGAAAGTGTAAAAATTACATACCATCCCATGCTATATATAATATGTGGCACACTTACTGAGTATATTTCAATAAAAGTGACTTGCCCTTTAAACCCAGCTCAGTTGCTTCCAATTCGAATATATTCTTCTCAAAATGTCACTACAAAACAACAACAATGTTTTTTCCAATTTGACCAGATATGACCCTATATTGATCTAAGAGTGGATAACTTGACATTTATTTCAGTGCAACATTACTTACAACGCTACAGTCAACCCTTCACATGAAGGGATATCAATCAGGTTGATGAGAATAATAATGGTACAGTATCTTTTTTAAGGTCCGGTAATAGTCGAAACAGACTTCTGTAAGGGAAGCATAGGGTACAGTCCCCTTTATACAACATAGGCAGCGCCATTTGTTGTGTTTTGGGCTAATCTTCAACTCGTATACCCCTTTTGAGAAGATGTTATATGTTTCCAAGTCCCTTTAAGGTCATTAGGCCGCTTCATTAGTTGCTACATTCTACTTTCCCACTGCAAGTGTGTATACACTTCTAGCGATGAGCTTCTCTGAGTTGCCTACGATTTTCTTAGTAAAAATCAATCCGGTAGATGACAATACCACTTGCTGACAAGAGACAGTTCCTTCATCCGAACAATCTTGAAAGGAGACTGGTCTGTATTATTCTTTCTTGTTGTTTCTTTGCATTGTACACGTAATTATCGCTCCTGATGTCTGTTGCTCTTGCCGTGTTGTTCGTTTCTTTACAAAAGATTTGCAACAATTATTCAATACGCTCTTTTGTGAAGAAATTACCTACCCCTATCCGATTGCAGAATAAATGTATTCCGTATTGAATGGGGTCCAAGACTATTATTATATTATGAGTTAGAATCAATGGGTCTCTTTGTTTGGCTCTTTTTTTCTAGTTGAATCCAGTGGTGAATAAACAGGGTTGAGAGGGTGAAACCCATTGAGGGTAAAAGGCTAACATCGGATATATTTACATTTTGGTTTGGTTTTGCAATCTTGCGATAATGGCTCCAAATAAGGGTATACGTATATAAACAGGTCGATACCAAGGGTCACAAGTTATTTTCTTTTCCTTTTACCAATGTTCTGCTTCTTTCGCTCTTTCTGTTACTCTTGCATAAAAGAAATTACTTGTACTAACATATATCATCTGGTTTAAAAAGTTTTAATTTTATTATTAACAAGACACCAGAAGATCCACCCCATAATAGTTAATTATTATTTATTTTACAATTTATCAGCACTTCACTTTAAGTTCAACTTCTAGTCTATAAACAACACTACTTTCAAGATGCTAGACGCCTTCGATAACGTTTTACGTTGCTTCAACTTCATTTTAATGGTCATTGCAATGGCTTTTATCTCAGCATTATTAAACACTACCAACCACAATTCTTCAAGAGTCAATTTCTGTATGTTTGCGGTGGCTTACGGTATCACCACCGACTCATTCTACGGGTTGATTGCTAATTTCTGGCAACCATTGGCAATGCCAATCATATTGGCCGTTTTAGATTTCTTAAACTTTGTATTTATGCTAACTGCTGGTTCTGTCCTTGCTTCCGGTATCAGGGCTCATTCTTGTAAGAATGAAGCGTACAGAAACGGTAATTCTATTATTCAAGGTTCAGAAAATCGTTGTAGAATGTCACAGGCTGCCGTTGCATTCTTATTCTTTTCCATGGGTGTCTTTTTAGCTAAATTAATTATGAGTGTGATTAACGTCTTCTCAAACGGTGCTTTCTCCACCTCTTCATTCAATCCAAGATCCTCAAGAAGAAACAAGCAACAACCTTCTGGTGTTCCAAACATTTCCGAAGTTTGATCTTAGATATTGCTATTGAATACCTTTTTTTTATCCATCCCGCTGACGACTCTATCATTAACTTAAATAAATATTATCATTTCAAACCGATCCAATCCTTCAGTGCTTTATTTCTCCCCCTCTCTGTTTTTTTTTTCTCCTACTTTAATACCCTCCAGTTCTTTAATTAATTTAATATATCCCTGAATCAATTATTAATTGTATTATTTCTAATAATTACTTTATTTTAACTGGTACTAATTTTTAATTAATCAATATTCCTTTATTTGATGATATCTCTATTTTTTTTTTATAATATTCAAAAATTATATTTGTACGTATGTAACTTGCTTTATATACCATTTTTTAACTTAATTAGTAATACCATTTTATTTACATCTTTATCATTGTATCTTTGGTTCGAGAAGACTACTAAATTGAATGTATTATAATTGTGAAGAATATGTAAAAAATATAAAAAATAATATAAGAAATAATATAAAAAATAATAGTAATTATGTATGTGTAATGGTTTAAACTACCCTCTATCAAATGGTTTTAATTTAGCAATCACGTCACGTGGAACACCATTCCATTCGGGATAACATTCCATGCCGAGGCTTGACACACTCCACCAGTTGAATGGTAATAGATTTGACGGTACTTTTGGGCCATATTTCCACGTCCCATTGACACCTAATGTTTTAATACCACCTTGATTTTTTTGGCCGTACAAGTACGTGTTTACATCTGGTTGCATGGGGGGTTTGCTCTTAAGTGAAGGGTTTTGGCTTATGGTAATAGTAGTAGCAGTGGTGGTGGTGGTGGTAGTAGTAGCGGTAGAATCAATAAAATCTTGCATTATACTCTTTTGATTCTTCTTATGTCTGAATAATGGATTTTCTTTGACCGGATAGATTACAGGTCTATACCCATTATACATTATATCGGTGTTCAACTCTGCAGTCTCTAAATATTGGGTCATCGGAACCCTTGGTAATCGTTTCCAAGCACCGACACCTGACTTGGGGATATATTTGTATGTAGCTAACGCTTTCTTTTCGATCATTGCGAATGGTGTATAATCTTATAGTTTTGGTAATGTTGGTAATTTCTTCTCTATCACGTTAATAAATCGAGAGGAAACAAACCATAGATGCTGTTGTCCCTTTCTTATCTTATATAGTACGCTTCCCTTATATAACAGTGCTACAAAATCTGCCCCCCGCGAAAGTTTCGGAGTTAAGCGGGAGAGGGGGTGCTACAGCCGTTTCCATTCGAGACTGCGGCGCCGCCCGTCAGGAGAAAATACAACGTGTCACACTTGGCTTTGATCCCCAGGACATAGTACTCGTGACTCGTCGTTGGATGCGTTGCTAGTATCTCGGCAATGCTGAGATGCGATTCCAGTGAGAACAGCAAAGTTTCAATGTCGTGGGAGGAGTCGGCATGAGAGTGCAATGTTTTCCAATGAGCAATGGTCTTTACATCGATGAGTTTTGTGAGATCACAATGTTTCGCAATCCAATGTTTGAATAATTGAGATCTATCTTCATCGCTATACTTCTTGTAATAAAACAACAATTTTGTCACAAACTCTCTTTGCTCCTTTTTCTCTGGAATCATCTTATTAATACGGAATTGCTTCCAAATGGGTTTGTTCTCACTCTTAATATCTTCAAAAATAGTTTCTTTAGTGATATTACTCTTTGACATGATATGCGATAAATAATGGTACTTTGTAGGGCCCAATTCCTCGCCCTCCTCTTCCTCTTCATATTCATTTGTTTCATCTTCTTTCCCACTTTCATATTCACCACACCATAGTTCAAAGATAGCTTCTCTATCATGATCATCCACTACTAAATAAAACCTAGGATCATCGGAGCATTTATTCATTTCCATAGACCACAGACCATACGGGTTCAATTTATGCATAGTAAACATTTGTTTATATTGATCAATAATATTTTCATCAATCTTTGTGGAGAATGGTTCTTCATCTAATTTAGTTTTCTTATCAATATGCGAGTCGTCATCACTCTCATCGTCATCACTTGATGAATAATCCTCAACCAAGGCCTTTGTCGTCGATTCTTCCATCGATTCTTCCAAATTTTCTTGTAGTGGAATATTTTCGTCCTGCTCTTGAACTTCATTTTGATCGTTACCACTGCCATCTGCATGGTCATCCAGTCCAGTATCTTTGGAATGTTCATTTAGCCCAAGATCATCTACATGCTCATCCAGTCCAATGTCATCTACATGCTCATCCAGTCCAATGTCATCTACATGCTCATCCAGTCCAATGTCATCTACATGCTCATCCAGTCCAATGTCATCTACATGCTCATCCAGTCCAATGTCATCTACATGCTCATCCAGGCTAGAATTATCCTGTCCACCTTGTCTTATGGATTTAATCTCTTTCAATATGCTATCATAAACGTCATCACTACTATTCAAAGTGTTATAGCCTCTAGCAATCCCGATCAACAAAATTAATTTCTCTTTATCCAATTGATTCAACAATTCTTGACTTGCTTCATCTTTTAGTTGCGGATACAGCTGACTTTCTTGAAGATATAGTTTCTCACCGTTATCAAATATAATCAAGTACCATCCATTCATTAACGGTATGGCAAAACTTGGCTTCTTTTCAACACGTACCCGTTGATATGGATCCGTCCATGTGGTTTCTTTGGTTTCCACATTATAATAGTATTTACGTCCATTTGGAGCTTTATATTGTTTCCATGGAGATGCCATAATTGTATTATATATACTATTCTTTCTGGTAACCTTTCTATTTACAGATTGCTTCCATTGAAACTTTTTCAAAGATTTGTTTAAATTTTGAAATTATATGTATACAATGTTTTTTTACTATGATTTACACTGATTCAGAGACCATACTCATCCATATAACATTCAAACCAAGCCCAATTTGCTCATGTCATTTTACGTCAAAAGAGTCAGGTATGTTTCTGTAATTCTTTCTTTCTAACCATTCAATCTGACACCCGTTTATCTTTACTAACTAAAGTTCTTTTTGCTTATTGCATCATATAATATTTTCCATCAGAACATTTATTGCGAATAATGATATACCCGTAGGGTACCAAACACCAGCATTCCCATCATTATATTGGCCACTGGCCAATCAACAATATAGTCTGGCATTTCTATACAATATCAGCGATATTTGGAAATTCACTTTGTATTGGTGTTTAATCCTAAATGGTATCTTCTATCTAGGAGCTGCTATGTGGGCAATTATATCACACAATAACCATACTTATAGAAATAATTATGTCTATCATATATGGACCAGAGATCCACACCATGATCATACAAGAAATACAAATAAGAATAGATCCAAGGATGCCGAATTCAAACTACCAATCATGATTTTTTGCATTTATATGCTTTACGCAGGTATTCAAGGTCTTGTTACTGGGACAGTCATGGGATTCCTTATTGGAGCCATCTATAGGTCTGGTTTATTTGCCATGTCTACATGGATCCCATTGTGCTGTGCAGTAGCTAGTGTTTTGTTCGATGTGGTGATGTCGTACTCTAACGTTGGGAACATTCTCTAGAAGGCTTTGCCTCGTTTACTCACATGGCTGCAATGTTAAGGGGGGCCATTTAATCTTTATTGCTGCTGTCTCATCTCATCTCATCCTTTAAAGACACCAAAGCATCGCCTCATTTTTCTATTTCATTCTTGAAATTTCGAAATTTCGTTTGATATAAAATAAAAACTGGGCTGAACGTTTCAAGAAACCGTCATAGATTTTAACGACAACTCTCCCAACAAGAGTAATACACATACACACACATATAGACACATACACTCAAACATAATTCAATACAACATGTCCACTGCATTAATTAACAGAGCTTTAACAAATGTTAGAACTGAACTAGACTTCTTGAGAGAATCAAATGTCATTTCCGAAGATGTTTACAATAACATTCTAGATCAAATCCCAATTAAATACGATGCAAATCAATCCAGAGAATCCGTAGGCTCCAGCAGTAAAAAAGAATACGTTGAAGCCATTTATGAATTCGAACCACAACAAGGCGGTGATTTACATATCAGACCAGGTGATAAGATCGAAATCTTAGAAAAACCTTCTCCTGAATGGTATAAAGGTAGATGCAACGGTCAAACTGGTATGTTCCCATCCAATTATGTCAAGCCTGTCGTCTCTGGTAGCTCTGCTATGGTTAGCTTCCAACCACCTAAATATGAACCTAAACAAGAGGCATATACACCACAACCACAATATCAAGCTCCACCACCACAACAATATCAACAGCCTTTCCCACCTGCCTCCACTGGCTATTACCAACAGCCAGTACTACAACAACAACCTATGGTTCAACAAGAACAACCACAGAATACCGGGTCTTCTCAAATGAAAAAGTTTGGTAGTAAGTTAGGTAATGCTGCTATTTTCGGTGCTGGTGCTACCATAGGTAGTGATATAGTTAATAGTATTTTCTAAGTCACCATTGCACCATCGCATCTAATGAATTAACGATCATATTTTAATGAGTTAGTTTACGGATCCAACGATCAATTCAATACTATATCGAGTATAAACACACGCAAGTGTCGTTTCACGTTCTTTCTCTCAACTATACATTATAATAATTTTTATTGAATATATTATATACTTAAATATGGCTATATATATTTACATCTTTTAACCACTAATCAATTTTTTTTGCTTTCTTCCTCAAAATCTTTTGCCATAGAAATGGTGAATTCTAGAAATGACATTGAGTTTCATATCAATTGTAAAATTACTATTCAATAACTCAAGAATATCATCCTTCCACTGTTTTCTTAATTTCTTTGGTAATATTTGACAACCTAATTCGTATAAGTTTGAAGTTTCCATTGCTAGTAAACCTAAATTATAATATTCATTATCGACGCCAGATTTAATATAATTATAATTCAATAATTTTTCCATATTATTCAAAGAATTGTTTAACTTCAATTTCAACGTTTTACCACGAGACCAAATATTCCCCCATCTAATTAATCTATGCAACACTTGTCCCAATGAGTATAATAATAAAAATGAGGGAGACAATGCAATCATACCAAATAATAATTCTTGTGATTTTAACATCTTGTCAATCCCATTCATGGCAATGGAACCATCAACTTTCATCTTTTGGATTTGAATTAAGATAGATCTAATTAATTTACCGTTCATTGTATTTTTAATTGGTTGTGATAATTGTTGTTCATAAATCGTCATAAATTTATCCATTTGTCCCAATTCAATTTGTTTAATAAGATTGTTGATTATTTCATCATCTTGTTTGATATCCGAGGAGGTGTCAATAGCACCATTGTCCAATAAAAATTTAATAATCATTCTTATTAAAGAATCTTGTTCACTTTGTACAGTATCTTTAGAAACCATTGCAATCATAGTAGATTCATCATGTCTTATTGTGGCCAAGATACGTTTGAACGGCAACCAAACCCAATTATGTAAGAGATCTTTGGAAAGATCTATAACGTTTCTTTGAATAAAAGTTTCCAAATTGAAACGTGAATCCCAAAGAGTTTGTATCAATCGAGGACCCCAAATCAACGATACACAAAATATTGGCCAATATCTTGTAAGAAATCCAAGTTTTGTATACGAAATTATGCTTTGTTTCTGGTTAAAGTTAGTAATCTCTTTCACAATCTTATCATTTGAAATATCAATTTCCTTTGTATTGATGGAAAAAATATTTTGTAATGAGGTTAAATTTATAGATTCATTATCAACCAAAGAGATTAGATGACCCAATTTCTGTGTTTGTTCATACAATTCATTGGAATTTGTTGCTACGATATGAGATAATTCATTATTAATCATATGACAAGGTTGTTGCCATAATATAAATCTAATTACTTTAAATGGATTTAATTTTTTGAAATCATTTGGAATCCCCACTAATTGAATGTTTTGGATCATAAACAGTTTCATCATTTGTGGCTTCCATAAATGATGGAATTTTTTGGTTTTCTCTGTGGATTTGAAATTTGATATAGTTTTAATCAAATGAGTGGATTTAATAAGACTTGTTTGAATGAAATAAATCAATTTATTCCAATTTGATGATAGTATATTGTTAAAATATGATTGATCATCATAATTTTGTGGCAATCCAATTAATAACTTATTAATTAGAGTATAATAACAAATAATGGTAATATATTCGTTTAAAATGGTTACAATTTCTTGTTCTAAAGTTGAATTTGGTACAAAAATTTTCAATTCATCAATAGTTTTGTGAATCTGGGTATAATCAATTTTAACAGTTTTATGGATTGAATTATCTTTAATATGTGAATTTAATGTATCGATAAGATGTTTAACAGCAGTTAAATGTGGTTGTAATATATGTATTTTGGAGGTGGAGGGTGTCACTGGCCAATCTACCCTTTCCAAGACACGGACCAGCTGCTCATCCACCGAATCAATCTTTTGCGCAATGAAATGATCGTAAATCATATTGTGTTATTTACTTATTTGTATGGTGTCGAGTTGGGTTAACTATTCATTCATATCCTTTTTATGTTGTTATTTTTCATGATGCTATTTTTTTTTCAATCCCTTATAGTTTGTTGCAAACACTCTTATTTGATCAAAATACGAAGAACAATTTAACAACAGTATCTTAATCAAGTGAGCAGTAAGTAATACACCTACCTCATAGATCAACATGCCTTCGACAAATACATTCTTGTAATCATTGTAAACTTTCAAAATGCCATTACGATGCCTATTTGGGTAATAATTCAAGAGTTTTCTAGAAGTTTCTCTCTTTGAAAAATATGAAATTTTCACAAAAAATTAAAAGTGATGAGATTGAAATCATTATATTATATTATATTATAGTATATATATATATATATCAATACATAATGTGGCATGGTCTGTATGGCAATCAATATGCAAATAACCCAGCAAATCAATATAAACAGATAGATACAATAACACAAGATGCTTTCAGTACAGTCATATAGTATACCCACCCATAAGAAAAGAAGAATAAGCCACAATTCGTGTCTTCCCATGGTATACAATGATGATAGAGAAGATTCATTTAGAAGTAAACGCAAATGCACGAAACAAAACCAACTGGATTATAAAATTATGTCATTATCGAACAACCAATACATTTGCTATATAAGGAAGCCAATTTGCATACGAAGAGTGGAACAAATGATTAGACAAGAGTATATGAAACTACAGGAGTCATTGTACACGCCAACGTATCATGTCGAAGCTGATGTGTTAACTGGTGATCAAATATACGTGGAGGATGCATATGATATTCAAGAAAAGATATGGCAAAACCTGAATTTCGACCGATTATATTCTGAATTGGCTAGAAGAGAATATAAAGATGGCGAGATCGAACCACGAGACAATGTGCTAAGCATCAACAACCAGTACGATATCCCATTCCAAGGTCTCATCAAAGATTACACTGTGGTTCAGTATAGCTTAGAAGCCGGTTCTTCTTCTCCCTCTCCTGAAACGACGCATGCAGTGGTCGAAATCTACCTTGAAACAGACGAACAACAAGCAACAACAACAACAACAACAACCCATCGACCTGTCCTAGAAGAAGTGCCAGATGCCATGTTCACCAATTGAATAATTGAATAAATATATTATTGAATAAACGTATTATTGTTTTATTGCAATGTTATGCAAGATTCCTAATAAGACAATGCCGCCATGCACAAAATCCCAAATGGGAAGTCCTGCGGCCCAATCGGGCAAGAATGTGTCAGAATCGGGCGTTTCTTCCTGCAGGGTGTGCATGAAACAATAGTTGCACGCGGCCAGAAGCGGTATCCCATTGTTACTAGAAAGGGAAAACAATAGGACACTGCTTTGCCACGAAATTTTTCGTGTCGCGACGCCTCGAAGCAAAAATTAAAAAAAATCCGAACTTTTCCATTTTTGTTTTGGCGTTTTGTTATTTTTCTCTTTTGCTTCGAGACATGAAAAAAAATTGAATATCGAAAAATTTATTTAAAACAAACAACTTCAAATGATGATTTCGTCGTGGTATTTTGCAACCTTTGAGGCATATAACTGTTCAACACACCACACACCACACACCACACCAGGAAGAACAGTTTGTTAAAGTGTATATATATATTTATATCATATTATAAATTTAGATCACAACGAATACAAAATCAAAACAAATTTAATATACTTATATCCTATTGCAATACTGATTTGAATAATTCTATTTCTTCTTCCATTTCCTTCTTCTTTTCCTTCTTCTTTCCCTGCTTCTTTCTTAGTTTAAACAGACACATCAACCATGTCCAGAAGAAATTTGACCAATTCTCACATTAATTTGAATTCAAATTCACCAGAGAATTTCCAGTCTGGTGATGGAGGGAACTCTCCAGAGTTCGGTGTGTATAATAACAATACTACAAACAACAACAAGCACAACTCAGTGAATCCATTCTTAGCTAGTGACGAAGAAGAGGACTATGACATGACAAGAAATAATAACATTAATAATAATAATAACAATCCTTATATGGCAACAGATCCACAATCTGCATCTTCTTCTCTAAACTATACCCAAGACAACAATCAAAACAAATCAAAGGGTTTACTTCAAGACGATTCTACGGGTTTCAATTTCGAAGATTCCACCGCACATAACATTTCAGACTATAAAGGTTATTATTCAAGAAATGTTAGTGCTATCAATGATACAAATGATAATTTATTACCACATAATACAACCGCACAACATTCACCAAATTTAACCAATAATGATATATTATCTCCGCCAGCATTCGATAGATATCCTTTAGTGGGTTCAAGAGTCGCATCCTCTACAAATTTAAATGTTCCGAATAATATTAATAATAATAGTAATGCAGACGAAAATTATAATAACGATAAATATTTCTATTCAAATAGATCTTCTCCAAGAGAAAGATCTGGATCAACATTCTCGTCATCAAATAATCCATTCACAGCAGAACACGATTTCTCCCCATTTGGTGGATATCCTGCCACTTCGTTCCCACTGATGATGGATGATAAAGAAGATGATGACTATCTGCACAATCCAGATTTAGAAGAAGAAGCAAGATTAGATAGAAATAGATTTATGGATGATTTCAAGCATATGGATAGAAAATCGTTCGCTGGGTTTATCGGTTTATTTGTTTTGTTCGGTGCAGCTATTGTTATCTTCATCGTCTTACCAGCATTAACTTTCACTGGTGTCACTAACTATAGTCACAAAGATCAAATTATTGAATTATTGACTCCATATCAATATCCACAATTAGCAGCTATTAGAACTACTTTAGTGGATCCAGATACTCCAGATAATGCCAAGACAAGAGAAGCTAAAGATGGGTCAAATTGGGAATTAGTCTTCTCAGATGAATTTAATGCCGAGGGAAGAACTTTCTACGAAGGTGATGATCAATATTGGACTGGTCCAGATATTCATTATGATGCTACCAAGGATTTAGAATGGTATACACCAGACGCTTCCACTACAGCAAATGGTACTTTGAAATTAAGAATGGATGCTTATAAAAATCATGGGCTATACTATAGATCTGGTATGCTACAAAGTTGGAATAAGATATGTTTTACTCAAGGTATTTTAGAAGTCTCTGCAAATTTACCAAATTATGGTCGTGTATCTGGGTTATGGCCCGGTCTTTGGACTCTAGGTAATTTAGGTAGACCTGGTTATTTAGGTTCCACCGAGGGGGTATGGCCTTATTCTTATGATTCATGTGATGCAGGGATTACACCAAATCAAAGTTCTCCAGATGGTATTTCATATTTAGCTGGCCAAAAATTAAGTGCTTGTACTTGTGATGGTGAAGATCATCCAAATCCAGGTGTCGGTAGAGGTGCTCCTGAAATTGATATTATTGAAGGTGAAACTGATACTACTATTGGTGTCGGTATTGCTTCTCAATCTTTACAAATAGCTCCATTCGATATTTGGTACATTCCAGACTATGAATTTGTGGAAATTCATAATTCTACTGTCACTACAATGAACAGTTATACTGGTGGTCCATTCCAACAAGCTGTCTCCGCAGTGACTACATTAAACACCGAATGGAATGAATTCGGTCCACAAGGTGGTTATTTTCAAAAATATTCTATTGAATATTTAAACGATGACGATGATGGTTATCTTCGTTGGTTTGTTGGTGATAATCCAACTTGGACACTTTATTCTAAGGCATTACATCCAAATGGTAATATTGGCTGGAGACAAATCAGTAAAGAACCAATGTCTATAATTTTGAATCTGGGTATCTCTAATACTTGGGCTTATATTGATTGGGAGTCTCTTTTTTTCCCTGTTACCATGTCCATTGATTATGTTAGAATTTATCAACCAAAGGACGCGGTTTCCATAACATGTGATCCAGAAGATTATCCAACTTATGACTATATCAATAGTCATCCAAAAGCTTATCAAAATCCAAATAATACCAATTGGGATTTGACCGGTTATAAAATGCCAAAAAATAGTTTAACTGGTAATTGTAAGAGTTCTAAATATTCATTAAAACAGAAATCATAATAGATTTTTCGAAACAAATGTGACCACAAAAAATAACATTGACGAAACAGTATCAGACTACAGCCGTTTTACTTAACTGAATAAGTTTAACTAGATTAATCGACGAATCGTTGAGTTGTATTCTTCAATTGTTTACATCTCCAAGACCACATGCATTTTTAATCATATTCAGGCGAAACTCTATTTATTGCCTAATCTTTATAGGACTTATTATATAAGTGCGATGGATAAACATGATAGAAAAAAAATTTTTATATATCAAGTTTTTAGACATTATACTCTTGTGAAATAATTAATCATATCCATATCATATTTTTCTATATGGGCAATTTTTCATAAACGGTTTTATTTTGTATTTATAATGTAAAATGACTGAATACCAAATAAATACTGAAACACATTATACTACTTGTCCTTTCCTTTACCTATTATATATTCAAAAGTATCTTTGTTTAACCATCTTTTTTGATTATCACATCTAAACTACTTCCCATTTTCAAGATTTCAATTCAAAAAAATAACAAAAATATCAACATCGAAATTTCAAAAGATACATTTCACATTAAGTTTTTGTCAGAACCTTTAATTATAGTATAATTGCCCTTTATCAATTGACTGTCCATACCTCAGTTTTTAGTACTTATTGAAGACGTTATAGCAACCTCCTACTATCCACAAAAACAATGAGTTTGTTGGAATTGGTGCAAGCATCCTCAAATAAGAGGAATACTCTTTTCACCTGGACAACAACAACCTTTGAAACACTATCAAGACTTCCAAACTATGAAAACAGTGAACTACCTGAGTCAGTTTTAAATAAATTGATCAATATCAAATCACAAATTGACACATTTCTACAATATATGACAGTTGCAGAAGATAAAGAAAATCTTGATTCTCATTATGTTTTTATCAGAATCTCTCACGTTTATTCGATGGCATTGTCGCGTATACAAAACACCTCTCCAGGTAAGATTTTTGATGGAGCTGAATTATTAATCAAAGTACTTGGAGAAGAAGATGTTTCCTTACCTGATCCAGCTGAAGACTCTTCTAAAAAATCTAAAAAGAAAAAGGGCTCTTCAAAACGAACTCATGCTCATTCTCCAGCAAAAGATTTGGCTGTTGTTATGTTATCACAATTATATGAACTCTTTGGTGACGAACTTACCTCTCTTATCCCATTAGCTTATCTACATATTTTTAAGAATTTGAAGAAAGCCATGGAGAAAAGTAAATACCGTCATGCTACTTTTATGGTATCCTTACTGAAATTATACAATATTATTTTGAATCAAAATGATGAGAGCTCTAAAGATATGGTCTACATTACGAAATTTATCAAGTTATCCAAGAACATTTTTGAATGTATCTACGAAAGTGATGAATCTTTTCCAGTTGACGCTGTCAGTTTAGTGATAGATACATGGGGTGTCATTTTAACACAAGAACACTTTGTGAAAGAACATTCTTCAAACTTATTAGACGGGCTATTTAATATATTTCATGATTCAGAGATCGGTATCTATGGATTTGTTAACGATAATACAAGAATTGTTACAGCAAAGATATTAGGTGATGTAATATTCGACTATGTGAATGTTAAGCAAATAATTTCACTTCAAGAGGCCTTTCAAGTTTATATCAGACTGTTCTCTTCGGCTACAACCAGAGATATAAGATCCGCATGTTTTGAATCTATGGTTCATTTTATTACTTTAAACATATCTATAAACCCTCATTTTCTACAAGGTACTGCCTATCTAAATATCTTAGGATACATTGTCAAAATTTTTGATGATAAAAATATCCAAGGACTAAGAGTCGGAACACTTGCAAGGTTCATGAGATACATAGGCTATACCCACGACTTGATTTTACCATATATTAATGATTCTAGTAAGATACAAATGTTAATTCAACTTCTTGACACTATTGACAATTCTGATTCAGAAAGCAACAAGAAATCATTAGGTCTGGATGAGACAAAATTCAGCAGCCATTGGAATATTTTAATTACACTGGAACTTATTGAAAAACTTTTATTTGATCTCGGAGCCTCATTTACCAATGAAACTGAGTTGACTGCCACCTTAAATGCTAGTCTTCTACAACTTTGTGTATCTGACAACTTTTCCATCAGAATATATGCAAGTAGAGCCACAAAAGTGTTCCTATCGAGTTGCAAATTTATGATTCATGATATCATGGAAAATTCATTGAACGTGTTAAAGAATGGATTTTTTGCAAAGGGTAAGTTTGAATATTCTAAACTTCACGGAAATGCGTTTTTGCTGGCCAATTTGATTGAACTGTCTGAAAAAGAGATAGTTCCATATGAACTGATTATGAAGATTACTGTTTTTGCCACTGCATTTATAAAAAACAACACTACATCAACATCAGCTGATTTATATTTCAAGGGCTTGATATGCTGGATTTTAATGAGTGGTTTAATGAACTACAAAGATGACTACTATCTAAAAATGCAAACATCTCAACTATTTTTGTTTTGGAAAGTTTTATTGACACATTCCTTCACATACCGCAATGAAGAAGAGCTAAAAAGAAACTTGGAGGTGAGAACGCATGCTCTTACTTGCTTGCTAACGTACCTGAACAACACCCAAATTGATAAAGAGACTGCAAAGCAAATTTCATATCTTTTGACCAAATGCTCTAATTTCAATCATTCTGTTACTTTGAAATCAAAAGATATTGATAATATTTTACTTACAAATGAAAATAGAATATTGCAAGTTTATATGAGAATTAAAGATCTCATTAATTCAGACTTCAATAATTCTTTGCTTCTATTGACCATGAAGAATTTTTCAGATCCAAATCTATACATTGAACCCTCCAAAAATATCCTTTCTTCTATTACAAAGCTAAGAAAAAATAAAAAGAAGGAAGAAAATAAGAAAGAAAAAGTCATCAGCCTAACTGTCGACAGTATTTTAAGGCAAGAAGGTGATTTTGCATTTGGTCTGTCCAGCAAAATCGAGAGAAATAGTATTAGGAATATATCCTCAGGGCAACCACATAATCGGAAGCAAGCTCAAATAAATAAATTATGGGTTAAGGATGAATTCGAATGGTATGATACTTTTGAGGAAGAAGTTACCAAACCTATATCTCCAGTGTTATCGTTTGATTCTTTAGTTTTACTCTACGGTAATGAATCTCATCCACAAGGAAAGTCTGCACTACCTAAGGTCACAACTTCACTAATTGATTTCTCTATGGAGTTATTTTCAAGTGTTTTTCCTTACCTTAATAGTAAGATTCAATATTCCGTCTTAGAAACTCTAAATCTGTCCTTATTCTCTAAAGCCACTACTTCACTGAGACGTGTCGCTATCAGTGCCAACGTGTGTACCACTTTATACCAATCGCTTTTGATCATTCAAGAAAAGCAACTAGGCCTAGAAGAGTTTGTCGGTAAACTGATAGCTGATAGTTTGAAAAAAGTTGAATTTCATAATGATGAACTTCTTACTGTATTAAAATCTGAGTGTTTGGGACTAGTGTGTGCTGCCGTTAGCAGGCAATTAGAGTCATCAAGAAAAAGAGAATATATAGACGAAGAGGTAAAGAATCTTACCAAAAATCTGGTTGAAATAGAAGAGCCATACCCAAGAATGCTTTTTGTCTTAGGTCTTTCTTCGATCTACAAATATAATCCTAGTGATACATCTTTTAAAGTTGTTCATGAAATCGTCTCTACCCTTGTTAATGATCCACATCCAGTCATACATTCGTGGTCTCTTTATGCTCAGTATTATCTATTAGAAAAACATTTAAGTCTGGACTTACCGCTCGTAACAGATATAATTGTTTCTTTGGAAAAATATATTTCTGATCCATCATATGGTGTATATGGTGATTCATCCATAAAATATAACTATTGTAATGAATACAATTCTTATCAATTAGTATCATATATCACAAGACTGTTAACAGAAAAGATTGGGCCAAACTTTACCGAATTATCGAAAGAAACTATTGATAGCTTCAGAAATATTACGAACAGTACACTGCTTTCAACTGATATAACCAGTATATTCAACGGTTTGAAAATTTTTGAAAACATAGCCACGTTCAAGCTTGATTCTATTTTATGTGAGAGGCCATTTATCCAAAGTATTAAAAATATCCTACAGTCTTCATTGCTATTAGGTGTAGGTAGCAATAAATTCAGTAATTTATTCACCAAGCAGACACATGCTCTTCCATTTTCAGCTGGTTCTAACGTGGTAGCCAAATCTTTTGAATTGATGATACAGCTACTTAAACTAGAAAAAATTGATCAGATTGGTACAGAGTTTGAACCGCTCGCATGGAGATACCTTGTTTTATATCCAAGAAACTCTACAATCAGACTATACTTCTTGGAGTGGTTGAGATGTAGTGGATACAAGGCCAACTGGTTTGATAAATTTTATATCATGATCAATACATCTACGCAGAAAATCTTTGAAGGGACATTTGATAATATTAGATCAATTTATACTCACTATCATATGCAGCTAAGTGCTACAATGCAGAGAGGTCATAGTGGGGAAGAAGAAAAGCAAATGCCTGCAAGCGAAGATACCATAAACTGGAAAACAAAAGATTTGATCTTAAAATTATACGTGAAACTAATCCACTATACTAAGATGGATACAGGGATTTCGAGCTTATTTAATAAGCAGTTTGAACAATTGTGCAAAATTGCATTTCAAGGCACCTCATCTAGAGTTGAATCTTGTAACCTTAAGGGACTGAACATTCTAATCGAGGTTATAACTATTTTGAAAACTATGAATATAACTTCTAAACTTGATAAGGAACAACTAAAGGAACAAGAAATTCAGTTGACCAGTTCATTGATGCCAATCTTTCATGAGGGCTCTTCATCAAATGCAGTAGGAAAGGCCATTGGTGTCCTAGCCGACATTTTCTGTTTTGTTGGGATGTTAACCCACGAACCAACAAGAATATCAGATTTTATGGTAAAGTTATTAACGGTCTTTGACGAGAACAACCAAACAACGTATGTCGCTGAAACCAAATTTGTTACTAGAAAATCAAGGAGAGAAATAGAAATTTCTGTTTTGAGTGGATGGGCCAAAATCACTCTGGCCAGTGTGAGCAAGAAAGATGACCATATGTTACAGTTTGTCGAACCTTATTGGAAGATTCTCGTCCCTCTATGGGTTATCTCTCTACGTGAATATTTGACTATCTTTTATCAAGGCAATGATATCTCCCACGACAGTGTTGGCTTAACTTCTGACGAATCCAGCGAGTCTAGAAATACTAAATTGTTGCTATACAAGCCAGTTTGGCTTAATTTCACAAAAGCTATTGGTGCTCTTTTATCAACCAATGAAAATGTTGTACACAGTTGTATTAATCAAGGAGATCTTGATAGTTTCATGTTTTTATTGACAGCAAGATGTCTAGACGATTTATCAAAGTCCGATAATAAGAGCATACTGGATTCAGAATTACTGTCCACACTTCATAACTTTTTAAAGTCTGTGGCTCTTCAAAAGATTCTTTTAGATAAGGATATCTTCCAAGAATTTGTTGCTATATTTGAAAGAATTACCAAGAATACAGACATCAAGGAAAAAGAAATTGCTGTTGAACTGATCGATGATTTCATAAACGGTTACATATCTATAAACAGAGATTCCGAGAACTTTTTAACGGATATTGATAAACTATATGAATTGTTGCGTCTATTGTTGATTATGGTTGCTGACATTTTGCCATTTGTTCAACTTGACAATATTCAAGATGGTACTTCTATTTGCATAACATCAGAAAAGATTACGCTAGTCAATAAAATCTTTACAGTACTAGGAAAGGATATTCTTCAATTTTCTTCTATGTTTAAAGCTGATTTATATGCGTGTTTACTTTACATGATGGGTAAAATGCTAAGGTCAGCCCATGCTACTGATTTACTCCCTCCTATTCTTTCTCTGTTAAAATCTATTACACAGGAAGTAGTGAAAACAGGTTCGAATCTGAATATTCTGGATACATTCTACAATGCTGTGAGAGCCGATCTTCAAACAAACTTGTCCACTGAAAATGCGATTGCTTTTCATTTTGTGTTATTAGGGAACGGTTACTCAGGCTTTAAAGAATCAGACATGGCTGGCTTGGGTGAAATGATAACTAATGCTATGGATAATAATGAAGAAGAGGATTTTAGCAGTCGTGGTATTAAAAGATTGATACAAAATGAAGCAAAGAGTCAACCCACAATGTTGTTATTGAAACATGTATTTCACGCCATATTGTCAACTAGCAAGAAGCAAGCCTCCCATACGGTTAAAAAGAACGCATTATTACTGTCAACACTAGTTGATTCAGAAAGGGAAGAAAAGGACAAGAGGGCGGCATTTACTCTTTTAATGATTTATTTGTCTGAGTTGCCAGACACACAAATAGAAGGGAAATCTTTGTCAAATGTAATCCAACTAATCGATCGGAACAGTAATCTGTTCAAGGATATAATTTCCAATTTAACGAGTAATCAAAGGGATCATATTGAAACCATCTTAAAGAATCAAATAGATTCCGCTGAAATTTCCAATAAGGAGGGTAATGTGACTTTAAAATCATTTAACTAACCGTAAGATAGATTTATAAAAAGAATGTTGATAGATTTTAATAAATACAAGATATATATATGTTATAAATTATAGGATTTAGTTTTTAGAATCATTTCTGTAATGAATGTCTACTGTAATAACTTATCAAATGCATTAATGCCATGTTTAGTAAGTTCAAGTTTAATTTCTGCTTTGGAACGATAACTGCTCTTTCTAAATTGATGCTTAAATGTAATATTCCAAAGAAGTATTAATTCTTCTACCGGCATACCTTCTTTGTACAGTTGAGTACATGACCAACGGAATATATCTTGCCTCGAGCATTTAAGAGAGGTATGTGCGATATTTCTGAGAATCACAAATCGATTATTTTTAGTAATCTTTAGTGTAATATTATGAGAATGTACTTCTGTAAAAGGATTCACCGTCGTAGTGTTATATGCTGTATGACTTTCTTCATTTTTGCAATACAATAACTTAGCCAGATCCAAAGCAGATGTATCAATATTTGAGGCAGTTCTTCTTCTAGATGTAATTGGGAAAAGAATGGATTTGATATACAGTGCAGATACAACTGCCCAAATTCTATTTCTATGTTCAGGATCCTGTGCATGGGCCTTTACTAGAATTTCATTTATCAGAGGCATGACTAAAGGTTTCATTTCTGTGCCTCTAGAGTAGACAGATTCTGTTAATTTGTTTAATAATACAACGTATGAGGATAATCTTTGGTCAAGTGGAACTGAGTCGACAAATTGAAGCGTTCTTTTAATATTCTTCATACTTGGCCTACTCAATAAATGTGATACTATGACTTCAAAATCAGTGGAGGATAAAGAGCCATATGTTTCTGTTATCTGCTTAATAATTCTATCAACACTCTCTGCATCAAAATACACTAGTTGCATTCTAAGTAAGGAGGACAAAAACCTCCTACTGGACCAAATCATCTTTTTGTTTTCTGTTGTAGTATATTTTTCCATGTCTGCCATCAAAGTTCTAGCCTTTTCCAACGATTTTGTAATTGAAATGTATTTAATTATGCTAGGGATCATTAAAGGATCATTACAATATGAACTCGGATCCATCTTTTCCATCATTTCAACGCAAACAGCTCTGTAAGCCCTATTCTGACAAGAAGAGTTAAATACCTTGTAAAGGATTCGGGAATCATGATCAGAAAATGAAGGAAATATGTCTTTAATTTGAATCCATGTTAAATGAATCCCAGTTTGGTTACGAATTTCATAATCTTTGTCGATTAAGGAATACGCTAATTTTAATTGATTTCTTTTTATTACAGAGAGTTCTGGTTTCGATATTGTTTGATTCGATATATTTCCAAAGTACAGCTGTGAGCCTAGAAGCATATCCAATAGTGTTTTCGAAGCCAAATGGTCAACATCCGATGAAAGGGCTTTGTTGCACAGTAGAAGAATATCGTAGTTGGAAAATAAAAGTGGGATCTTGTGCTTCTGTAATAACCGTATAATTTCAATCAGGCGTTTCAAGTGAATATTATCATATTTGGGATGTTGATATTTTAATGCAGATATAAGTGTGCTTGCATAATCCCATTCAGGTATCAAATTGACATTAATTTTATAATATAATAAGTACAAATCAATTGCAGTGATGACATCCTTCTTTTTTACTGATTCATTAATACACCATTTCAGAACGTCGAATGGCGTAGTGATCTCTGGATCAGGAAGTTTCACTTCTAACAATATAAGCAGATTATTTACCACTTTTATATTATTACAGTTGTAAATTAACTCTCGCATAAATAAAGATCTTATCAAAGGTGAATAGTGCCATCTCTGCTTGGTAAAAGATATGAACTTCTTGTAGTCAATATTTGAGAGTATTGATGAATTATTTATCAGGAGTGGTGACGAAGGTATAGATGACCAATATATCTGAAGCATCTTAGAAAAATCTTTCCCAACCAGCTGGGATGATGGTGCAACACTTTCATTTGCTTCAATGTAATCAATCAGTTTGGACCTGGAGAACTCCCAGAGTTCGTGCGGTTCAGCTTTAACTGTAATTGCAGTTTGCTTAACTAGCGTTGATGTATTAAATTTGGCCACACGTATTCGTTGAAGCGGCAATTTAAACATAATAAGTATACTGAACGTGTCAAAATATCATCCAATAGATATTGTCTGAGTATATAAGTTTTATACAACTTATTGATTTGTTCATATATTAGTGTGTCCTGCTTAAAAGCATGTTCTTTTTAAGATCCATTTTTCATTTTCTATATAATTATATTATTTCTAAGAGATGTTTTAATATATTATGAAAGCAATATAATATGAGCTATTCAACATCGAAGAAGAAGGAGATTCACTTCATGCATTTTGTCAATGTTTCCGTCTTTACGATTGCAAACAGGGCCAATTATCTGCAAAAAGAATAAGCTTAGCGAACTGTATTGCTACCTATATTGTAACTACGGACATAAGTACACGCTCAAAAGGGTATTCATGCTAGTTTGAATGATTTCAAACAGTTTCTTTCATTATTGCTCCCCACCTCTCTCGCTGGCACTCTACATAAAGGAAGCTTTAAATTATATGGTTAACTTCCGTACATCTTCGAGATTAATTCAATGACGAGAAATGAAGATATATCAAGAAACATGTCACTCTAGGGTAACTAATAATAAACGCCTGGGAATTTTCCCAAATAAAACACGGTTTCATATCTCTGTAGTAAAAGTTATATAGTAACCATCTTTTGAAAGCCAAAGGGTAGATTTTAACGTCTACATACTTGCTAATGGATAATAGAATGTAATTAGAAATAAGCATAGAGAGTGAGTAGTCACTTGATTCAATAAGTCATAGAAATTCTAACGCATTGGGGTGAGTAAAGTGGGCTGTTCTAAAAATCATTGAAGGCTGGATTGAAGGAAACTTCAATAAAGCATGAGTTAAGCGCCCATGTTCGTCTCTGACTTTTCTATTTGATATTTCCTCTGGAAAATTTTTCAGTTTGTTACCTTTCAAATCAGTAACAGCATTAGTTTGACACCTTGTATATAACCACAAGGGACATGTTGAGTTAACATCATCCTTTTGAACCGAGTTTCAATTTTTCTTTGACCTTGTTGCTAAGATCTTCCTAAAAATAATTTTTTGTTCAAATTTAAAAAAAAAAAAAAACTGAATATTTGTGAAAGGTTTAATAAGGAAATGAATAATTTGCCACAGTGATCATAGGCTACTGACATATCAAACACATAACAAGCCTGTCAAGTATATATCGAAATGACATCTGTTGATTTACCAAGTTTAGTGAAAAGTCTTTCTGTGGCCTTCAATGCCAAAGACTACGAGAGTTGTGAAAAATTATTGGGTCCAACTAAAGTGGAATTAATCAAACACAATCTTTTGGTTCCAAACCTTCAGAAATCCAACTTATCCGAAACCTATATCAGTGATTTAAATATTACCAAGAACATTCTTGAAATCGGTGCTTTATCATCCATTTACTTATCCAAATTTGACATATATCAAAGTTATTTTACACAATTAAGACAATTTTATTTCAATGATATTAAAGCATTGAATGATTCTAATAACAAATGCAAATTAATCTCTTTATATTTATTAATTTTATTATCTCAAGGGGATGTCACTACTTTCCATTCTGAATTAGAATATTTAGACAAGCATTTCAGCGATTTGGAAGACGATGAATTATTATCGTACCCAATCAAAGTGGATAGATGGTTAATGGAAGGTTCTTACCAAAAGGCCTGGGGCTTATTAGAAGCTGGATCCGCAGTTCCGGAATTAGACGTGTTTTCCAAGACTTTAATGGAAGCTATTAGAGATGAAATTGCCATGAGTACAGAATTAGCATATGAAAGTTTACCATTAATGAATGTCAAGACATTATTATTTTTCAACACTGAGAAGAATGCAGAGACTTTTGCTTTAGAAAGAGGTTGGGAAATTACGAATTCCACAGTATATTTCCATAATAAAGAAAGAATAAATCAAAATGTTGTGGAAGAAGAAATTGAAGAGCAAGATGGAAAGGCCAATATGACTGGTACTAAACTAGCTCAATTTAATTTGATTAAGAAAACTATGGACTATGCTGTCAACATTGAAACTATTATTTAAGTTTATATATGTATATGTATCGTATAATTATGATTGAATCTCCTTACTCTGAATAAAAATAACGATATCAATCAGTATATTACTGTATTAAAAGAGTATACTTTGAATTATCAGTATACTACTGTTTTAAAAGAATAAAATTTAAATTATCAGTATACTACTGTATTAAAAGAGTAAAACTTAAATTATCAGTATACTTTTGTATTAAAAGAGTAAAACTTAAATTATCAGTATACTACTGTATTAAAAGAATAAAATTTGAATTATCAGTGAAACATCATTATAAATTATGTATCAATTATATATCATAAAAAGAAGTACACACAAGAGTAGGAAATTTGAAAAAGAGACAAACAACCATATATATATATATCATTACATCAATTTCATATCAGATGGATCTGCTTATTTTAAACCTAGAGACTTACCAGCAGACAATCTTTGTTCAGTTAAAGCAGCGATGACACCGGCACCGGCACCGGAACCATCTTCAGCGTCGACGATGATAATTGGGTATTTCTTTGGATCGGTTTCTTTCCAACCGTAGATATCCTTTAAACCTTCATGAGCCTTTTCTTTGAAGTTTGGATATCTTTGCCAAACGGAACCGTCGGCGGCAATGTGACCGGTTTCGTAGCCTCTCTTTTGACAGATGGCAGCAATACCACAGACGGATATTCTAGCAGATCTGGCACCGATGACTTCACAGATACGTCTAATGACTTTACATTCTTGAATGGTGGCGGTAACACCAAGATCTTTCTTTAATAATTCTTGGGTGTTTTCCAAGTTTTCGAAAGGATCTTCTTCGATTCTGGCTGGATAAGAGGTGTCCATGATATATGGCTTGTTTAATTTAGTCATATCTTGGCCCTTTAAGATCAAGCCTTGGTCGTATAGATCAAGGATGGCTAATCTTAATAGTTCACCCAAGTAGTAACCGGAAGTCATCTTTTCGAAAGTTTGTTGACCTGGTCTTGGGGATTCTTCATCGACAATGACATCGTATTTATTTCTTGGTAAGGCAACGTGTTCGTTATCGAAGGAACCGTACTCACAGTTGATGGCCATGTCTGATTCCATTGGGATGTCGTCTTCTAATTTGCCTTCTAATTTTGGAATATCCTTGACGACATCGTAGTAGGCACCGTTGACACCGGTACCGAAGATGACACCCATCTTGGTATCTGGGTCACTGTATAAGGAGGCGACCAAAGTACCTGTGGTATCGTTGATCAAAGCGACGACTTCGATTGGGATGTTCATCTTGGCGATTTGTTCGTTTAATAAACCAACGACATCGTGTCCTTCGACGTTTGGAATATCGAAACCTTTAGTCCATCTTTGTAGGATACCTTCGTTGATCTTATCTTGGGAGGCTGGATAAGAGAAGGTGAAACCTAGAGGCAATTTCCCGGTGACACCGTCTGGGAACATTTCTTCGACGAAATCCTTCAAAGATTTAGCGATGAATTGGAACAATTCGTCACGGTTTTGGGTGGTTCTGATATGGTCTGGTAGTTTATATTTGGATTGGGTGACGTCAAAAGTGGAGTCCCCGGCCAGTTTGACCAGGACGACTCTCAAGTTTGTTCCACCCAGATCGATGGCGATGTAGTCACCCTTTTCCTTACCGGTTGGGTATTCCATGACCCAACCTGGGATCATTGGGATGTTCCCACCTTCCTTGGACAAACCTTTGTTCAATTCGGAGATGAAATGCTTGACGACGGCTCTTAAGGTTTCTGGTTTGACGGTGAAGGATTCTTCGATGACGTTCAAAGATTTCAATAATTCTTGAGGGATGTCGATCATGGAACCCTTTCTAGCAGGTGGTTTCTTTGGACCTAAATGAACCATATTGGATTGATTAAAAGTTGTTTGTGTTGTTAGTTTTGTTGAATTGTAATATCTACGATTGATATTGAATTCTTGATGGTTTGTTATATCTAATTATAAATGTATATAAAAGGAGTGAATTAAGAGATATAAAGTTGAATAATCCGAGGGTATTTATATGACAAGAAAATGTTGTTGAACGGATGTCAACGATTCAAGAGAGAAAAAATGTACCCCACCAATTTTGTAACATGCCACTTTTGACCAGGGGGGTATTGTAGTGCCAAAACAAATAAACAAGTAAACAACACGTAAAGATAGTTGGCGATTGCGTATAATAGTTTGTAGTTGAACATAATGAAGGGGGGATAACGAGCAAGAATCAGTTGATTTTAAAACCGGGGGTGAACGACAACGTTTTGTAGTTGATTTGCTTTGTTTTGTTGTTTTGTTGTTTTGTTTGTTTGTTTGTTGCTCGAGGAAATCGTCAAGGTGTTTTTGTTATTGTTTTTGTGTTTTAGGAGCGTTGCGGGGTTTTCCCAGATCAAAGCGGGCCAGCTGCAGTGGGGCGGGCCTGCAAAGACAGCGAACACCTTGGCGCTGCGAGTCTGAGATATGTATATCTGAGTGTGTGTGTATGCATAGCTGAGCGTATGTATATACGCATAGCTGAGAGTATGTATATACGCCTACGGTAGTAAGACACAGTGGTCTAGGGTTAGGCGAGGTCCAACACATAGTATAGTTCTGGGGTATGCTGTGACGACAGCAGCCAAGCAGTGTGAAGGCCGGTAATAAACGGAGTGGATCTGGCATCACCCCACTTCCGCTGCTATTGCTGCTATTGCTGCTGTTGCTGCTATTGCCGTTGTTTTTGCCGTTGCCGTTGCCACCGCCGGTTTTGCCGCCAGGCGCTATATTGCCTTTTCGCCACAAACAACAGAGACGCACATTCCCGGCTGGCCGGGTATTGTGTTTCCTGCGGCGCCGCCCCCGGATCAACTCTCGCTGCTGTTGTTCCGGCTGCTGCGCCCGCTGCTCTTGCACTGCTGCATGTAGCACTTGCGACGGCGGCGACGAGTGCCGCTGCTGTTGCCGCCGTTTGCCGCAGGCTCACCCGGAAAACACCGGTCCGGGTTAATCAAGGGGCAGTGCGGGGTAACAGCGGCACAGCATGCACAACGTACAGTCGACCTGGAAATCACGCCATTTCTGCGTTGACCACATTGTTGTGTGTTCAATTATTAAATTAGTATGGGGTTGTTTTTCCTGCGTCTCAACCCCCCCCCCCCCTGTAAAATAAAGCGCGTGGCAGGTTGTTCCGATGGCACCATTTATTCCTGCAAGATTTAACAATATATTATTGATATATTATTGATATATTATTGATATATCGCAAGAGACAACTGCATATCGAGTTTAATCGGAATTACCCAAAGTGACCGGGACTGTTTATCCGTAATCGATCGAATCCAGGAGACGCGTGCGTCTACATATACACTTACGTCATATTGAATAATAACATATCACATCTACTTGATATATATATTATTTCATATACATATATTACTTCATATACATATATTACTTCACATATATATATTCACATGCGTATATTCACATACATATATTATTTCAGTTAGTACAACTATCTCAACTCTCAACAAATCATTCATCTTTTATTTGAACTTGAACTTTTACACGCTCAAAATTGCCACGGGACAGTTTCCGTATCTTCTTTTGTAACGTAATAATTCTAGCACGCACCGAAGCACTGGTCTTCAAATCATCTTTACTGATATTCACCAAAACTTCGTACTCAGTAGGATATATACTATGATTGTGCGTCTTAACTTCTTCCTCTGGTTGTACAGCCCTCTCCTCTTCCTCTTCTTCTTCCAACTCTTCCTCGCCTCTCCCCTTCCCAGTAGACTGTGCCGCAGGTAATATATCCGTGCTTTTACTCTTAGAAACAGATGCCAACGCCTCATCAATCAACAACCCCTTCAGCTGTTTCGTACTGGACTTCAAGCGTGCATCTGACTCAATCACCTCAAAATCAAATACATTGTCCCGAATATTACCACCTGGGTGAACACCACATATAACATACATTATCGTACCAATATATTTAGTCCACCATACTATCCTCTTCGATTCAATCCTACTCGAATCATTAAGCACCAAGTCTTCCAAGTTTTGTAAATAGATCTCTTCTGTGTCAGGTATATTGCCACCCCATCGATTACAAAGTGCTATGCCAATTAAGGCTCGCACTAAATGCGATATACCATGACATCCAGATATTATACCCGTAGTCGCAACATGTAAAGCAGCCGTGGGCTGTAATTCCTTCGGGTACGATGCATGAATGAAAGCTAAATTACATAACGCGGGAGCAACAATATCCACCACAATAGAAGGGACCGTGTTCAGCGGGATCGCAGTCATCAATAACTCTAAATATTTGTTCGATAATAATGGAGAATACGGTCTTGAAGCTACCACAACTGGGTTCTGTAACCTAATCTCACGCGATAAACACGAATATAACGTACCTTCTCTTATCCCACCTTCAGAAAATTGAATTGTCTTGATTCGTGGCAATACATCAAATAAGGCAGTCATTAATACTGCCACGGCAGGTAATTGAAATGCTCTCTTTTCAGATACTTTAAATATCTTCTTGCTCTTCTTACCCAGGGGTAAAGATGGAAGCTTCCCCTTCAAAAATAAATAATCAGTCATCGATTCAAATTCTTGGAATGGTATTGATGTACCACTAATGATCGTTTGAATAGGATAATTTTTATTCTGCGATAATAATAAATGGCCCATACTTCTAAGGCCACCACCACGAGTTAAAAGATTGAATCCACCATTCTTATTTGCCATTTCCATCATATCTTGTGGAATATCCCAACCATTATTTATCTCTTTTATAAATGTCGATTTAATTTCATTGAAAAGTGAAATCTTACCCTCTAATTTCAACCTCTTCGTTATTATACTAGCACCAAAGGGTAAATTAATTGGATTTGGACAATATTCAATCTCGCCAGAACCATTCTCATTGCATTTAACCCACGACAATTGAACAGATCCTCCAGTAAGATCAAGGTAAAGCCCATTGACATAATTGTACGAAGAACAAAGACCAAATGTAGTGATTCTGGTTTCTTCCTCTGGAGTCAACACTTCCACATTCCAACCGGTGCCTTTCCAAACGGAGTCGATAAATTGTTCTTTATTTATAGCCATTCTCGTAGCTTCTGTGGCAATGACTCTAACACTCTCATCCGAGACACCAAAATCCTCACAAATCAATTTGAATCTTTTCATAGCATTGACAATTTCAGAAATGATATCATTTGGAATCGGTATCTGTTCGAAGGAATCATTAAAGGGGAATTGAACCTCATATAACGATATCCCCAGTCTATCTTTAAACACACAAGGCATGATCCGTGCATGGTGGGATGATTTCGATGATATCGATAGTCTAATCCCATTTGAACCAATATCTACAATCCCACATAATGCACGTGAAATCAATTCAGTTTCTGAATCTGACATGTTGCAGTTTTCTTGTTCTGATTTTGAATAAGATGTAGATGTATATTTTTTTTTGTAAAAGTAGTAAATGGTCAAATCGTGACACTCCTACTTATGATAATACAATCGGAATGGATCGAATCTGCTGTGTGGCAACTCTCATACTAAGGGCAACTCTGAGTCAAAGGTATCTTTGTCTTCGCTTTATTAAATCAATCAAATATTTGATGTTGAAATTAATCGTCGTTGCCCGGCCTGCTTATTGAAATTTCAAGATTTCTGGCGGCTATTTCAATAAGTTAATTAAAAAGTGGTGATGATACTATCTCATTACTGCTATTTCAAAAGAGTTAGATGCCACAGGATGATATCAGTGAGAAAGAACCGGGGTCTAGGGGTTGACTGTTATGGTCTTTTCTTTCACTGTAATGGACAATAAAAGTTACGCTATTCAGAAAGTACAATTACCTGGCCTCAAATGCAGAGAGAAGTTTTAGTGTCCCATGTGATGATGAATCCAAGGAAAATATTCACTGTCAAGGAAAGAAAGAGAAAGAATATACTAAGATGACAGTCACAACTCTAGTAGATATAAAAAGAGCATCTTTTTTGAATGGGCTCTAATAAGTAGTACCGGGATTGCAAGTACTTTAAACGGTATTAGTTTCTAGCAAAAGTTCCATCCGTAAGTGTAATAAAACCATCTAGACTGGAAGAATATAAAGGAATACCTTCAGGTTGCAAAGACATAAGTACAGTATAGTCTCCATTAATACATGTTATAATACTTATATTTACAAATCACCATACACGACATGTCATAGTTTTAATTATGGTGTACTTTCTAAAAATCACTGAAAAAAACAACAAAAAAATACACGAGTTTGAAACAGTTGATTTAAAGGACAACTAACTTTTCTCAAATTCAGTTGATCCATAACCATCAATTGATCAACCCACATTCAAAAAATAGCACAAAAAAATGGTCGTCCTAGCTGCCTCTGTGGCCACTACCCATGGGAAACCAATTTTATCTCGTCAATTTCATGATATATCCAAGGATAGAATCTTAGAATTATTATCCAATTTCCAAAATTTAGTATCAAAGGGCTCAAAAGACCATACATTTATTGAAGATGAACATATTAGATATATTTATAAACCATTAGACGAATTTTATATTATTTTGATCACAAATAAACAATCTAACATTTTACAAGATTTGAAGACTTTAGATTTAATGAATGATTCAATTATTAATTATTTAAATTATTCAAATGGTAATATTAGTGAATGGGAGATATTTGATTTGTCATTTGATATTATCACTATCTTCGATGAAATCATTATAAATGGCGGCTATAAAGAAAACTTAACCACTCAACAAATTTCCACTTATCTAGCTATGGAATCTCATGAAGAAAGAATTCAAGAAATTATTGAAAGAAACAAAGAAGTGGAAGCTAACGAAGAAAGAAAACGTCGTGCCAAAGAAATTGCTAGAAGAGAACATGAAAGAAAACAGTTTGGTGGCATGGAAATGCCTGGCCAATCCTTTGCCGGGAGTAATGATCCAAATGTTGCTAATGCACTAAACAGTTATTATAGTCATGCATCTCCAGCAGCACAACAATCTTTTGCTCATTCTCAACAACAACATACTCAACCCCAACAAAATTTTCAATCGCAAGTCGAAACTGCTACTTCCCGTATGGGTGGTATGAAATTATCACAACAACAATCAAGAATCAATGCCCATAAACCTTCTATCACCGGGATGGGTGCACATGCTGCCTCTCCTGCTGTGACAGCAAGACCAGAAACCGAAGTTCATGTAGATAACAACGGTATTCTTATCACTTTGAAGGAATCTGTCAAGGCTACTTTGACTCGTGACGGTGATTTACAAAATTGCGAATTGAAAGGTTCATTAGATTTAAGAATAAACAGTGAGGAATATGGTCATGCACAATTGAAGTTATCTTCTCCTCCAGTTAAGGTGTTAAAAGATCGTTCATATAAATTTGAAACTCATCCAAATATTGATAAAGCAAGTTTCTTATCTAGCGGTATAATTTCATTAAAGGATAAACAAAATAAGACATTCCCAGCTAATGATCAAAGTCGTAGTGTATTGAGATGGAAAAAATCCATAACCAATGAAACTTCTGATTTCATACTACCATTATCTGTTAATACTTGGGTGGCTGAAAATGATACTAACTTATATGATGTTACCATTGAATTTGAAATAAACAATGAAAAAGTGGAATCTTTGGACGATCTATATTTTATTGTCCCAGTGTTGCCTACTAAGACTGATGTTCAATTAAATCAAGATTCGAATGAATGTGGTGCTGAAATTGTTTCTATTGATGATGAACAAGGTATTGTCATTAAAGTCTCCGAGTTCCAACGTGGAGCCCAGGGTGTTATTAATTTTATTGTCGATGCAGAATTTGAAGATGCGCTATTCCCAATCTCTGTTATGTTCCATCATAACAATGTTGATTTCTCCACTAAGGATAAGACTTCTTTGATTGGTGTTTCCATTGGCGAAGTTAATGATTGTCAAGATGAAGCCACAACTCTACCTTATGATGTGGTGACAGCTTTGAAGACTGATGTATATGAAGTTGTTTAAAAAAGCTTTAATATAATTAGTTAAGACTGTATGAACAGTTTTTTTATTTTATTTTATACAATATTAATATATAAATAAATGAATGTTATTACGTGTTTCATTGAATGTTGTTTTTTGTCTCTACAATGCACCTCCTGCATTAATAACATCACATTCGTCTAACTCAATAGGCCTACTTTGATATTTTATTGGTAATTTAAATATGGAATCCACTTCATTCTCCCCCAAGGGTCTATTAACAAATGAATATGGAGTTTTTACGATTTGTACAGGGGACACATAAGGCTTGATTGTGAGTGGTATTTGGTTTTTCAAAAACTCAGTTATCGGAACACACTCATTTGAACCAGGAAATACTCCATTCAAACTGCATGGATGAGGTGTAGTTTTCAACTCACTTCCAGTCCTTTTAGGGAAGTTTGGGTGTCTTGTCCCCACAAATTTGATACTTGGCTTATAATGTGTAGCTAATCTGGATAAAGTTGGTTTCATTGCGGTTTGAACTTTTGTGTTTTTAGTTTTGAATAGTTTCAGGAATAGTTCTTTCATTTATCCTGAATTCTGGTATTTAATTGTAATGGGTCGAGATAACTTCAAATGGTAAAAGTCCTTTTTTTTTAAATAAAAGTTCGAAGTTCTGAAATAAAAAAAAGCTTGATATTAAAATGTGATGAGGACAAGTTATCCAATCACAAAATATCCTCGCGATGACAAGTTTAATACCACCTAAAAGACACCAGAGATATGATATTGACGGAAATCCCGCTGATAGTGCTGGAACCATTGGGTCTGGAAAATGGTACGATCCAGACCCGCTGAATAGATACTTCAAAATCATCTTTAATGTTGTCATCACATCGACACTTCTTTTCATCCTGTATCGATTCATCCATCTGATTGCAATTGACGTGCAATGGAAATTGACAGAGCTAGAAATGGATGACATGAAGCAATTGAGGCAATGCCAATGGAAGTTTGAGGAGAATAAGTGCTATTTATCGACAAACGAGATACCTCCAAGGCTAAAACAAATGTGTCAAGAATGGTCTCAATGTATGGATATTCATCTTAAGGGAAATAGACACAAGTCCCACTCTGCAAAATTATGGGTTAAGACATTAGCTGAAGTGGTGAACACTTTTGTTGAAAATATCACATTACGATCTTTATTATTTATCTTGGTCACAGTTTGTTCAATTGTAATAGTCACAAACACTATATTTGGATCATATAGAGTGGTGTATTACAACAAGTGAGCTCGACACATATTTCCTTCTTGTTTTGCTTAATATTCTTAACTCTGTCATTAAATTTACAGTTTATTTCTGTATAGTATAATACAATAATATGTAAACATAACTACGATAATTATCTCTATACAAAATTATATATTATTCAAAGTGATTTTATTAGTTATTGAATAATTCCTGGTATGATCTCAATCAAATAGGGAGCCATTGAATAATGTAATGATTGGCGGAGAGAACATCTGAAGAACTTGCGCTCGTTAGTATCGATCATGACTCTAGTAAAAAATTGAGAGTCAACGATGTTTATTGCGCTAAGTTGTCCAGAATAAATCTAAAGACACACCTGTTTTATGAGAAAGTATCCCCATATTTATGATTAATATAACATCAAATTCTGTGTTTTGATTAATGACATTCAAGATTTATTATAGTTATTAAAAGATCAGTATCAGCAATACATTATAATTTTCTTTATAATTATCTTTTCAAAGATAATCTCCATTTTTTGAATTCAGCATTAATAAAATCTGGATTGTTGATTATGCGAGTATATTCATCGGAAGTTGGGTCAATTTGTTCCAGTCGTAATGATTGTTCACCATTTGTTAGCTTATACGCTAACATTTCAGTATCTTTTGAATCTCTTGGCAAAGTTTGCAATAACCAATCGATGAAACAGCCATACCATTTAATAGCATCGTTGAATTGTTCTTTCATAGATGGATTGACCAATTGCGGAATTTCTACAGTCTGATATTCTTCAATAGTTTTTAATTGATACAATTCGTCTCTAAAGCCGTATGTAATCCGAGGAATGCCCACCAGGAAACATTGCAACCAAGTTCTAAACAATTTCTTTTCAAAATTCAGACAGTCTCTTTGCGACTGGATCACTTTTGTACACTTTAACTCAATATAATGAGCCAAATTATCTTCATTCTCTTCAGGTGTTGGCTTAAAATCGAATATGGCATCAACCTCGGCACCTAGTATTATCTTAGATGAACCAATCCCGGTTCGTACCACACTAGCATATTCGTTACCATTTGAAACTATTTGTTTTGGACGCTCCTCGATTGTTTCCCTGCTTACTTCACCAAACGGTTTCGGTATTGTGGTCAATGTTTCAAACTTATACCCGCTAAATGAACCCAAATCTATCCCATAATTGCTTTGTACTTCATTCTTCTTAGCAAGGTCACTGTTTTGATTGATATCTTTTATGAAAATTTGGCCATCAAATACTAAAACTTGCAAATTAATTGGGTCTGTAAATCTGGACTCTTCTACCCCATAACTAATCAGTTTCCTTATAATTCCTCTAAACGTGATAATATCAGCACCTAATCTTTTATTGACTTTTTCTTCCGCAACTCTTATCGTATCCAATAGTCCTTTCATGGAACATGGATCTGAAATCGTTTCACTTCTATCCTGAAATTCTCTTCTGCCAGCAGAAAGATCAATGGACTGGGTTTTTGCCAACTCATTATCTGTGAAATAAAAGTAACTTAAGTTTCTGGCATCATTTACAAATATTTCGTCTTTATCTGTTCTAGAATAGCAACCGAATTCTCTGGGTTTCCTTAAAGTAGTCACTTCGCTTCTTTGTCTAACAGATAAAGATCTTATCAACATGACTATATGGTTTATTTTCGTTCTATTATCCAAACTGCTTCTTCAAGCCAATGTTCCTCTTAAAACTATTTTTCAAATTAAAACTGGAAGATTCGTATTTATTAACAGATTCTAATCCTAATGAATTATAAATTATTTAAGAAGTAAATGCTATATGGTGATCTTTTTATTATGAATATTTATTTAGCGATGGATAATTATGTATCTGACCATTACCTCACTGACTGAGAAAATAACCCCAACTACAACCATGATAAGGAACCAAAATGTCACTCTGGCCATATTTCTCTCTGCAACGGAATCTACACAAGTATCAAAAAACTCAAGGAAGACCTTACACCTGTCATTGACTACAGACACTCGCTTGTCTATTTCCAAATATTCTCGCATAGCAATATATAATGGATGTAAACTTGGCTCCACAGACCAAAAGAAGTCTGGCGTATCTAGGACGTTCGATGAAAGGTTTACATCCACCCGCAATTTGAACAACTTACCAGACTTCTTTAGCAATTGTTCTCTTTTCAAACCCAGGGTCCCATGTAATGCTAATCGTTTGGGTAATTTCATAACTGAGTTCAATATTGGAGATAATCTGGATTCAAATCTGGATAATTTAGAAGATTGGGCAATGGCGTATGATAACGTTAATTTAATAAAATGATCCCCCGATCGTAATGTAATAATATCATTGAATATTCTCGGCCTTTCTGTATCTTTATCATATTCGAAATGAAATTCTTCTGTTTCAATATCGGGTTCATCCAAAGGTCTTATCATCAAGTTCTTTTCATCTGCAAAGGCTAAATCACCAAGTAAATTTTTTTCTTGTTCTTCGGTAAAGTTCCAAAACACAATCACACCATAATGAAAGATAAACAATTCTGCATGCCTGTATTTATTTTTGTTTATTAATCGTTTTGTTTCTGCTTCTGCCATTTCTTCTATTGTTGGAGGCTCCTGGCTTAGCGTCGAACTCAGGTTATCACTATATTGATTGTTGTTAGATGAAGATGGATTCTTGTTATCATTTTTTGATTCAAATTTCAACAGGTCAGCTGTAGATACTGGCGAGGTAGACACTGGTGAAGTCATTTGCAACAATTCTTCTCGTTCTCTCACTTGTTGTTCCAATCGAGATTCTTCAGGAAAGAACTGTGGTTCACTAGGATCAAATTCTTCAAGCTTGTTATTGCTGTTTTCGTTGCTATTATTATTATTATTATTATTATTATTATTATTTTCATTATCATCAGAAGGATTGCTAGAATTAACTTCTCTAATCTCTCTATTTCGATTTGGATTATTCACGAATGTATTGTTTTGACCCATCAAATTATACCCAGTATTTTCTAGTGCAAGATCTACAGACTTCTTTCTCCCTTTTGGATCATCCAAATCCAATTCATTAGTTTGTTTTACGTAGGTGGATCTATTACCATTGGTTCCACCCATAGTTTCCACCCCAGAATAGTATTCAAAATGATGATCTCTTTGTTCACTTGTATCCAACAGTTTTTCAATAAGGGTCTTACCACCACTTATCTTCTTAGATACATTGGATTTGATTCTAAACCCATCTTTCCCTGGTAATAATGGTAACACGTATGGAACATAAAGACAATCATCATATAAACGCGGACTTACTTCATGTGTTTCTTGCAAAAAGCTAGATAACAATTCAAGATTAAACCCATCAGCAATGTTATATGCGGTCAATCTCGCTAATTTCCCTTCTTGGTATCTATAAGATTCTTGATCATCTATTAATTGACTTCGTTGAATAGAGTGATTCTGTCTATCGAGAATATCACCACTTCCGTGCAATTGAATTCCCTTTCTAGCAAATTTTGATATATCTGTATTGGATAAAGAGGTCAATTCACTATCTTCTGGGATTAAAACCAGTTTTTGGGAGATTTTAGATGTTCTTGAAGGTAATGGGTTGATTGATTTTCTGTAATTCTTCCCACTATAGTGCGGTGCTTGCAATTTTTCAGATACAGGGAATCTATCCCAAGATGAATTAGATCCACGCTGTTCTCTTCTACCTGAGGGCATAGAAGATGATCCCAATAAGATATTATCCATGGACACTCCACTAAACCTGGATGTCTCAGAAGTTCTTCTTAACCTGGCACGCTCTCTACCATTCGGTATATTCGCCGTAGAGCCAGACGCTCTGCTAGCCCTAGTCTTATATGTATCTTGTGAATTATACCCATTGTGTGGATATTTCAATTTATCACGAATACTACTTGTAATTCTCTTACTTGCACTCGGGGGCTTCACAGGACCCCTATAGTTCGCACCCGTATCACTTGTTACTGCAGCATGACCTGCAAATGGAGCTGTTGATCTTGATTTAGTCGATCTCGCATCTGTTACCAAAATGGACGGAGTCCTCTTAGACATCGGCAGTCTACTTGGACCTATATCATCATTTAAATGAACAGCCATGTTAGAGTTATAGAAATTTCTTATTAAGCTCCAATCGCCTTGACTCACTGCGATAAACACTTCTTTAACTTAGTCTCTGTCTCTTATCTAAACATAAGTATTTGGGTGACTTTAAAGTTATAATTTCAATTTAATTAACAAATTTAGCCAATGTTCAAAGTACAGTGCCAAAATAGCAAAATATCATATGAATTCATAATATGGAAGTGTGTATAGTATATATATATATATATATTGGATAAGATATAAATGTATATTGGATCGTGTCTTTACTGTCGGCAATGACAACTCGTTGAACTTTGAACAAGAAAGCAGTTTTCTATTTACCATCAGTGGCCTCTTAATTGACATCATCATCATCGTCATCATCATCTTCAATGACTTCAGCTTCTTGAGCTTCCACAGCAGAGGCACCCCCATTATCTGCAGCCAGTTCGGCACCTTGCAGTAAGTCAAATAAGTCATCCAACTCATCCCCATGTATTAAATCCGCTGGCTTTTGACCATTATTATTTTTAATTCTAGGATCAGCCCCCACCTCAATCAAATTTTGGGCAATGAATGTTCCATGTTCAGGTTCTTCCACTGCATATCTGACAGCAACATGCAATGGGGTGTCACCATCTCTCTTATTACGTGGATCCACTTCAAGATCTGCATCCAAATCGAGAATCTTGTCTAACACTTCCCAAGACCCATATTGGCAACACAGATGGAATGCAGTGTTACCCATTGGGTCATGAGATCCATTGATCAAAGCAGCCAGTTTTTCACGATTTTCCCCCACAGACTCTACAATTGTTTCGAATAGATCGTCATTATTTCTTCTACTGGCGTCCAATAATTGTTCACTTAAGGAGGCACCTTCTTCGCTAGACATGATTGTATGTTTTTTTTTTTAATGTGTTTGATTGTAATTGATGGTTATACTAGACCCTCACCTTATATTGCAATGATAGAGTGGTTGTTATTTAGTACAACTTCTTTTGAATAAATATTTTTCACTGAGATTCGTTTTACTCAAAGATTCATTTAATTACAGATTGAAATTTTAAGAAGTTCAATTTATTATCAACGATGAATAAAAAATATATTTTTATTCCAACAAAGATATCAAACAAAGTGACATTTACTTCGTCATATTACCAATGTCGTCTGATATCAATCAATTGATTTATTTGGCCCAGTCTGCGGACAACAACGTAAGAAATAATGCAGAATCCACATTATTAAACGCGTGTGATTCCGATGCCTCGATGGTTCTGAACGCATTAATGACTGTAGCGGTTAATTCTGAGAAGAATAATCCTTTAGCCTCTAGGCAGTTTGCCTTACTGACAGTGAGGAAGTTGATCACTTTTTACTGGTCTCCAGCTTTTGAATCCTATAGAAACACGTCAAGTTTGAATGAAGAATCTAAAGATTACATTAGAGATTCCCTTTTGAAACTTTGTCTTGATCCTGAACAAGACAAGAAGATCAGTAATGGTGCTTCCTACTGTATTGTACAGATTGCTGCTGTCGATTTTCCCGACCAATGGCCACAATTACTAGAACAATTATATGCTGGGATCATTAACGCGCATTCATTAAATGCTATGTCTGTATTTAATGAAATCTATGACGATGTTATCTCTGAAGAAATGTTCTTTGAAGGCGGTATTGGAACTGAAACGTTGAATATTGTTTCCCAATTATTAAATAACCCAGACTCATCACTAGATGCGAAGACTGCAGCTATGAAATTATTTAACGCGTCTTTATTACAAATGTCCACTGTAACGTCAAATGCTACCCATGAGAGAAAATCTTTTGTTCAAGATGTAGTTCCGAAATCACTAGAGGCTTTACTTCAACTTTTACAAAATTACATCAATGTCTTTGATCAAGCTGCATTACAATTGAAATCAAAGATATATGAAAACTTAACATTGATTAAAAATGACTTCCCAAAGAAGCTGTTCCCTCACCAAGCTGTAACTACTTTCAAACAACAATCTATTAACGATTTAGCCATGTTAAAGGATTGGTCTCTTACCCAAGACCAAGAAGATGAATTACTATGGCAAACGTTTAACGAATCCACTATACAAACATTGGAATTTCTTTCTAGTATCTCTGACCATAGTTCTTTCAGCAAGGAGGAAAATACCGTCATTCTACAATCAATGCTAACTTTATCTTGTTTAGATAATGCTACAAGAGTATCGTGGTTGGATGATCCAAACGAATTTGTATCAAAAGAAACCGGATTAACTGCATCCTATACTATTAGGGACCAAGTAGCAGAATACCTGGGCAACTTATCTGGTTCTACTTTACAAAACACATTTGAAACTATTTTAGAGTTCATTAACGTCAATATGAATAGGAACAACCCTAAACTTATGGAATCTGCTTTGTATATGCTACAATCAGTTCTCGTCGAAGATGAAGAAGGACTAAAACTTCCAGCTGTTCAAGAATTTGAAAGATTTATCGATACTATTTTCAATTATCAATTACAAACAAATGATGTTAGTCTTTCTATGAGAATCATATTAACTATACCAAAGATTTTGGATGTATTTATGGGCTCATTACCAAATGTTAAAGCAATGACCAAAAATTATTTATCTAAAAGTATTGAATTAGCCATAAATGTTATGAACCAAAATGACGATAAATTGATTATGTCTTCTGTATTAATTGCATTTACATACTATGCATATTTTGCTGAGTTATCAAGTGTCCTGGGTAACGAATTGTCTTTACAAGTACAAACTAGTCTTTTGAATATTGTGAATCATGTTGCCGAAGATGCCGAAGAAGACACTAATGGGTTACTGATTGAAGTACTGAACAACATCATCAGTGCCAATACACCGGAAACTGATTTCAAAGTTGTTCGTCAACAATTCACATCTGTTTTATCCATCTCAGCTAAGGACCCATCAAACATTCAAATTGTGGTGGAGTCTCAAGAATGTCTTGAAAAATTACTGGCTAACATTAATACCGAAAGATATAGTGCATTTATTGAATTGTGTTTACCATCTTTTATCCATATAATCCAGGGTACTGAAGCTACAGGTTATAAATATTCCCCTCTATTATCTTTAATTCTTGAATTCATTACAGTTTTCATGAAGAAGAAGCCTACTGATGGTCCATTACCAGCTAAATTTGCTGACTATATATGGGAGCCATTAATCAAAGTGTTAAAAACGTCAGTAGAAGATGAAACATTACAATTGGCTACTGATGCATTCACATACTTAATCCACAACACGGAAGCCAATGCTATGGTGGGTCAACTACCAACTATTGTCGATATCTTAGATAGGCTATTATCTATTGATGTTTCAGACACTGCAGCAATGAATGTCGGGTCATTAATCGTGACTATATGTAACAAGTTCAGTAATGAAATTTCCGATTTAATTCCTCAAATATTGAAAGCTGCTGTTACCAGATTGATTCAAGTAAAGAATGTTTCCACGCAAGAAAATCTAGTTTCTTTGTTATGTTTCTTGATGTATAGTGATCCATTACAAACATTAAACTTTTTATTCCAAGTAAGCGACGAGGAAAACCGTAATGTAGTTCAATTGACATTTAATAAATGGTTTGAATCCTTTGAAATTGTTAGAGGTGAACGTAGGATCAAGGATAATGTTATTGCTTTAAGCAAATTATTTTTCTTATCTGATCCAAGATTAAATGAGATCACAGTCAATAATGAATTGATTCCATATGATGGTGATTTAATCATTACGAGGTCTATGGCTAAGAGTATGCCAGATAGATATACTCAAGTTAGTGTAACTATCAAAATTGTCAAATTGTTCTGCCATGAATTAGAGTTTAGAACACGCCAACCAGATACGGACCAATTGATCACAAACAACCTTAGAAGGATGGGCGACGAGCATGGCAGTGACGAAGGCGATGAAGTTGAAGGCGACGGTGATGACGAAGACTGGGAAGATGTCGATGATGTGCTAGACTATGAGAAATTGAAAGAATTTGTCGATGACGATGAAGATGATGTCTATGACGACGAAGAAGCAGCCCCAGAACAATCGGAGGCTCAAGAAATTACTGGTATTGCTGATGTGCCTCAGAGTTTGGTCCAATTATTGATAGAATTTTTCAAAGAAGTCATGACAAAGAATGTCAACGATTTCCAAACTATTTACAACTCTTTGAATGAGACCGAGAAGGCTACATTAACCCAACAGTTGGTGTAATATCGCAATATATTTTTATAAACCATGTATATCAAAAAAAGTTTTGTATATGCAAGTGATGATTGTCATTGCGACCGAGTCACAATTTCCCTTTTAAAGAAAGATATAAGATAAGATATAGATTTTGAAATTAAAAATAAATTAATACATAATGAAATATAATACAGTTTCAGCTTTTAATAGGTTGCTCTGTTGTTGTGTTTTGGCATTTATTAAGCAATCGAACTTTAAATAGTCCAGTAATGCCAGAATTTAAAGATATTTTACCTGCCAATGGGAAATGGAAGCAAGACGTCACCAATTGGTTGAGTGAGGATGTCCCTTCCTTTGATTTTGGTGGATACGTGGTTGGGTCAGATATGAAAACTGCTACTCTGTTATGTAAACAGAATGGTATTTTGGCTGGAATTCCCTTTGTCAATGAAGTGTTTAAGCAATGCAATTTAACTGTTAACTGGGAATACGAAGAAGGGGAACGCTTGTTGGCATCCAATGAAATTGGTGGAAGAGTACCTGTTGCAACTGTCAGTGGTCCGGTTAAAAACATACTGCTAGCTGAAAGAACAGCTTTAAATTTAATCAGTCGAGCTTCTGGAGTAGCTACTGCAGCTGATCAGGTAATCTCATTGGCACGTAAAAATGGATATACAGGCATTATTGCAGGTACCAGAAAAACAACTCCTGGGTTGAGGTTATTAGAGAAATATTCCATGCTTGTGGGTGGATGTGATATGCATCGCTATAATTTATCATCTATGGTGATGTTGAAGGATAATCATGTATGGGCCACTGGCTCCATCACCAAAGCTGTTCAGAATGCTAGAAAAGTTTGCGGATTTGCTGTGAAGATCGAAGTCGAGTGCCAAAGTGAAGAAGAAGCAAATGAAGCAATTCTAGCAGGTGCGGATGTAATAATGCTAGATAATTTCACTGGTAACGAGTTACAAACAGTGGCATGTTCTTTGAAGGGACGCTGGAAAGACAAAAAACAATTTTTATTGGAATGTAGTGGTGGTTTAACTCTGGATAATATCGATACTTACTTATGTCAAGATATTGACATTTACAGTACCAGTGCAATCCATCAAGGTGTTCCAGTGATCGATTTCTCTTTGAAGTTGGCCCATTGAGTAGTGTTTCTATATATTCCTGTATATATTTACATCTGAATCATGAAACTTTTCTTAAAAGTTATCTTTAAATTCAATCTTTAAAATGTAAACAAACAATGGAAAGATAGCCATATATACAATTGAAAGAATTAAACAGGTTCATTAGCACCACTTTATCGCTCAATTAAAACTGTGTAATGAGTACCCCATCTAAAATTAACTTCCAGACGAGTCGAATGAGCCCCAATGGCTCAGATATAATGACTCCATTCAAAGGAAGAGCTGTAAATGAAAATAGAAGACGACAGGCATTGAGAATGAGTGTTACACCAGGTTTGAAGAGGCGATTACAAATACAGAGGAGTCATTCGTCATGGCGTAGTAACCCCGTTGAGCTGAGATCATTTATTAATGATATGAGTGAGAGTAGATATCGAAATGGGAAAAATCTTATGGGGCAGTTGAGTTTAGCAGCGAATGATACCACTGATGAGGTTGCCCCTCCACCAAGTAGTATAGCCAATGGGACGGTTACAGAATTGGAACCTTCATTTTCGGTCGTTGACCAATCTGTACCGTCCATATCAGAAAATCAACAACGAGTTGAGAGTGATAAAGTAGCAAATGATGCTAATCAAGATAGAAATGAAAGCCCATCTAGACCACCAAAGAGATTGTCCGATTTAATCTTCTCACAATTAAAAACAGTACCACGAGAGGTTAAGATACGTAAATTAGAACCCTTGGAGATTAGCGATGTTAAATTGAAACCACTTATAAACCATAATAATCAAAACAACAATTCTCTAAATGTTCCTCCACCTCCACTTATACCCAATAGTAGCGTTGATATTGTAGCTAATTTAGGTGCAGGACTGCCGCATACTCCACCTACTCTACAGCCAATATACACGGAAGACACCCAACAGTTTACTAGTATTAATCCTGATGATAATAATATAGAAATGGGTTTGGATATACACAGCCCAGAAATGGAACCTTCACAAGATTATAGAAATTTTAGTATGGATCAGTTATCGCAATCACTCGACACACAAGAGGGGATGGGAGACGATTACGGAAATGTGAATATTGTGACAAAGATACGACATCTCTTAATAAAGAAAGATGGAACATTTGAAAAAGATCTTGATAAGATAATAACCTTTCTTAATAATCACAATTTGATCCTGACTGATTCCATGCCCTCTATCAACGATATTTATGAAATATGTTGTCAGTATCTTGACATGGCTGAGATCAATGATATGGAAAGAGTATGGTTTGATTGAAATATATTTTCAGGAATATATATAGATATAGATAATAAATTTTATATACAAGATTATTTTTATTATTTCAGATAGCCATCATTTTGCATAGTATGAATTAAATTTTCCACGTACTCATAGATACCAAACGATATCCCACCTGATATTCCGACTTTGAATAAACGTGGAGCAAAACCTTTCCAAAATGTTGGTATACCTTCTTGAACAAAAATTTGATAAGCACAATTAATTGAATTTGTATATGTCCTTGGGGCCCATTGACTTTGCATTCTTGTCTTAATGACATCCAGTGGCTGGGTCAACGTCACAACGGCGACTGAGGATAATATACCTAGAATTACACCCATATATGTTTGCAATGTATCATTTCCTGAAAACCGTAGCAACCAAACCTGTTTCATTGCTGTATAGGTACTGAACCTGACCACTGAGTTACCTAGTTGTCTACATAAGGTAGGCATTAACCCTTGGAAATATGATCTTAGACCACGAGAAGCATACATTTCTTTAATATTGTTTAATAGACCTTGTACGGGCATCGGATCCCTATACTTCAAAGCGTTGGTCGCAGGTTTAACCTTATGGAAAGTTGCTTTCGTCTTGAAGTTATTACCTGTGGTACTGACTTTGGGCACTCCCAACACTACATTTTCAATCATATTAGTCTTGATAGCTTCAAATGGCACAATACAAAGACTCTCCATGGTCCCTGTAGCCAGTGAGGCTAAAATCACTCTTGCATTAGATGGAACTTGTTCTTCACTCAAGTTCTCCTGCATCCAATGGGTCACTCCATGGAATGCCCCAAACCTGACTGCAGTCTTGGCCACTACCGACATGTTCAGTATAGAGCACCCAGTAAAATACTGTCCCAGAGGCAACATCTCACTGGGATATTTATGGGGTAATTGTGCTGTGGTCTTCCAGAACTCAAACGGTTGAGTTGCTGTCGTCTGGGCCAGCCCGGCAACGCTTCCGGCTACCAATTGCACCATTAGTCCATCCTTATTTGTAGTCATTATTACTATCTCTCTACCTATATATATATATATCTATATATATATGTTTGTATCTATCTACAGATGTATAATACCATTTCCACTCCTGACTAAACTACAATAATATCTCTTAATCATGCCATTATCACTAAGATCGATAAAATGTGTCAATTTTTTTTCAAATTCAATTTTGGAAATTTGTATAAAAGGAAAACAAAATTTCACGTTAGGACAATATTTCTTTCCCAATGACTATCCTTCTTGCTTGCAGAATTGATGAATCAATGTTTCTTCGCGGATTAACATCACTTGTAGCACCAGTCCAACGTAGTACAATTATGTCTGCTCAAATCCCAACAAAATTTGATCAATTCTTCAAGAAAGTCGATGAATTGAAACCTGAATTCATCGATGTCGTTGCCCAAGCTGTGGCCATCCCAGCTGTTTCCTCCGACGAATCCTTAAGACCACAAGTCGTTAAGAAGGCTCATTTCCTTGTCAGCCAATTGGAATCTTTGGGTTTCACCGATATTCAATTAAAACCATTAGGTCTACAACCACCACCTGTCACTGATCCTAAATTAGAATTACCACCTGTTGTGTTATCTCGTTATGGTTCTGACCCAAAAAAGAAAACTGTTTTAGTCTATGGTCATTACGATGTCCAACCTGCTTCTATAGAAGATGGGTGGGACACTGAACCATTCACTTTGGTTGTCGATGAAGAAAAAGGTCAATTAAGAGGTAGAGGTGCCACTGACGATACTGGTCCATTAACTGGTTGGTTACACGTTGTCAGAGCCCATAGAGAAGCGGGTATCGAATTTCCAGTCAATTTGATCACTTGTTTTGAAGGTATGGAAGAATCTGGGTCTCTTGGATTAGAAGAATTAATTGCCAAAGAGGCTACTGAATACTTCAAAGATGTTGATGCCGTTTGTATTTCCGATAATTATTGGTTAGGTACTAGAAAACCTGTTTTAACTTATGGGTTAAGAGGTTGTAATTATTATCAAACCATTGTGGAAGGTCCAAAAGCTGATTTACATTCTGGTGTCTTCGGTGGTATCATTGCTGAACCAATGATCGATTTAGTTAAAGTCATGGGTACTCTTGTCGATTCCGACGGTAAGATTCAAGTTAAGGGTATTGATGAAATGGTTGCTCCAGTGACTTCAAAAGAACATGAAATATACGAAGAAATTGATTTCTCACTTGATGAATTAAATAATGCCAGTGGATCTAACACTGCTTTATACACCAAGAAGGAAGATATTTTGATGCATAGATGGAGATACCCATCTTTATCTCTTCATGGTGTCGAAGGTGCTTTCTCTGCTCAAGGTGCTAAGACTGTCATCCCAGCTAAAGTTATGGGTAAGTTCTCTATTAGAACTGTTCCAGATATGGATTCTGAAAAGTTAACTAAATTAGTTATTGACCATTGTGACAAGGAATTTGCTAAATTAAATTCTCCAAATAAATGTAAGACCGAATTAATTCATGATGGTGCTTACTGGGCTTCTGATCCACATAATGCTCAATTTTCTGCTGCTTCCAAAGCCACTGAATTGGTCTATGGTGTGAAACCAGATTTAACTAGAGAAGGTGGGTCCATTCCAATCACCGTCACTTTCCAAGATGAACTAAAGACCAGTGTCTTATTATTACCAATGGGTAGAGGTAATGATGGTGCTCATTCCATTAATGAAAAGTTAGATATCAGTAACTTCATCAACGGTATCAAATTAATGGGTGCTTATTTACATTACTATGCTGAATCCAAGGAAAACTAAATGTGGTAAACATATTTATTTGTATATAAATTTATTGTCTTAATGCCATGTTTTATGTTTTTATTAATCTCCTATATAGAATTATAATATCATATAAAATTGTATGAATAAGTTCTATGACTTATACTCATACTTCAATTCTCATTACCATGTCAATTAATAATCAATGTAATAAATATGTTTCAATATTTTCATAACAGTAGCTGCATCATTTTAAGTTCATAAAGGTATAATTTATTTTAAACTCAAATTCTACCGAAAACTCAATATCTAGTTGAGGAAATAGGGTGAAGACTGCAATACAACATGGCTAGAGATAAAATACTGATACTGTGTCAGGATCGACAACACGTTCATCATTCATTAGAGAAATTGTTTAAACACGAATTGCCTCAAACTTCAAATATCATTAAAAGTATACCATGGGAAAATAAATACTATAATGTAAAATTTGATCTGTATATTGATGAGATTGATACCAACTTACGGGATTGGTTTGCTGAATTTATTACTGAGGAGTGTCAACCGTTACGTGAAGTCTTGGCCGGGATCATATTTGTATTACCCTTTGACAAGAGGGAAGACTTGGATGTTATTAAATCGCATCTCGAGGATGAAGATGATATGTTTTTAATATGTAGTGATCCAAATGCAGAAACTGAACAACCACACTGGGAAGAGTATTCCACCACACTGGATATCACTACTTTAACAGATTCCCAAGATAAAAATGAATATGGTGAATTGATGGGGATTCTTAGAATACAAGAAATTATAGATACATATCCATGGACCCATTCAGAAATAAAACAGCAACCCACGATTCCTTCTAAACAAGATATCGACAACTCCATTGAAATACAGCATCTAATGAGTAAACTAGAAGAAGCTAAATTAAAATACTCACAAAATAAAGACGATTCAATGGCACAGGAGTTATCAGAAGAGATAGCTAATTTAATTCTTGATTCATGATGATAAAAATACGCAGCTTATATATATATATATATATATATATATATTTGAGTTAATGCACTATAACCTTCTTTACCATTGCTTCTTCCAGCAGGTTATTGCAAGAGGAAAGAAAAGGACTAGAATTATTTTATTAAGCAGTTCTAACCATTCCATCTTATGATAACTTGGGTACTGCACATTTAGCAATAGCAAGTTGAATTCACTCACATACATGATTGGTAACACCACATATGAATAAACTTTCCAAACAAAGCTCTTCCCGCTTTTGGTGTTCGAAAGAACGGCAGTACTACCTTGTCTTGGGGCATCTCTTTTAAACAAGTGAGAACAATGAACATAACATTGAGATAAGGCTAAAGTGACAATGAATAATGAATAGCTGATGTTTCTTAGCACTAAAGCATGTTCATAATCGTCATGATAATGTAAACTGGCAATGAAGTTGATAAATGTCAAATCCTTTAACATAGTACGGGAGATAAGGGCCCTCTTCCAAGTTCTAAATTTAAATAACCAACCAATTTCCCCCATAGTAGAATATAACATTAAACTTATTAGAAACTTGTGGATTCCACCAGGCAGAAATTTACCGCCTACCAATGGAAACAGGATCAACCAACGTGTGAACAATGCTGCATATAAAAAGGCATTGGTAATTCTATAATATTGATACAATTTACTGACAGTTCGAGACAAAGGCATAACACGATAGTTTGTTAGTGTTGTAAAGCAGAATCCAGTGAATAATTCTATATCCTTTAACTTTCAAACTGTCAAGACCACTATCGATTTGAACAACTATCATATAATAAAGTGAAAAATTTCAATTATATTAAGATCACTTCTTAATCACAACGCTTAAGTATAGTTTACAGTTTAAGTAAAAGACACAGATCGTCAACCCACAGAGCCGTTATCATCTCATTATGAAGCTCTGGTTAGTTGCATTAACTTTCTTTGCCACCTTGGTGTATTGTTTTTCACCTCAAGAGATTGAAGTGTTTCAATTACAACACGATTTAATCAAGAAATATGGTTCAGAAATGAACTTCTACAAGTTCCTTAAATTGAAGGACGGTAAACAATCCACCTCCAAGCAGATCACTAAGAACTTAAGAAGACTATCGAAGAAATATCATCCAGACAAGAACAAGAAATATCTGAAATTGTATGAACGTTTAAATTTAGCCACAAATATCTTAAGTAATGATGAAAGACGTAAGAATTATGATTATTATTTGAAGAATGGGTTCCCAGATTATGATTTCTCTAAAGGTGGTTACTTTTTCACTAGAGTACAACCAAAGACTTATATCATCTTATCATTCTGCTACCTAGCCATAAGTGTGATCCATTATGGTATCTTACGTTTACAATATACTTCTAACAGACGTAGAATTGAAGAGTTTATTGATCAATGCAAAGATATGGATAATACAGATGGTTTAGGTGAAAAGAGGCTAACTTTCCAACAGCATCCAGAAGACACTCCCAAAGAATTATTAATCAAATTTGGTGAGGTGTATTTATTAGAGAATAATCCAAATGATGAAGCCAACCCAATCAAAACTAAACTTTCCCCAGACACTGTTGATGTTCCAACTGTAATGGATTGTATGTTCTTTAGGTTACCAATTTGGTTCTTCAACAAGTTAACCAGACGTAATGGTAATGTAGAAAAAGTTGTTGAACCCATCAAGCAAAAGTCTAATACTAGAAGAAATAAGAACAAAACCAAGTCTCAATAGGTCAAATCACAGAAAAGAATCAGATATCCAATAAAGTATTTATGTACTAATATATAAAAAGGCTTGTTCCTCTTGGATATAAAAATATCTAGCTTCTTATATTTCAAGGTAATATTTTATTTTGAGATTCCAAATTCAGAGATATGTACAAGTATTATCATGCGAATATATCTTTCTTTATTGTCTCGAATGAAATTTTACTAAAGTGTATTCACTAAAATATGTACATTGAAACCAGCTGAAATCGTCTACAATGTTTTGTGGTTGTTATATATTTATAGATTGTACACATTCTTCTAGCACTGTAGAAAAGCTCCGGCGAAGTTAAATTATAATATGGTTCAATATGATAATTACATGAATGATTATGCAAATATATAAATGCTTTAGTTTAACATATTTGAGTAAAATACGTATCTATGAATGAATCGTGAGGAAACTGAATATGAATGAAAGAGTAGTAGAAGATGTCTTAACGTGGAAATCGAGGAAAAATCTAATCTTCAGAGGATGGCATTGCAGGTTCAGTCACCTCGTTAGGAGGTCCCAAGATTATTACGCCATTATTTTCGTTTCTTCTATCAATTTCTTCTTGCGCATTAGAAGTTAACATATCTCTTAATTTATTATGCAAATCCGATTCTGTGGTTAATTGTTCTTCCAAAGCCTCGATGTTAACAAGGCCACCGCTAGTCATTGAATTTCCCTCATTATCACTACCATCACTATCTTGTGTATCTTGTGTGGAAAGTTGTGCTTGATCAGGAAATTGAGGAATTATATTACCATTCCCATCATCCACATATGTACCACCACCAAGAATCTTCGCATACATCAATCTTGTATCATTCAACACTTGTTCGGAATAGAATTTCCAATCTTCCTCTTGTAATACCTCAAATATATCTTTTGAGATTAACTCTACCTTGTATAATTTGGAAAATTTAACTATCTCTTCAGCAATCAATACAATGTGGCCCATATATCCCAAATTCATTTTATTTGTTTCATAAAATTTGTAAGAGTTTTCATAACCTTTCAAAATGAAATCGGTTGTAATTTGGAAGGCTTGGTTTGGACAATCATTTAATTTCATATTTGGTTCAACTATAAATTGATATGACTTCAATGTATCGAATAATGAATATACCAAGAATGAATTATATGAAAAATCCATCCTACCATTAAAAATTTGTTGAATGATATCAAATATAACGTTATGCCAGAAGTTATTCCATGGATAATCCAAGACTAATTTCAGTAAGATAGGCAAAATTTGATTATCAAACAAAGCAATCTTGAACGTGTCACCAATTGTGGGTCTTGTTCTTAATTTTAGATTTTGGCTTTTATTAACATATGGAATCTCAAATGATTCATCAACCTCATCGTCTTGTCCATCATCCATAAAGAAATCATAATTCATTATGTTGCTGTCGTTAAATTTAATACTTTTCATCTTCTTATGATTCAGTAAGTTATCATCGTTATTGATTTCAATTGTTGAAGTTGTATTAGTAGAATCTTTATCTATATTCTTTCTATTATCATTATCATTGGTAATAATGCTTTTATTTGATTTTTTATTATTATAATTTTCATTAATGGGTTCATTATTATTAGTATTATTATTATTATTAGTGTTGTTATTTTTTGTAGTATTATAGTTTTTATCATTAGAAGTAATGTCGTTATTGTCATTAGGTAAGGGGAAGCTTGTTGCATTATTGTTGTTGTTTTTATTACTATTACTATTATTGTTATTATCGCTTTGTTCATTATCAGTATGTGTGCATTCATTATTATGATCAAGTAATTTTAAGCTACTCATAGATTCTGATATCGAAATTGAATCTTTGATTCTAATTTCATCTCTAGTAAGAGCAATTCTTGGAGCTCGCTTAGAATTCATTAATCCCATATTTGAACAATGTAATAATTCCGCAATCAGTTCCACAATTTTGAATCTTTCGATCCCAAGGGGAATAAATGTTTCTTTTAATTGATTTAATCTTTTCACGTCATTAGGTTTATCAAAATTTGCAATCAATTTGATTAGATTTCCCAAATTCTTGGTGAATTTGGATAATAGATATCCTAAATAAATTGGATCTCTATCATGCGGATAATTGTTAGTTAAATTCATGGTCAGGAGATTAATTTGATCATAATCTGAATTGTTTTTTCTAATCAATTCAATGACAATAGATATTGTTACATTTAATGCGAAACCACCTTGTTTCAAAATAATGTTTATCATCTTATCAATACAATCAGGAGATGCTAGTTTTCTTGTTAAGTCGTTAGGACCAATAGAAATATCATCGATAGGTGCATTTGCTGAGATTGAGATTAATGCCTTAAGAAAATCACCTATACAGTTTTGGATATCATGTGGGAACTTATCATTGCTTAAATAGTTTAAGCACTTGTTAATTAAGTCCTGTTTGGATATAAACTTGATTATGCCGTTTGAACTTTCAATTTTATCAGTACCAATGATCTTAAGGAAGAAATCAGTAAATGATGCAATGTTGATATGTTGTAACATATCATCTACTAGGCTTTTCTGTTTCAGTATGAATTCCAGAAAGATTTCTGGTTTAGTAAATAGTAGATTTTCCATAATTTTTAGGAAAATAGTAACAATGGGTGAATTTTCATCTTTGAATGATTTATCATAAATTAAAGACCAAATTTTGGCTAAATAAGTTTCATGTTTCACCAGTTCATCGATAATAATCCAAATATCCAATGCAAAAATTTCAGATATAATTGTTGCTTTGCTAATTCTCTCTTCTTCCACGTCTCTTTCTGTTTCATGATCAGATTCCTCGTTATTCCTAACTTTATTATTATTATTTACAGTTTTGTCATTATTATTACTAGTATCATCATCATCATCATCTGGTGTGGATATAAGATTTATCAGTTCATCCACTAAGTATTGTAAATGAGTAACTCTCTTTTTATCCTTATTGAAAAAATAACCAAAACAGATGAAATCCAACAAAGTGTTATTCTGCTTATTTAATTCATGCAGAAGATCAGGTTGATTTAATATTTGTTCCACGAATGAGTCATTTAATTCATCAATTATATTATCATTGATGTCATTATCCGTATCCAAGTTACTTAGTAATTCAAAATAATTTGTTAAGATCGAATGAATATCTGAATCCGCCAAAGATTTTGATGCGTCTCCAAATGGCCAGGCAGACATACTTTGGTGTGTATTGTATTTTCTAAAATGTATTCCCTTGCAAAGAGGGAAATGGGTGGCCAATACACGAGACTCTAAACGAATATAATAAAAAAGAGTACTTCAATATAATTCAAGGGCAGAAAAGTCTATGTTAACGTTAAAAAATAAACTTCAAAATGACACTTGATCGAGCTCTCTCGTTAATAGTTAATTAGGACCAGATAAGCGTGTAATATGGACCTGGGGACTGTCCTTCTATATTGTTATCCTTCTTGTGTAAACTTAATACATTGAAATATCTCAGATTATGTATATATTTTAAGATGTTATTTAAATAATTTAAAACAACTAAAATATTGGAGGGTAACAACAGATTCAAGACCAGATATATCATAAGCCATATAGAAGGACCATATACAAGAACCATTTGGTAAGTGCAATATGGGTCAATTCAAGATGGGAAGAACAATGTTCAAAATTGGGAGTGTTTTTGCTGTGTGCACTTTGGTTGTTGGCATTGTGTTGATGCGTTTAATTGGAATTCGAAGTGGTGGAGATATTGCTTTGTGGACGAGACAAGAAGATGCGATATCTGTGGTTACTGAAGGTGAAAGATCTCTTGTTGATATGTTATTACAAGGAGACGATGTCGACTATTACTATGATGAGTATGATGATTTTGAATTGGAGGCAGATTATCCATTTCAATACGAATTGGAGACGTGGATCAATGCCATCGATGCCAAATTGAATTCTACTTTGAAGAACTTACAACGAGACATTGATTTAAGGATCAGTAGTTTGATGTATCACGAGAATGTTACTGTTTGGCAACCCTTTTTGGAACAATGGTCTCGAAGTCAACGTGAGCAAGAAACGTTAATTCAAGAGTACATCCACAATATCAAGTGTGTGGGCCATTGGAATAACAAAGCAAATGCTATGGAATACTACAATAGCGAGGGAACACGTATCCCGCAGTATATTACTCGACCAATAATGGATACATTAATCAATAGAAGTCGAGTAGAGTTAAGCGAGTTTTATCACAGGGGTAATGTCACATTAGACATTACACTACCTGGAAAACTTGTTGAGTTAATTGATTCAAGTTTACAAGTTCATATTGATATGTTTGAAGCTTGGGGTGAAAGTGTTATCACCGAGTGGTCGGAGAGAATGGCCCATAACGATTTTATTGTCGACAAGGATTCCATCCCGTACACCTACTGGAGGCGCTTCCTCGAGGCAAAGCACCGAGTTGTTGCCAAGCATGACGAATTGGTCGAGTACCAACCATCCACGAAAACATGGACCGCCTACACTGACCACTGTCATGATGTATTGCATGCCACTTTTGCAACGCATGAATCACAGATCTCAGCGTTAAAAGACAGCGCCGACGAGCAATTCCATTTGCGAGACACAGCAGAGAGAAACACAACACCACGCGTTCTTTAAGACGATGTTGTAACTGAGGCAACTACTGCTAATTGTTCTTCATTATTACTACTACTGCTACTACTACTACTCTCTGTTTGACCATTCTGCTGCAATCTTTTAACGAATTTCGTATGGCGATCGCCTTGTTTTCTTCACTGTGGAAAAAATTTTCAGTATTGCCAAAAAGTATAAAAACCGTCGAGATTCCAAATATTTCGAAGAGATGCCATTATAACTTTTAATGTTTTGTTTTAATAACACTTTGGAAAGATCCTCAAAGCAAAACAAATTCAAAACAATAATAATGTCTGCTCCAGCCCAAAACTACAAGATCGCCGATATCTCTTTAGCTGCCTTTGGTAGAAAGGAAATCGAATTAGCTGAACATGAAATGCCAGGTTTAATGGCCATCAGAGAAGCCTACGGTTCTGTTCAACCATTAAAGGGTGCCAGAATTGCCGGTTGTTTACATATGACCATTCAAACTGCTGTTTTAATCGAAACTTTAGTCGCTTTAGGTGCTGAAGTTACTTGGTCTTCTTGTAACATTTACTCTACTCAAGATCATGCTGCTGCTGCCATTGCCGCCTCTGGTGTTCCAGTCTTTGCCTGGAAAGGTGAAACCGAAGAAGAATACTTATGGTGTATTGAACAACAATTATATGCTTTCAAGGATGGTGCTAAATTAAACTTAATCTTAGATGATGGTGGTGATTTAACCTCTTTGGTTCATGAAAAACACCCAGAAATGTTAGAAGGTTGTTTCGGTATTTCTGAAGAAACCACTACCGGTGTTCATCATTTATACAGAATGTTAAAGGAAGCCACTTTAAAGGTCCCAGCCATTAACGTTAACGATTCCGTTACCAAGTCTAAATTCGATAACTTATACGGTTGTAGAGAATCTTTAATCGATGGTATCAAGAGAGCCACCGATGTCATGTTAGCTGGTAAGGTCTCCGTTGTTGCCGGTTTCGGTGATGTCGGTAAAGGTTGTGCCGCTGCCTTAAGAGGTATGGGTTCTCGTGTCTTAGTCACTGAAATTGACCCAATTAATGCTTTACAAGCTGCTATGGAAGGTTATGAAGTCACTACCATGGATGAAGCCTCCAAGATTGGTCAAGTTTACGTCACCACCACTGGTTGTAGAGATATTATCAAGAGCAACCATTTCTTAAACATGCCAGAAGATGCTATTGTTTGTAACATTGGTCATTTCGATATTGAAATCGATGTTGCTTGGTTAAAGGCCAACGCCAAAGAATGTATTAACATCAAACCCCAAGTTGATCGTTACTTATTAGATTCTGGTAGACACATTATCTTATTAGCCAACGGTAGATTAGTTAACTTAGGTTGTGCCACTGGTCATGCTTCTTTCGTCATGTCTTGTTCTTTCTCTAACCAAGTCTTAGCTCAAATTGCTTTATTCAAAGCTGATGACGAAGAATTCAGAAACAAACATACTGAATTCCAAAAGACTGGTCCATTTGAAATTGGTGTTCATGTCTTACCAAAGATTTTAGATGAAGCCGTTGCTAAATTCCATTTAGGTAACTTAGGTGTTAAATTAACCGAATTATCTGATGTTCAATCTGAATATTTAGGTATTTCCAAGCAAGGTCCATTCAAGGCTGACCATTACAGATATTAGATAAAAAAAGTTGTACTTCTTCCCTATAATAAGCACAATAGTCTTTTTTTCTTTTACTAGTACAAATGAGAATTCCACTCAACTGTAATTCTTAATCATATTCATATCACATAAAAACAACACACATTCATATGAGAAATTGTATATACAGTTTATATAACTCAACTCTCTCATCTAATAAAAATATCTTCAACAGTATAAACTAAATTGTATTTTTCTATTCAATATATATGCAAATATATATGTATTATAAGTCCCTTAAATAATGTGTTGGACAGGCATAGCCTTCTGGGTTCCTGTCTAAATAGATTTGATGGTATTCTTCGGCGTCATAATAATTTTCAATCGCATGAACTTCCGTTAAGATCTTATTCCCCCATTTTGGTTGCCATTGTTGCTTCAGTTTTTCAACCTCATTAAAGTCTTCGGTACTGTGTGTGTAAATACCAGAACGATATTGAGTGCCTTGATCCGGTCCTTGTGCATTTAATGTGGTTGGATCATGAATCCTGAAAAATAAATCAATGATCTCTTTTAAGGTTAATGTAGTTGGATTATACGATATTTGTAGAACTTCAGCAAAATTGGTATCACCTTTACAAACTCTCTTATATGAAACAGAATCCCCTGAGTCCTTTGACGTTTCGTTACCGTTAGCAAAGCCAACTTTGCAATCTATAATCTTATCACCAAGATATTTTCGGTACATATGTTCTGTCCCCCAAAAGCAGCCTGCTGCTACACTAATTAGTTTGTCGGTTTCTGGGTTATATTTGATAGTCTTGGAAACACTGGACATCTTATTGGTTTGATTATCTTTTGTAGTTTCTTGATCTACTGGCAACAATGAAGTGGCAAACAAGTTCAGTAGCTCTAAAGCATCCTCTTTTATATCTCATCACCTAAATACACAGTTTTTATCACTGTGCAAAAAAAAAAAAAAAAAAAAAGTGAAGACTTTCATTGAAAAATCAAATCTGGTAGCGCTTTAGTAGTAAATACTTCGATGAGTAATCGCTCGAGTCTTCCAAAGAAACAGCAGATATGTATCTATTGAATTAGTGGAGGGATGATAATGATAAAGATGAAGACGTTGCTGTCGAGGCTGTTGATGCATCGGAATGATTAGCTGCATCGTCTTCTAGCTTATGTAAGAATTCATCTGCCTCTAGTGTGATCGCATCCAACAGTGAAGTTGAACGATCGTCTTTCTTGTATCCAAACGTATCTGTACGTGATAATAGTGGAGCTTGTTTATCTAGCATACTAGTTCTATTGACTACTGGAGATACAGTCATTGCCATATGAACGGGTTCATCAGATAAATTGGAAACACTTTTGTCCAGTACACCGAATTTACCATCTTTTTCATTAAAGGATAGTTGTTTTGTGATACCACCTAGAAGAATCTGCGAAGGCGCAATGGATGCAGCTGTATGGTGTTTCTTTGTTGGGGAAGGTCCAGTTGGAGCATTGTTTGGTTTCGGTATATTATTTTTCAAATTCAATGTAAATATATGACTTGATGGCAATATTTTTTCTTCTAATATTATCAAAGAACTGTCTTCTTCTTCATCTTCTCTCTCAGCATCACCGATTATCTCCTGACAACACTCACCCTCTTCATCTGATGATGACGGTATGAATAAACGTTTCTTTAACGAATTTAGTTGGTCTTGCTTTGCATGAATATCGCTAGTCGACACTAATGATCCTGTTCTGATTGAAGTTAAACTAGAAACATTCTTATCCAGTGGATGTGTATGTTTGGTGAAAAATAAATCCAGATTGTTGTTTTGTTTATAATTGGCAAACCGTTTCTTTGGTGATCTCTTACTAGGTTTCAATTTGCTTTTCAATTCTTCTTGTTTCAATCGTTCCCTTTCCCTTTCTCTAAATTCCCTTACAAGCCGGTGTGTATCAGGTAAACTAGCCTGTGGAATCCACACACCATATTTATAGTTTTGAATATCAATTTGTCTCTTAGTTGGACTTCTAACTGGGCTTGTAGACCGCGAAGACGTATTCCCTTCTTCATAAGTAACTCCGGACAAGAAGGAATTGTATCTAACTTTCCAATATTTCATCATGAAATCTAGATTATCATTAATCATAACAATTTTTTCCTCTGTGATCTTACACTGAAACCCACAGTTATCATCATACAATATATATTTCAGTAAACACATCTCGTGCATTGTATCATGAAACCATTTTTCAAAATTTGATATTTGTGGTAATCTGATATCTTGTAGAAACGATTTTAAATTCATAAAATTAATATTGCTATGATATATCACTGAACCCTTGACATTTAAATATCGTTCTGAATCAAATAAAGCGTCAATACCAGCCTCTTCATCAAATAATGGATGAAAATAATGATTTATTATTGTAATGGGTGGCCAATTATCAAAATTCCCTTTTTCATTATTTAATAGAGTGGAATAATTCCTGCCAAATAGTTCAACTGAGTGAATTTTACAGTATTCAAATAGCTCTCTTTGAAATTGTTCATATTGATATTGAATATCCCATGTGTTATTCTGCTTCTCTTTCATTTCAAAGATCTTGTAGAATTTATGCGCAAAATTTGGATCTTTTAATGAGACAATTTTATACGCTTTCTCCCTGCCAAGACCTTTTACACCACCTATGTGATAGTCTGCACCAAGTAATACACTAAACAAAAGTAAACTTTCTTGATTTAATAAGCTTGTGGGAGAAATTTTCAACAACTCTTCATACTTCAGCATGGTAACAAAATTTTCTTTCCCATTGCCACCATTATCAGTACCGGTACGTCTTGGTGATGATGCTCCAGGTGCAACACCAACATCTGCTTCAAATTTAGAATAGTTCTTTATTATATGGTTCCCTCCGAATAAAAGCGAATCTGAATCATTTGTCCATACAAGATCTACTTTCCCTTGAGCCTCCATAACACAACATTGGACCTCACCTTCACCAGGTGCCTGAACCATTGAAATGTTTAATAGTTGGAACAACTCTTTAATTGTAGACATAAATTTGGGATGGGATCTGTTGATATATGTATTATCAACATTCTTTTCTCTTGGCTTTTCCAACCCGTCAAATACAAAGATAAAGGAGATATCCAATGCAATTAACTCCTTTAACCGTTTCAATAAATTTAGTATCGGTTTCCCCAGGTATTCAAACTGGAAGAACCCACATTCAAAGAGAATATGATATGCATCGATCGCAATTTTGGGCTTATTTTCTAGCAAATATAATTTTAAAATAACTCTTCCATAAAATGGCGACTTATTGGTATGTTTCGTATCTAAATCATCGTCATACTGTGAGCTTCGTATTATATCCCATATCTGTGGTACCCCCATGGCATTTTCTTTCTGGATTGTCGTACTTTTTCCAATGGATTGTCTTATTCAACATTTGTGATAATTTGTGATAAATTATGATATAACTTTTAATAAAAGTATCTGAACATATAAATTAGAAATATATATATAATGTCTTTTAACTAAAATACACAATACTACATGCCAAACTTCAACCATTCCAACTCATCCGCTACTTTAGTCTGGGATGTTTTATTGTCATCAGAATTTTGTGGTGATTCATTAGCCGTTGGTTGACTCAAGTTGGAATTTTGGAATAATGTGGAATAAGTAGATTGTGGATTCATTAGAGGTTGTTGTTGAAATGAACCATGTCTTTGGAATTGAACTGTCTCAGTATAACTGTTTGTCATGTTGTTATTTGCAAGATTAGTTGGCGTCCCTGTCGGTTGATTAAATGTAGATCTGTTGTTTCTTACCGAAGGTGAATATTGATTAGAGATCGACATTGGGACCACTTTCTCGTTATTTTGTTGATATTGATATTTCTGAGATCCAGAGATAGGTTGTATGGGTATATTGACCGGATTTTGTTGTAATTGTTGTGATAATAACGATGGCTGTGTGTGTGTCATAGTTTGTTGCTGTAGCTGAGAAAGTGGTTGTACTTGTTGTTGTGGGTGTGGTCTCCTGTCACCAGTATCGCCTAATTCAAAGTTTGACTGTTTTTGAACTTTACTTGGAGAATCCATATTACCAATACTCGTCACTCTATTAGCCTTATTTGATGTATAATTCCAACTTGTTGAGATTTGTGGTGATGTAACCCGTTGATTGTCATGTCCAGATGGCGGTGGTGGTTGCATATTTTGCAAATTCTGTAAAGAATTAGCAATGAATGATGAGGATGAGGATGAGTATGATGAATTTTTTGGAGTTTTCCTACGTGAAATATTGACTCCATTCGTATTGGAATCATTTTGTGGCGCACCTGTGGGGAATCTACCCATGGATGTAGAAAATGTTCCAGTTTGTAGTGGTGAATTTTCAGCATTGATATTACCATTAATACCACCACATGTTAGCATATTGAAATTGCCATCAATCGAATAATTGTTCATATAGCGTGGTGACGATGCACTGCTTGTATTTTCACTTAGTGTACCGTATGTTGATGGGACGGAATTGAATGGTACGTTACTATTTGATGATGTTGATGGTTTGGGTAGGATGGGTACTACAGGTCTAGAGGATGGTGATTTGCTGGACGTATTTGAGGAGACACTATTTCTCCTATTCGCAGATATCCCGTTAGAAGTTAGGGAATTCATGTCTGTTATTGATAATGAATTAAGTCTATTACTATTCACACCATTTTTCGTTGTGTTAACAACATTGGTAGTCGTCGTGGCAGTCAATAAAGATAGGTCTGATGATTTCTTCTTTATATTTGAGTTCGTGGTTGTTGTGGTGGTCATTGCAGTTGTTGCAGTTGGTTGTACAATTGATCTTGGCACAATATTTTTGGAAATGGTAGTGTTATTGTTACTTTTTGGTATTAGTGTCTCACTACTACTACTATTTTTATTTTCTGTAAGTGTTTCTTGCTTTTTCTTGGTTCTTTTCTTTGTATTTCTTTTCTTGATCACATCAGATTTTAATGATAAAGGTCTCATAGTCCCATGCAATTTTTGGAAAAGCCCACATGCATTACATAATGTATCCCCATTGGGATCTCTCCTCCATAATGGAGTTTTGAAGGTTTTACAATTATAACATTGAATTAATGGTTTCTTGACAACAATTGACCCCATATTTGAACTTGTTGATAATTCTGATATCGATGAATTTCTTTTATTTAAGTTTAAATTGGAAAATGATGTAGAAGACATTTGTCTTGAAAAAGAGTGTGACTTTCTAATTGAATTCGATGTATTGTTGACACTCAATGGAATAGAAATGGGCTTATTGCCTGATGGGTTTTCATTGTTCATATTAGTATTGTTACCAATTTCATTCATATGATCAGGGAATGTCGGTTGTGTTAAAGAAGACTTCCTCGATCGTATTGGTTGTTTGAAGAGGAACGCCGCTGAACTTTTGTTATTATAAATAGATGCATTATTATTATTATTGAATGAAGATGGGAAATTAGTTCCATGTTGTAGAATATTATTATTATTATTATTATTATTTTGTGTAAGAGGCATATTCATAAAGTTTTGGTTGTTATTAGATGAAGTATGAATAAGTCCATTATTATTATATTGAGATTGGAAAAGGGCATGATTAGGCTCGGAATTGAAACTATTTGGAGCACTAATTGTCGCAGAATCACTTGAATGACCTGGAGTCATTTGGAATGTATCAGTGGTAAAATCCCATAATTGTGGAATTTCACCATTCTGTAAATTATTATTAGTGGTACCGTTAATATTAATAGGTTGCATCGTGACACTCTTTGGAGCAGCCGAGATTACATGATCAAAAAGAGTTGGATGTGTTTGTTGTTGTTTATTCTTTTCAATCATAACATCTTCAGTACTATTGTTATTATTATTGATGGGTGTAGTGTTAGCGATTTGATTTGTAGAAGAATGAGAACTATTATTGTAAATTCCATGATGAAAGAATGAATCAAATGTAATGTCATCAGGTAGCACTTCTAACATAGAATCAAAACCACCATAGGCCGGATTGCCACTCTTATTGTCTGGATGACTACTCCCCATTTGGGGAAACATATCATATCCTTCGACGTTGATATTTTTGTTGAAATGGGTCACATCATCTTGAGCATGGAAACCATTAGAGTTAGCCTGTTGAGACGGCGGTCCTTCTTGAAACAACTCAAGTGTGTTTAGTCCCTGAGAGTCGGGATCCTTCATTTTATTATTAATATATGAAATCTCGTTATAAGGTTCCAGAACTGAATATTTAAAAGAACTTTTTCCAGTTGGTAGGCAAAAACAAAAGCTTGAAATAAACTCCAAACTAATCTATACCCACTAGTATATCCTTGCGACACTCTCGATGTGGTCTGAGAAGGTCTTATGGTGTGGATGTTTTTGTATTGACTGATACTTGACTCTTCACGTCATAATTATGGCGAAAACATCAGTAAAATAGTACTTTTCACTGTTTTCTTAAAATGTTTGAATTTTTAAGACACTATTTATCGGAGGGTAAATCCTTACTTGAAGGATGGAATGATTAATGATACAAGAATATAAGTGAACATGAGTGCGACTAATGGAGACAATGATGTGTTGGGTGATTCTCAGAGCAGTGGAGATGAATTGAGTGATTTTGAAATACGCAAGTGGAACTACAGCTCAAATAAGGATGACGATATAATTTTGAGTTCCAGTAGCAGTGAGAGTGATGTGAGCAATACTGCGATAGATATAAGCGCAAGACGTGCTAGGAGTAGTCTTGATCCGATCTTGAGCTCTGTTGAAGAATCTTCCAAAGCCACTAGAGCTCTCAGGGCTACTAGTGTTCCAGTGCCACTTAAGAAGAACGATGGCGATCTTTCTATTACAACATTTAACTTGGGTGCCTCATTTGATTCAAAAGTAGCAGATAAAGTACAGCAGTTGAAAAATGCTCATCAACTGATAGAAGAAGGTTTAAGTCACACGCAGGATAGCAATCCACAGACTGATATAGTCACTCCAGAAGAGACTGTTCGTGAAATGAAAAAACGATACAGATCCAAGCTAGAGCAAAACAAGATGTTAGATAATGTAGATCATGATTTGATAAATATCATGTGTCGTGATGAAACGGGTAGATATAGGGATTGGTTTTTCATCACAAAGAATAGTAAAGATGATAATATTCCAACAGGAAATATTCTGGTATTTTTAACCTCTATCGGTGTGGATCCTATAATGCTCGAGGATGATTTCCATTTGGTAGATGTTGATGTGAATGAATTAGATCCATATCCAATGATACATCATCCTGACTATATATTACAAGAATTTAATAAAACACCAATTCATGATAATTCATTTAAATGGTGGTTATTGTTAATATTGGATAAGACAATATATAACAGTTTAGGTTGCAACTTATCCTGGTGTCAAGAAATGGTGGAAAAGTTTGCAAAACAGCATGGTTCCATGAAGAAATTAGTAGAGTTATATTGGCAATACATCAGATTAAATGAACGGAAATATTACATGCTATACAGATTAACAAGAATAGTTCCGACTCTAAAACCAATTTTCATTAAAGATATGTTCCAAAATGATCTAAAACAATTGGTAAAGCAATTTGATATGTTATTTGATGCCCAAAATTATAAAGATTTATTATATTTCATATTATTTATATATGGATCAGAACTATATCCAATTGGTAACAGCAGCAATCTCGAAGGGGATGATGATGGTGCTGTCAGTGAGGCAATGAATTTATATAGTGACATTGATACAATATTGAAAGATAAACCTGTAAAGCCTAATGAATCACAATCCATAAGTCAATATTTCAAAGATTGTATTATTGATGTGTCATCTGATGGTCAATCAGCTAGAGAAATACCAATCATTTTAAGCATACTGAAATTAATTTCATTTCAAACATAAAGCAATGTGTTGTAAAATATACTAAAATATTCATAAAATATCTTACCTATTCTTCCTTCTTAAACAAATTTAAGTACGTCTGATAGAGTATTAATTTTAACAATATCCTTTGAATTGTTGTCTTCGTTTATATTACTTTCAGTGACAAGATGGAAGCATCTTTTCATACCTAGTCGTTGTGCAGTTTGTACATTATAGAGATTATCATCTACAAAATATGCATGCTTCCAGTCATCTAGCCCGCTTTCTAATTTCAATTTTTCATAGATTGGGATATTGGGTTTACAAAGGATGGAGTGTTTATTCTCGATGTTGTCTCCTAAATTATAATAATCACAATATGTAATGCCATCAAATAAATCTGCAATACCTAACAATCTAACACATCTCAAAGCATGTGTCTTATATGAATTAGTAAATAGCCAAAGTTTATCGAAGTTATAATCAAGTTTTAAAGTCAATAACAGTTTTCTTAATTTTTTATCTGGTTTTAGTAGATTGTTCAATTGTAATGAATCATCAACAAATAAATTATAATTCTCTGGGTCCACATTATAATCCTTCATAAACCCAATCAGCGATAGACCATACTTATCAGCATACTCTTCCAAGACACCCCTAGCCTCCTCTCTGTCATCAAAATGGATGATATTGACCATATAATCTATTATGGATTCTTGCATTTGCAAGTTAATTTGAAATTTTTGTGAGTACAAGGTGTTGTCAATATCAAAATAGAAGATTTTGCCACCAACATCTTTGGGTGGATATATAGCTGGATCTATCTGGAAATGTGAAGACAATTGTGACCCTTTATAATCTATCTGGGTTAAATAACGTGAGTTGTCTTCAAGCTGTTTTTGTTTTAATAATCGGTAGTTATATTCTTGTTCTGTTCTAGTCATTAGTATGAGGTAAAAGAAAAATAAATATTGGTGAAAGTGTTATCTGTGTATGGGAGATAGACCAAACTATTCTGCTCTGTTACCAACTTGATACTACTCTTGCTTATATATCAACGGTGACACAGGGTCCCAGACCCTCGAAAGAAAACGAATAGCATAGGTTCAGGAACTCAGCCACTACGTAAACTCCTGATGTGGCAATTGGGATAATGAATACATATTGTGGATCACATTCCCGAGCGATATTTCAAAGAACTAGGAGAACTCTTGTTCTGAGCGATTTCATTAAGATCGCACACAGCATTCTCTCGCGGGAAGCGGAGGGAGTGTTTGACCATGGAAAATAAAAGCCTTATAACAACCCATCAAGGAAGTCTTCATCGTCTTTAAGCTCGGTGGGCACCTTTGAGGCATTAGGTAGCTGGTCTTGTTTGAAAGCCATCCCCGTAGCCGGGGCTTTGTCTTTGATTATGGCATCTGGAGACAACGCAGCAATCACGGGACGTGCTGGTTTCTTTCGAGAAATTCCCTCCTCTCCCATAGAAGTCTCCCTTCCGATCATTTTGTTCAAGGAATCAATATCTAGAGCCAAAATATCTTTCCCCTTTAACGAAGTCAAGGGATCATTGATCTGCAAAGATTTTAGACTGTCTTCTAAAGTGTTTGATTGACTCTCACTTAGTTTTTGTCTAATAATCTTGTTAGCTTGTAATGATTCCGCTTGTAATTGAGGATCTTGTTCTGGTGGGATATATAATACATCGCCAGTATACCTATCATCATTGGAAGGTAGTGGTGGTGGGATATCTTCTTCTTCTTCATTCTCTTCCTTTGTTTCTTCTGCTTCTTTGTTTATTTTACGATATTTTATATCGGATTGAGTAGCATGACGACGTTTCAATTTTTGTTTATCTTGAAACTTCCTCCTGTTATCTTTCTTTAAATTGAATGCATCCATCCTTGGCTTGTTGTTGTTCTTCTGTTGATATTGTTGATATTCTTCATATAGTAACATCGCATATAGAATGGCTTAAAGAAAGAAAAATTTCGTAAAACCATATATTAAAATTTACAAATAGATATACATAAAATTATAAAATGTCTTACTCATCTTCTCCGAAATCCAGTTCGAAGTATGTCTTCTTAACATTAGTGAAAGATAAAGTTTTTCGTATATCAGAGGAATCACTATTATTATTATTATTATTGTCGTTATTGTTAATGTTATTATAATTACTATTACTATTATTATTGTCTGAATGGGCTGAATGGGCTGAATTCAAAGATTGGATATCATTAGATTGTGAATTTTGTCTGGATAATGATAATGAAGATCTTGGTGTTGTATTGAAATTTGATAGTGACTCAGGGGTTTCACAAAACACCCCATTCATTAAAGAACCCTTTGGAGGTTGTGGGTCTAAGAAAAATGTAGAATTTGCTTGACTATTTCTTGTTAATTGCTCACCAGAAGAGAATCCATTGGATAGGTTTATACTGGTAGTACTAGTTGAACTATTTATGCCGGATGTATTTTGAGTCTTTATTGAAGTCATTGAGATTGTACGTCTTAAAGTATCTCTTATCTTTGCCAAATTTTGTTGTGTATCTCTTGTTGTATTTAATGTGGTGGGAGTGAATGGAGTTAAACGTGTTAACCCATTGGAATGATGACCCGGATTATTATTGTTTATGTTATTATGCATACTAGATATTGATGAATTTGATAGAGAGAAATTTTCTTTCAAAGTTGGTTGAGTTAATGATTCCAAATTATTTGATAACTGTTTTTTAAGTTCAATTCTTGGTATTAATGAAGAACTTTGTCTTCTTGTTGGTGGTTTTTTAAAATTATGTAATGAGGTTAATGATTTATTCTTCTTCAATTTGGGGAATTGAGCTCTAGAGGTAGATGAGCTTATAGAAGAGTTATTATTGTTATTATTATTATTATTATTGGTTATGTTGCTACTGTTATTATTACTGTTATTATTACCATCTAGTACCTGTATTGGTTTAAAATAATCTTTAGTGAAGGGATGAGATTTTAAATTTTTGGCAGAACGTCTTATTGTTTTATCCTTCACGAAACAGCATTGAATGAAATTCCAAAAATCTTTATAGGTTGGATCATGAATTAGTGATTCATCGATATAATAATCGCAATTTAGAATACATTCCAACGTTTCTTGATCAGTTTCGCAATCAAATGGGGTATACCCCATTGCCATGAAATATACAAGAACCCCCAAGGCCCAAATATCGACTTTTGTATCGTATGGCTCGATGGAATTAATTTCGTGAGAGGTCATTAGTCCAATACCTTTACATTTGACGATTTCGGGAGCGATATACGATGTGGTTCCGACATATTCTTTTAAAGCAGTCCCCGTACCCTGGTTGGTGTTATGTATTTCCAAGGCAAGACCAAAATCACCTAGAATCAAATCATGTGCGGTAAGATCGTATGGATCGTGCGTTTGACTATTATTATCAATTGATATATTTTTGTTTAAACGAAATAGTATATTTTCTGCTTTAATGTCTCTATGTACTACATTTTGTGAATGTAAGAAATCCAATGCGGAGATTAAACATGCGGTGTATGGTTTAACTTGTTTAATCAGATCTAAATGTTGATTCGAGATGATTTTTTCGTATAAGTCATCCTTGTGGCATAATTGAGTAATCAATACGATATTTGCGGTAGTTTCGAAATAGTCGAATAGTTGCAAGATATGATGATGTCCTTGGAATGTATCTACCATGTCGTCTGAAGAACCAGTTTGTTCTAAGAATCTGATTTGTTGTGAAAGGTATTTCAAGAGATGGAATTCACGTTGGATCAGTTGTAATTTGCCCCTGATGATATCTTTGTGGATCATTTTCATGGCATACAGTTCCTTTGTATGGATGTTCATGCATTCTTTGACGACTGAAAAATTCCCATCGCCCAATGGATCACTTCTGGTGATATATTTGCATTTAAAGTCTTCGTTGTCCTGGATATTTGTGGACAGCCCGTCTTGTTTGAACTCACTTGGCCATGGCATGTTGTTGATGTGGGTAGCTGTCGATGTGGAAGCTGTCTCGTGTGGATTGCAGAGATGTAGAATGGCAGAGTGGGTGTTGCCTTTAAATACTTTTTGACGTAGCGCTGTGTTTTTTCGCTGTGCTTGCTAAGCGCCTCACGTGATGCTGATTGCGGGGGGGAGGCAATGTGTCATGCAGTGCTGCCATATATCAGTAGTGTTGTCACGATTGTCAGGAGCATTAGGAGTGATATGCGGTGAGTGGATGGCTTGGTCAGTGTGGTTGCTGTTGTTTAGAGCTCTGCTAAGAAAACAGTGTTCAATCACTGTATAGTTGTGATTTAACAATTTGTAAATATATTCTGTTGAACTGCGATAAACTGGAAAAGCCCACTATAATACACTAAAGTATAATAATTTGTAATAAAATATTGTCATTCAACCTGAGTAATAATTTATATATGATATACTGTACTATATCTGTACTACAGCATACTGAAATATACTATATTACTGTCACTACAGCTATAATTTATATGTATATTTCTAATATTGCAATACTATAATATAGTATAGTAGAGTATATTGTGACATAGCTATAGTGTAGTCTATTATAGATAATACAGATATAGAGTAGTATGTGATACAAATATAATATAGATGTAGTATATGGGTGTGCCCATTCCGCGGAAGTCGTTGGAAACAGACAGACACGAGCATCTGTCTCCACGGGACAGAATATTACAATATTGATATACTATACTTACAATATAGTATAATATAGTATAATATAGTATAATATAGTATAATATATTCGATTGTGCTGTACTCACTGCATTGTACTATATACCATATCTATAATATGCTGTACTATACATATATACTATAACTGTACTGCACTACAATATACAATTTACAATATACTACAGTATACTATATATTACTATACTATATTATACTATAAATATACTCTCAGCATACTATACTACATTAATCCATACTCTCAATATACTATACTATATTATAATATACTATATATCTGTAATGTGTGTCTGGAATAGCGCAGTGGGCAACGGCACGTGACCGCACCCAGACACCCGCCCTGCTATTTTGTTCCAGAAATTTCAGAAAGTTTTTCATTGCAAAATTTCCAAAATAAAATTTGAAATAAAATTTGCGATGAGATGCTCTCTTTCTTTAAAAGATTGTATGATACACTACACTACACTACACTACTTGCACTCCACACTCAACCACACCAACTCAACCAAGCAACTAAATGAAGCGTGACAGAGAAGCTTTGGACACGGACGTCGTGGCCGCTGCAGCCGTCGCCAAGCAGGAGCAACAAGAGCAACAGCAACAGCAACAGGTAGAGAACCCAGAAACTTTCAATGACTTGAAACTTTCCGCACCAACCATGAAAGCCATCGATAAGATGGGCTTCACCAACCTAACCACCGTGCAAGCAAGAACCATCCCTCCTCTAATGGCAGGCAGAGACGTTCTCGGCGCTGCAAAGACTGGGTCCGGGAAAACGTTGGCCTTCTTACTTCCTGCCATCGAAATGCTACATTCGTTGAAATTCAAACCAAGAAACGGGACAGGGGTCATCGTCATCACCCCAACTAGAGAACTGGCCCTGCAAATCTTCGGGGTCGCTCGTGAATTGATGGAATTCCACTCGCAAACGTTCGGGATCGTCATGGGCGGTGCCAACCGTAGACAAGAAGCTGACAAACTGATGAAGGGGGTCAATCTATTGATCGCCACCCCAGGCAGACTACTGGATCATCTACAAAACACCCAGGGGTTCGTCTTCAAGAACTTGAAAGCCCTGATCATCGACGAAGCCGATAGAATCCTCGAAATCGGGTTCGAAGACGAAATGAAACAAATCGTCAGAATCCTACCAAAGGAAGAAAGACAAACCATGCTTTTCTCAGCCACCCAAACAACCAAGGTCGAAGATTTGGCTCGTGTCTCCTTGAAAAAGGGTCCACTGTTCATCAACGTCGTCCCGGAAACAGACCATTCCACCGCAGATGGGTTGGAACAAGGGTACGTCGTTTGTGAAAGTGATAAAAGATTCTTACTCTTATTCTCCTTTTTGAAAAGAAACCAAAAGAAAAAAGTCATCGTATTCTTATCCTCATGTAATTCAGTCAAATACTATGCGGAATTATTAAACTACATCGATTTACCTGTCCTAGAATTGCATGGGAAACAAAAACAACAGAAACGTACAAACACTTTCTTCGAATTCTGTAACGCTGAACGTGGGATCCTAGTCTGTACCGACGTCGCCGCTAGAGGTCTGGATATCCCATCCGTCGATTGGATCATCCAATTCGACCCTCCTGATGATCCAAGAGACTATATCCATAGAGTAGGTAGAACCGCAAGAGGTACAAAGGGGAAGGGGAAATCATTGATGTTCCTAACCCCAACAGAATTAGGTTTCCTACGTTACTTAAAAGCCGCCAAGGTCCCATTAAACGAATACGAATTCCCAATCAACAAGATCGCTAATGTTCAATCACAATTAGAAAAATTAATCAAATCAAACTATTTCTTACACCAAACCGCTAAGGATGGGTACAGATCTTATCTACAAGCATACGCTTCCCATGGTTTGAAAACCGTTTATCAAATCGATAAGTTGGATCTAGTTAAAGTAGCTAAATCCTACGGGTTCTCCGTCCCACCAAAGGTAAACATCACCATCGGCGCCTCAGGTAAGACCCCCTCCCATCAAAATAACAAAAAGAGAAAGTTTGACAAACATTAATATGTTTCCTTATCCATATATACACATACATCTATATATCTCTATATATATATTTGTATCTACACCTCTCTGTATCATAACCTAATATATCAATTTTGAATCTCTCATTGAATCTTGCTGGGAAAAAAAAAAAACTGTGAAAAATTCAAACTTTCTCGAGAAATTCATAAATGAAAAATTATAGATCTGACAAAAAATCACATATATAGATGTATATAAACTCATCAATATCTGCACACTATACACAACAAACCAAAGAACAAGCGAGCAAGATGTCCGTCGAAGTATCCTTTGATAAATCAAAACATCATTCTCATCAATTATCCCTTGCCAATAATTTAAAATTGGCTCTGGCAATCAAATATGCTACCAAGGATTTAAAAATTAAAATCAATGAAGATTCAACTTCCACTGAACCACTGTTGGTCTCAGATAAAGTCACACTTTTCGACACTAATTCTATTTTAAGATACACTATGAACGATTTCACTTTACAAGATAATGAAGAAACTCAATATCTCTTTGATAAACTGGCTGGTGACAATGTGAGTCATGACGTCGCTACTCATGCCCTAACCAATTTCATCACCAAGAAAATCGATGAACCTATCACCGCCACTAGATTGATCACTATTGCCACTGTATACTCAATCATTCCAACTGAATTCAAAAATAGTGATCTCTTGACAAAATTACCCGTTGAAATCAAACTGGCCATTGAAGAAGCTGAAAAGTTTACTCCACGTACCTCCGCTGATTTTAAACATACAGGTGCTACTAATATTAAACATGGCTTCGAAGTTAGAGATCTTGGGTCTGAAATCTTACCAAAGGATGGTGAAAGAAATATCTTGATTACCTCCGCCCTACCTTATGTCAATAACGTCCCACATCTGGGTAATATTGTCGGGTCCGTCTTATCTGCTGATATCTTTGCTCGTTATTGTAAAGCAAGAAATTATAACGCCATTTTCATCGGTGGTACTGATGAATACGGTACTGCCACCGAAACCAAAGCTTTAGAAGAAAAAGTGACTCCAAGAGAACTATGTGATAAATATTATAAGATTCATTCTGATGTCTATAAATGGTTTCAAATTGATTTTGATCATTTTGGTAGAACCACTACTGAAAAACAAACTGAAATTGCTCAAGATATTTTCTTAAAATTAAACGCTAATGATTATTTAGAAGAACAATCAATGAAACAATTGTATTGTCCTGTTCATAACTCATATTTAGCCGATAGATACGTCGAAGGTGAATGTCCAAAATGTCATTATGATGATGCTAGAGGTGATCAATGTGATGGGTGTGGTGCTTTATTAGATCCATTTGAATTGATTAATCCACATTGTAAATTAGATAATGCCACTCCGATTCCAAAAGTCACTGATCATGTTTTCTTATCCTTAGATAAATTAGAACCTAAGATTAATGACTGGTTCAAGACTTCATCAGAAAAGGGTCAATGGTCTAAAAATTCTAAGACTATTACCAATTCTTGGTTAAAAGATGGGTTAAAACCACGTTCTATTACTAGAGATTTGGTTTGGGGTACTCCAGTCCCATTAGAGAAATATAAAGATAAAGTTCTTTATGTTTGGTTCGATGCTACCATCGGTTACGTTTCAATTACTGCTAATTATACCAAGAATTGGGAGCAATGGTGGAAGAATCCAGAAAATGTTAAATTATACCAATTCATGGGTAAAGATAATGTTCCATTCCATACCGTCGTTTTCCCAGGTTCTCAGCTTGGTACTGGTGATGACTGGACTATGCTACATCATTTAAATACCACTGAATATTTACAATATGAAGGTGGGAAATTTTCAAAGAGTAGAGGTGTTGGTGTCTTTGGTAATAATGCTCAAGAATCTGGTATTTCTCCAAGCGTGTGGAGATATTACTTAGCCTCCGTAAGACCAGAATCAAGTGATTCTCATTTCTCTTGGGATGATTTCGCCGCTAGAAATAACAGTGAATTATTAGCTAATTTAGGTAATTTAGTCAACAGATTAATTAAATTCACCAATGCCAAATATAATGGTGTTGTCCCAGAATATGATCCAAAAAATATTGAAAATTACGATTCTGTAGTAGAAGATGTCAATACCATCTTAGCTAATTACGTTAAAGAAATGGAAGTTGGTCATGAAAGACGTGGGTTAGAAATTGCCATGAGTTTAAGTGCTCGTGGTAACGCTTTCTTACAAGAAAATAAATTAGATAACACTCTATTCTCTCAACATGCTGCTAAATCTGATGCCGTGGTTGGTGTTGGTTTAAATATTATCTACACTGTCGCATCAATCATGCTTCCATTCGTTCCAGAAACTGCTGAAAAGATCTTCAAAATGTTAAATGCTCCACAATTGAAGATTGATGAAACTTTCCATTTGATCTTACAAGGTGGTCATAACATTAACAAGGCTGAGTACCTATTCCAACGTATCGAACAAAAGGATGTTGATTCTTGGAGAGCTAAGTACGGTGGCCAACAAGAATAATTGTAATATTTTCCATTTGTGATATATATGATTTTTTTTATGTATAATGAATATCTGTAAGCAAATATATAATACTCTTCTCTTTTTAATTATTATATGATAGATGTATATTGATATATGCTTTACTCACGTACTATGGCTTTAATGCAACCCAAGACACCATTGAAGATTAGTACAGTATCACCTACAGATATTTCGTTCGGTGAGATATTATCTTCTTGAATGTAGCCTTTTTGCAGTAAATAGTATCTAAATATTCCACAAAGACAACCGGAACTTAATGGAGGTGTTATCCAACCATTAGCCCGTTTAATTGCAATATTGGATATGCTACCTTCTAGAAGTTCATTTCTGTCATTATATAATATTATTTCACAATGGGCCTTATCTTCAGAAGGATATCTATATTTGGAGATCATTTCCACCATTCTTTCCCTCGCAAAAGTATAATGAGAACGATTTGTTGTCTTGAAAGTGGTGAATGGAGTGGTTGATCGAAGTGGCTGAGAATCTTTAACAATATCCCATACATTATCTTGGCTATCACCAAAACCACCAAGTAAAACATGTTGAAAGTATTCCGTACAGGATCGAGGTCTGGTCTTCTCAGTAAATGTTGGTGATGGTAGTGGATGTGCTTCAGTGACAATCCTACCTTCTTTGCTAATTAATATTCTGATTTTATAACTTTGAGCATCTTCATCTTTCTTAACTTCATTTAAAATCTCACCAATACTCTTATTTCCCTTAGTAACTGTATCGATTAACAAATTAGCAAACTCATCCAATGTTAATTTACCTTTGTGATTGTTAAAGTATCTCAAAGCCATATTTATTCGGTTTAAATGTTGACGTACAAACAAGAATCTAGAAAGGAGAAAATCCTTATAACCTCCGTTCGTTATTAGTTTATCTTGAAAGGGTCCATTTGAGAACGGTTGCAAAATTGTAGTCACTTTATTCAGCTCAGTAAACTCGTTTTGGAATGTTGTGAAGTCTTCTTTACCATGTTCAATCAATTCTGGATTCCATTTGTAACCATTGCACTTCAAGTCCAAAGCAAAATCATCATTTACTGTTGAATACGTTACAGTGAGGTGATCACCTTTCACAGGTGTTATTGCTTCAATAGCAGCTAAATGTGGATCATACCTTAGCGTTGCCAGTATATTATACTCTTTGTCCATTGCGTTCACCCTTTTTGCATTGGTAAATACTTACTTGTGGTTTGTGTTTTGACTAAGAGCCGCCTTAAAAATTAATTATTAATTACTAGAGCATTTAAAATCTATAAAATAATCTCGAATATAGATATATCTAAAGTATATAATTTAGCTCTTCAATTACTCTATCATCTTCAGTTGAGACAGGATAATATGGTACTATAGCATCCACGCATTGAATATAAACCTTGTTATAAACTTCCCAAAAAGCACGGCGAACATTTTTGGCTGGATGGAAGATCCCAGCCCAGATATAATTCAAAAACACACCTGGGCCAACCGCATAGCATAAACATTCTAACCCTTCGATTATTCTTGCAATGACGTGAGGAGATGTTTCCAGGATGTTAGGAATCAATAAATTTAGTAAATGTATAAAAGCATCTTCATTCCCAGAACCACTACAGTTTAATGCTAGATGTTTAATGATAGTGGATGCGGTTTGTCTGTGGACTAAGTCTCTATCAATCAAAGCATCTTCAATCAATGGTGATATCATGTAAATGTAATCCTGTGAAATAGATCCAATGTATTCAAACATAAATGTCAAGGCTTTCAAAATACCATTTTGAATATTTGTCTCTGGGGTTTTATATTCATTCATTATTGCAGGTAACACAGTGTATGGACCACATGTTTCAGCCACTTTACCAATAGCCACAGCGGTGGAAACACGGGATTGACGTTCTTGAACCTTTAAATTGTTTAATAGAACCACTAGAACATCCTGTGGGCCAATGGCTTTAGCAATATATCCAAATGTCTGATTGGTGGCCCTCAATATATTCTTATTAGGACTCTTTAATGACTCTAATAATTCAAAACAGATTCTCATCCATTCCTTTGGAGCTACATATGTTGACCCTCTAATAGCCACATTACTAATTAATCTAATCAAATTACGTTGTACTTTCAAATGTTTATTTCTTAAAATTGGCGTCAAAGTCGGCATGATTTGGTTGACAGGTGGTTGTAATTTAGACAATGTGGATACTTCTATAATGGTAGCAATACATTTAATGATGGAACCCAAGACTTCTGGATAAACTTCACCTAATGATTCATAAAGAATGATACTCAACTTGTTTAGCATATCAGTCTCATCGCAGTTCTTTATTATCGGGACTATAATATTACATAAATCAGCAGCATTTTGACGGATCGTTTGATTCTTATGCCTTAACTGGTTTAAGATTGTTGATACGATTGGAGCTAAAAATGGTTTCATTCTTGTATCAAGTGATTTAGCCACAGTATCAAATCCAAGGAAGATTAATGGATCATCAGTAGTTTGGTCTTGATATGCAATCAATAGCGCATCAATAAGTCTTGTTTCTAATCTTTCATCCAATTCACTGGTGCCCTGATTCTTCACTGTTCTGTTGATTGCATGTATAGACATTGTTCTGAATGCAATGGCTTCGTCCCTTAATGGATCTAATAACTGCTCAATGGTATATTTACAGCCAACCTTCTCTGCTAGCACTACAGTAGTGTAGACTGTCATTTTATTCAATTTTTTATCTAAAGAGATACGTCTTGTCCAGAAATGTTTATAGAAAGATGGTGCTATTTCTTCCTTCAATAAAGCAGTCGTGACATTTTCTAGAGGTATACATTTTTGCATTATTGATAAGACAGTCTTCTTCATATCGTCATCAGGACTTGTCATTTCTCTTATTATGATTTTGACTAACTCCGAAGAATAATACCCAGCATATTCGGGGTCCATCAATGGGATGATTGCACCAATACACTTCAAAAATGCATTCAGTAGTTTACCTCTATGCGACAGAACACCTTTCCAAATATCTTCCAACACAATATTGAAGACCTCAATACCATATGGATCTGTCTTTTCTGCCAGAGTTGTGATTGCATTTGCAGTTAATATTCTTAAGGGGATATGCTCATCATACAGACTGTCTCTAACACAGCGAATTAAAGGGACCAAATGTCTTAAGATATCGACTCCTAGTAATAGCGCAATTTGTTGAACAACTTTGATACCGGTATGGCGTGCTCTCCATGATTTATGGGAATGGCACATTGCATGGATGTATGGTAAAACTTTCGGTATACTTAAAGCTTTTGTCACAACTGCTAAAGATCTTGCTGTTAGATTTCTGACATATTCATCGTCACTATCCACCAAGCTTCTCATGGTGGTCAGCATGTGTCCAACACCAGTAACTGAAGCCAAATTACTTATCACTTCTCGACCAATGATTCGAGACACTGGGTCTTCATCAATTAATAATGGTGATACAACTGTCAATATATTATGGGTGTAAGGTTTCATGGATTCACCAAGTCTGTAAATGATTCTATCTACGGCTTTGATCATTAATTGTCTTTCTTGATCTTCTAATGATCTATCTAATAGAATTGGTAATATATTATCAAATATCAGTCTAGGACCAAATTCTGGGCATTTTAATGTTAATTGTTTCATAGAAACTTTCCTTGCGGATGTATTACCATTCTTAATCTTCAGTAAAAGTAGTAGCAATGCTCTTTCATTCTTACTATCAGGATCCGCAATAGTTTCTGATTTCTTTTCTAATAGTTTCGCAAAATGTAACTTATCTGATGGTTTGAAATATTTCAATTCAAAAGCATTAGGTATGTCTGTAACCACAGTATCTAACAGTTCTTTTTTCTCTAATATATCATCTTTAGGTGGTTCATAAGTTTGTATATCCCAGCGTGATTTGCTTTTTATCTTTGTATTTTTGGGTGATTTTGAACCTATCTTAGCTTTAGGTGAAGAGTCTTTATCTTCTTCGTGGTCAAATTCTCCTAGTCTCCGTTTATGGTACTTGTCTTCCCTATTAAAGATAGCTCGTTCGTGTATTCTTTGTTGTAACACATCTGCTGTCTCGTCAGAATCTGTGATATCACTTATAATATTTTGTTTTAACTCCTTCGAAAGAGAATAACTTCCACCCACTTGGTGTTTCTTGGTTATACTGTTATTATTCATGATTGTCTACGGGATTATAGAATTTGCTGCAGTATTTTCCTGTCGGTGATGAGTTATATTTTAATGTTCATCTCAGCTTTAATCGAATTTTCAATCCTTCTTAAATTTTAAAGATTGAAAAATTATGGTAAACAGTTTTACTTTAAACATTAAGACACGTAAAAGGTGTTGAAATTTATAAAGGATTGAAGCAGAGATCAGGTTACCAATTATTAACAAGTCAAAATTAAATCTGATATATAATCAGAATATTATTCAGGGCGAAAATGAAATATTCTGAGCTACTTTTCCTGTTATTTGCTGGAGTTTCCAAAATACATGCTTCAGAAAATTTAGATGTTGACGTTGACGCTTACAGTTATGTTACAAGTTTGTTAAAAGAAGATTCTGCAACAGCAGCAATTCTGCGTGATGCAAGTTGCACCACTGCTATTGATGAATATTCATCTTCCGAACTTGATAATAATAGCAATATTGAACAAATTATTAGTCATGAAGATTTGAATGTTAAATTTGAATCAAACAACAGAGGTCAAATTATAACTACTGATTCAGTAAGATATCCATACGATGAAAATATGGTGTTGAGACCTTTGCCAAGCAATCATTTACTGACCTCCTTTGTCTTTGATATGGCCTCTGAGTCTTTCCAGCCAAGTAAGAATCCACAAGAATCAGATCAATATACACATTATACCGTTTTCCCTAAAGCGATGAAACCTTTATTAGAGCGTACCTCCACCCGTCAATTACAGTTAAGATTTACAAGAGGTTATTGGGATGCGGAATCTTGGGGTCCATTGCCATATGATGGGTTTAAGTCTGGTGGTTCTGGTGTGGAACTATGGGCTACTATTGAAGCCACTTCCAAAGATGAAGCTTATCAAAAATGGAAATCCTTGGCTAATTATTTGAGTGGTCATTTTTGTGCCTCAATTAATTTCATTGATAGTGCCAAGACTAGTTTCCCGGTGTATTCCTTTAAAGGTGATACCAGTGATAATGTTATCCCGTTATTTGATAAAGAAAATCAAGACTCAAATCTTTACATTCTTCACGCAGCTTTGGCCAATGAACCCATTTGTACTGAAAATTTAACTCCATTAATCAAATTACTACCAACAAGAGGCAAATCTGGTATTTCATCATATCTTGATGGTCACAAAGTATTTGATTCTGTATGGCACAGTTTATCCATTGATATTGATACTAAATGTGACTTAGAGAGCGAACAATGCCATTATGAAATGGAGGCTATGGTTGATATGGTTGTACACGTTCCAAATGCCCTGGAAAGGTTCGAAGAGCCAATTCCTAAGCCAGTGGGTGGTGATAAATTAAGGTGTGATTTAAACAAGCCATTTGATGCATTTGAATGTTTCCCATTACCAGACGCCACTGATATTACTTTTTCTTTATCTCAGCTATTTAATAAGACCATTACGGGTTGTAGTAAATTCATTGAAAGGTCCTCTAAAATTTGTGTTGAAACTACCAGTGATTGGAATATTGCATTGAAGATCATCGACGATGATGTGGTAGTCGGTACTGAAAGTAACTGTTATGACTTAGATGATTCCAAGAGATACGACATTATATTAGATGCCCATAATTCGACAAGTGTCGTATCGACAGGTGATGTACCCGTATTTGTCAGTAGAGCTTTGACTGGGTATGGTCAAGACCATGGTGGTTTACGTACGGTGTTGAACAATCCCAACGATGGGCCTGTAACAATTACATTCTTTGAGTCACTTCCATGGTATATGAGGATTTACTTATCCTCCTTATCTGTTGAGAGTTTAAACAATGCTATCACCGTAGACAAATTAATGGAAACGATGTATTACTCTCCTGCTGTGGATCGTAAAAGACCGACACACTTAGAATTCACTATGGAAATACCAGCACATACTACATTTTCATTTTCCTATCAATTTGATAAGACATTATTACAATTTGCAGAATATCCACCAGATGCTAATCATGGGTTTGAAATTGAATCTGCTGTGGTCACTGTACTATCACCAAAACCATATCAACTAAGAACTTCTACATTATTGTTATTATTATCTACGCCAGATTTCAGTATGCCATATAATGTTATCATTATTTCATCTACTATTATCGGGTTAATCTTTGGTGTTATGTTCAATTTATTAGTGAAACGTGTGGTCACTTTAGAGGAAGCTGATAAGATCTTAGCGGAACGTAGTATTAAATATAGAATATTGTTGTTGAGGCAACGTGTGCTGAGCAAGTTGGGTTTGAGCAATTAATTGTATATTACTAAAACTATAATCATTATATATATATATATAACTTTATTTAAAATGGGTCTTCATACGGATCCTCTTCATCATAATCATCATCCTTTTCATATTGATAAACGATAGCACCACCAGAAGAACCATATTGTTGAGCTTCCAAGAATGGTAGGTTGACTTGGTCTTTAGCTTGCTTTTGTTTATCAGATGTGGATAAGTTAAATGTGGTCAAATCCTGTAGCATTTCTGGTGTTTCTAATTCAGCTTCCACTTCACTCTTCTTAGTGACCAGATCATATGTATGTGTTTTATTATTGATCTGGAAATTATATGTTAACGATCTACCAGATTTTCTACGATTAACTAAAAGCAATTGAAAGATGTGGCTGTTTAGCCCACGAGGTAGATTTAATGTGTCTAGTTTATCTTGTAAATCATTTGAGTCGTCAATAGAATCAGGTAAGATTGGTTTGACATGCAAGATGGTCGTAGCCATGAATTGTAAAAGATCTAAGGCAGAAGGATAGTTATCCAACGATTCTTGTCTCGATTGATGTGATAATGATTCAGGCAGGTCCTTATGATAAGTTGCAATAATGGTGGCATGTGGAGATGCAATAGATGCAATAAATTGGCTCAACTCAGTCCTAGCTAGATAATTTAATGAGTCAATGACAATTAAAGACTTTTTCTTTAGCCCACGAACAGGCTCTTTAGCAGATGGCAAATATGTTTGAATCAACTCGATAGATTTCTTCACGCCACCTTGGGCATTAACATCAACAAAATGGGTAGCCCAATCTGGTTTATTGATAGAGTTGAATGCAACGTATATTAACATGCTATCATTTTCATTGGATTGAGCATTTTTATGGTGCACAAGTTCAGTGATCACACCTGAGGAAGTTTGTGCTATAGTATCCAAGCAAAGAATGAAGGATGATGATTCGGTTAAGTTTAGAACTCTTTTCAAAAGAATTACAGGGTTATGAATTGAACTAGACATACTGTGATTCTGTTGAGGTTCAAAGATTTATTTTAATAATTACCAGTTAGTGTTGAATGGATTCTAATAGCCTTATTACTTGTGATATATATATATATATATATTTGTTTATTCAAGTGAATTACTAATAGGTAATTGTCATACTGAATGAAATATTTCAAACTCATCGCAATTTCCATTTTATAAATTTTTCAGTCCTATTACACTCTAAAAGGGTGTATGAATGGTGAGGGAACGAGCAGTTCTTAATATGTGTCGATTACATATCGGGAACACTAGTAATGTGCATATGTTGACAGTGTATTCGGTCTGGTATCGATATTATGTCATTCCCTCGAGTAATTTCCTTTTTGATCACGTCTCTTCTCTTATTAAATATATCTTGTCCCCAGAAATAGCATTGAAACAGCCTAAAATTGGTACAAACAACAATTTTGGTCCATCAATTTACTTGTCGGCTTCTTTTTACCTGTAAATAAAGCAAATCGTTCTATGATCTACTTATATCAATAGCATTTAACAGGTTTAAAGTGATTAACATCAAAATTCTGGAATATCAAAAAGTGAATTTGAAAGTAAAGGATTATTTCAGATAAAAGTGTTTTGAAATAAAAGAATCTAGGCAGGACACCAGTATCTAAGGTAGTTTAGGCTGTTGCTCTTAAACCAGAAAGAAGTTAAAGCGTTATAACCTTCCCTCCCTCCCCCCGTAATATATCAAAAATTATTACACTACTTATTACAACATACAATCGAATATATATCCAAAGACTGAAGAAAAGATATATTAATAAACGTTCCAATCAAAGGATATCACCATATTTTGTAAACTACTTAAACTAAATTATGTCACTCATATACGGCCCGCAACCATTAAAGCGTCTCAATACGGAGATGAGACATGGATTTGAAGAACAATATAACAGTGAACAATTTTTGGAATCATTAGCTAATGGGTTTTATTTCTATTACGATGACAAGAGACATAGAACAAATGGTAATCCCACTCCGGAAGAGATTAAATCAGCTGATAAAAATAAATACTATCAGCCTATACCCGATTGGAAAGTGACTAAAGAGCGTCAAAAGACTGTTAGTGCTGCATTATTATTATGTTTAAATCTTGGTGTCGATCCACCCGATGTGGTGAAGACACATCCTGCCGCAAGAATTGAAGCATGGGTTGACCCATTGAACTTTCAGGATTCAAAGAAAGCTATTGAACAAATTGGGAAAAATTTACAGTCGCAATACGAAACATTATCGCTAAGAACAAGATATAAGCAAAGTCTAGACCCCTGTGTTGAAGACGTGAAGCGATTTTGTAATTCTTTGAGACGTACCTCAAAAGAAGATCAAATTTTGTTCCATTATAATGGCCATGGTGTACCTCAACCGACTCCATCTGGGGAAATTTGGGTCTTTAATAGAGGTTATACACAATATATCCCCGTGTCACTTTATGATTTACAAACTTGGCTGGGAGCCCCATGTATTTTTGTTTGGGATTGTAATGGTGCTGGAAATATCGTCACTAACTTCCAGAAATTTGTACAGAAAAGATTTAAAGACGATGAAGACGGTAATCATGATGTAGCGGCTCCATCCCCGACTTCGGCGTATAAAGATTGTTTTCAATTGGCTGCTTGTCGTTCAGATGAATTATTGATGATGGCACCAGAATTACCTGCAGATTTGTTCACCTGTTGTCTAACTTGTTCCATTGAAATTAGTATACAAAATTTTTTGATGAGATCACCATTAAAACATAGTAAATACAAGATACTATTTGAAAATTCCAATCCAAATATAAATAATGATCCAAAAAATGCCTACAAAGCAAATATACCGAATGTTCATATTCCTGGTGTATTATCGGATAGAAGAACCCCCCTTGGTGAATTGAATTGGATTTTTACTGCTATCACAGATACAATTGCATGGACTTCATTGCCTCGTCCTTTATTCAATAAATTGTTTAGACACGATTTAATGATTGCTACATTATTTCGTAATTTTCTACTTGCAAAAAGAGTTATGCCATGGTATAATTGTCATCCAGTATCTGATCCGGAATTGCCTGCTAGTATTGCTACTCATCCTTTATGGAATTCGTGGGATTTAGCCATGGATGATGTGTTAAGTAAACTAGTCGATGTATTGAAAAACACTCCACCAAGTTCAGATTTAGAATCACAATTGATGTTACAACAACACGAATCATTTCAAAATCAAAAGATGGGTTCAGATTCTCAAAATTTGAATCAACAACAAAGTAAACTAGGGAGTATTCAAAATCTCTCTAAATTTGCCGTGGGAAATCTAAGTACAATGTCTTTGACCAATTTACCGTCAATGCTTAATAATAAAAAATCAGCAGGAAATTTGGTATTGCAACCACAACAACAATATACTGGATTCTTTGAACAAAATTTAACAGCATTTGAACTATGGTTAAAATACGTCTCTAATGTAAGAAACCCACCTGAACAACTACCGATTGTTTTACAGGTTTTGCTTTCCCAAGTACACAGAATAAGGGCGTTGGTTTTATTGTCTAGATTCTTGGATTTAGGTCCATGGGCCGTTTATTTATCACTATCCATTGGTATATTTCCATATGTCTTGAAATTATTACAAAGTCCTGCTCCTGAACTAAAACCAATTCTCGTGTTTATTTGGGCTAGAATCATGTCTATTGATCATAGTAATGCACAAGCTGAATTACTGAAGGAGAAAGGGTTTATGTATTTTGTTAATATTCTGGTTCCCGAACTAAGCTTAACAGGCCCATCTCCATCAAGTGGATCTTCAGTTGGAAATAATTCTCCACTATCTCATCACCTGAATTCTCAAAGATCGAGAACATTTTATGACTATACAGCCGGGAACTCTGGTACTTATGTTAACAATGATACTACTGATGAGCAAAAGGCAATGGCAGTTTTTGTGCTCACGTCCTTTGTTAGAAACTTTCCAACTGGTCAAAAAAGTTGTTTCAGTTTTGAATTGATAAATAGACTATGTTTTTACATTGCCAACTCTGATATTCCACTATTTAGGCAGTGGTGTGTTATATTATTGGGACTTTTTTTTGAGTCAAATCCACTGCATAAATGGATATGTATGAATGCCAATGTCCTTGACGTTCTATTAAGATCGTTGAAGGATCCTGTTCCAGAAGTAAGAACAGCTACCTTATTTGCTTTCAAATATTTTGTATCGGAAACAGATGAGGCAGACAACATTTTAAGATTACAACAAGACCTTGAAAAGCAGACACAGCAATTACAAGCACAACTACAACAGATAAGTGGCAACTTACATCAAAAACAAAATCAACAGCATCAACAGCATCTTGAACAACAACAAGCAAAGGTTGAACAACAACTTAATTTAAACCAAAGTATGCTATATCAGTTGGAAAATATTGATTTGAAGAGATTGAAATCCCAAGAAGTCAGTAACCTTGTGGCAATCTTATCTTTAGTTGGCGACGGCTCTTCCTTAGTAAGAAAGGAGCTGTTAATTTTTTTCTCGACATTGATTAATCGTTATATTAATTTCTTCCTTGTCGTTGCATTCCAGGAACTGACAGAAGAGATAGCACAGATGCAAGGTATTGATTCTGACACAATTAAATTAAGAGATAAGCAATCCATCAGTCATAGTTCTGTCTTCAGTACAGTATGGAGAGCTTTATTGATACTCTGTAAGGACCCATATTTGGAAAATAGAAAGTTAGCAGAACAATGTGTCGACTATATTCTATTGGAATTGAGTTCGCATAAAGATTTAGGTCCAGCTTTTGTTCAACTTGAAAGTTATTTCTGGAAAAAAAATGATGGTTTAGTTGCCAATAATAAAACTGGATATTTCCCTAATTCTAGACCAGTAGTAAAAAATAACAATAGAGTAGTAAGCTCTTCTAACCGTGGTCATGGTGATGTTGATAGTGAAAATAACGAATTAAGATCGGTGATTTCATTAGGAAATCTATTTAAGAATATTGTCTTTGGGGAAGCAGCGGAAAATACTGATCATATTTCCATCAATAGTAAACCCAAGGGCAAGGGCAAGGGTATATCATTGATGGGGATTTCCCATGGTATATCCTACGTACCAAGAACACCTTATTACAAGGAACATATTGGTAAGATTGAATTACCATTCAAGAGTTCATTCTTAGATTATTGTGGTGAATATTTTCAAGAGCCGCAGATGCGTAAACCTGAATCGGAAGAAATTGGCAGTGTTGAATACAATGCAAGACTATGGCGAAGAAATAGAAATGAAAGTATCATTGAGAGTACCCAACGAGAGAAGAGGTTATCTCTGTACGGTAACTGGTCACAAAAATATATTACATTTGATAACAAAACTCAACCGAAGATAATGAAATTCACTCAATTCGAAGATCAATTGGCTGTTGGTGATGATAGAGATAATGTCACGGTATTTGATTGGAAGAGTGGTAAATGCTTATCGAGGTTTTCTAATGATAATCCGTTTGGAACCAAGATTACTGATATCAAATTTATGAATGAAGATGATTTGACATTATTGATGACAGGTTCATCTGATGGTATTGTCAAAATCTATAAAGACATTCATTCTACTGATTCTGTGACCACAGTTGCCGCTTGGAGAGGGTTGACTGAAATGCTATTAACTCCGAGGTCCAATGGTTTACTAATGGACTGGCAACAGAGTAGAGGTTCTTTGTTGGTCACAGGTGATGTAAAAATTATAAGAGTATGGGACGCCCGCACAGAAACTGTGGAGGTGGACATCCCTGCCAAGACTTCCTCACTAGTGACCTCATTGACTTCGGATCAAGTGGCCGGCAACATTTTTGTTGCTGGGTTTGCAGACGGGACATTAAGAGTGTATGATCGCCGTATTGATCCAAGGGATTCAATGGTCCGTCGTTGGAGGTCTGCTAGCAATGGGAATCAAAATTCGTGGATCAATAATGTTCATTTACAAAGAGGCGGGTATAGGGAATTGGTCAGTGGTGCCACAAGTGGTGTTGTGGAATTATGGGATCTGCGTTCTCAAGATGCTGTGTTAAGTTTTGTTGATGAAAATTCATCTCAAAGTGGAGATCAAAAGAGAGCTACTACTACATTAACCTCCTTGCAAGTTCATGAACATGCTCCTATTATAGCCACGGGTACAAGGCAGGTGAAAATATGGACGACATCAGGAGATCTTTTGAGCTCCTTCAAGAACAATCAAAGTTCAATTAGTAACAATGTTGCTAACACTTTAGCTGCAACTGGGATTAGATCGTATACATCAAACTCATTCATTTCCAGCATGGCTTTCCATCCACATAGGATGATGTTGGCAGCTGTTAATTCTCATGATACACGTATTAACATCTATAATTGTGTTGGAAGAGCTGATAAATATTAGACTTTATCTATCTAAAATAGTTATATGATCTCACTTTATATTCTTTATAATCTTTAGAGGTAATTTTTGTACTTTCTTTTTAAAATATTTAATGTCACAAAATAAAAATAACTATTAAAAAGAGATCAATTAGAAAAAGATCAGTTAAAAAGAGACCCCAATCAAGGCAGAATATTAAATTAGAGCCCATAGCAGTCTGTTTTTATATCTAAACTTTTTTTAATGTCTTCAGAATACTATTTTCAAAGGGATAAAAACTATTCAGAGAAAAATTGCCCAATTGTTAAGCGAGTGGCTCCAAGGAATAAGAAAATTCCAACCTTTCCTCCAGAAACAGGGTTGAGACGATACACAACTGCAAATGTAAGCAATGGCTACATTAAAAGTGTAGATAAATCAAATTTATATAATGGAAATAAAAGAGATGAATCCTCAGAGAAATTTAGGTTTAGTTCCCCCAAAGATAAAAAATATACACATCATCCAAACAATGATATTAAGAATATGTTAAATTCAATTGAAGCCCAGGTTGAACCAGAAATCCCAAAAAATACCACTATCTCAAGATTTTTGGCAGATTTTACAAGAGATATTCCACCTTCAGGGATCCCAGTAAATTTTAATCCAAGGTTAGTAGCCAATATGAGACACAAAGAGAAAGTGAGTTTGTGGATTCAAATGGTTCCAGTTTTACAGATTGAAAATCCTTTTCTGATATCAGATTGTTATCAAGAGCATTTCTCGTTGTATTGGGAAGAATTTGAATTTGAAGGTGGATTTAATGAAGAATCTTACATTAAAGCAGAAAGTGATGTTATTCCTGTTATTGATAAAGACTATCAACTATTCATTCAAGAGCAAAAGTATGGATTGCTGGTAAGAAAGTTGTATACTCTAGAAGAGTATTAAACTATTTTAGTACATGTGTTTAAAATTATATATATCATAAATATCAGTTTCAATAAACATTTAAGATTTAATCAAAATCAAGGATTGGTAAAAAGTCGACTACATAAATATAGGAAGGGTAAGTTTAATTGTTATTTTCAGTCCAATAATTAGTGGTCAATTTTAATGTATTAATCTCATACCCGTCATTAGTAGGTGTATGCTGTATACTTCTATCCAAACATCCGTTGATATCAGACTCTGATCTTTTGGGATAAAGTAATACATTTTGTATTATTGTGTCATTTTCTTTATTTGATTCTCTATAACTTTTATTTTCTTTATTAGTTCCTTCACAGCTTGTATAAATTTCTTCAGCTACAGAATAATCATGTAGTTCCTCGGTTTTATGGTTCGATTGATTGCTGTTATTTTTATATACTACAGCAGATGTAGTTAAATTATTTCGGCACGTACCATTTAAAGTAATATTAGGAGTTTCATTATTTTCGTTTCCCAGTCCTGTAACAAATTGAAAGTTTACCGTATCAGTTCTAGGACAAGTAACGGATTGTACCTGTGTGACTGGTAAATCTTTATAAATATAGCCAAGCAAAGTGTCATTTTTATCAACCAGTCCATTTTGGAAGTTATCTTGTCTTCTTGTATTTTCTTGTTCTTCTGTTGTTAAATGGTTCCAATTATATGACATTCTTTGTTGTCTGATATCTCCAAAAGTTTGTTGGAATGTCAAGTCATCCACTTTCAACAATATTTTTAGTCCATCACGAACGTTTTCTTTGGATTTATCAATCATACTAGAGCTGTTAGCAAAATTATAGTAATTATGGAAGATATACTGTTTTCTAAGATCAACGGAAATCGACTCTTGTAAAATCTTTTGTTCGGTAGAATAGCGACGCTGACTATCTTTATATTCTGATCTTAAAAGTTCACTGTTACTACCAGATTTGCTATTTTTTTTCACTTTGGAGTCATTATATTTCTTGATTGTTGTCTTCAGTTGCTTTTGAGATTCTAGATATCTGTCTTCTTTAGAGGAGACGGTTTTCAAAATTGATAGCGTAGATTCAAGCGTCCTTATTGTTTTAAGTTCATATTCTAATTCATTTTCCATTAGTTCAATAAAATTATTAGACATAGATGATACATCTTCTGGATCCAATACATCACCCTGTGGAGTCCATACTTTGAAATCATTTATTGCCTTTTGTAACAGCTTGATACCTTGTTTCTTCTTTATCACATATGATTCTAATCTCCAGCATACATCTGAGAATTTAGTTGGACCAGTTTTCAGGCTCATATGTGGATCTGTGAGAGCAGAATGGATATTATTCAGAATATTGTGTCTACTAGATACCACCACAACGGGGGATTTCATATCTTTCTGATTAGGGGTTTTCTTTTGTTTTCTTGAAATGGGGTCGGCAACATTGAAGGGTTCATGATATAATCTGTTACTTGTCAAAAATGTCTCATTACTGGCAGGTGAGTCCAAATATTTTACGGACTCTTGAAGTAAATTATAGTTTTGAGATCGAGCTGTTGTGTCTTGTGGTCCGTTACCAAAGGTAAATCCAGTCTCTTGACGGCCACTATTTCTATAGTTATTATTAGGATATGACTGTTGTAATTGTAGGGCATCCCTAGCTTCCATATCATATTTCTCATATATATCAGCTTCTGTTTCTGTTTCATATTCTTGTTCATCCTTGTTTCTAAAAAACAACTTTTTAAATTTTTCTGTTTTACTCTCTGCTATTGAATTGTTACTTCCTTTGTATCTCCTTGGAGACCCAGTTTGAACATAATTATCTGGAAATGGGGGGTCAAACCCTTCGCAATTCATATAATTGTTGCTCATTTTTTATTTGTGGTTAGAGGGAAAGAGCTTCCTTCACTTGGGGATTTTCAAAGTCTCTTTTTTTCCAAATAAGTCTTTCTTGTCTTTTTATGGTTGGATATTTATGTGAATATATATTTAAACGTAAACGTAACCAATGCCTTCGAATCTTTGATGCCTGTTTGTTCAAGGGTTATTTAAAGCAGTGATTCGATTTTGTGACATTTTATTCCAAAGTTTGAAAAATGATTAAAATTGAAAAAGTATCAATTATAGTAATAATTAGAGCGATGTCAAGTACAATGAGTTAATTGATTATTTGGTAGATGTTAAAATCAATACCAGTGGAGTCGGGATATTTTAGAATATATCACACAGCTAAAGGATAAAGTTTATGTTAATTCAAATCATCATTGGATGGGGTTAATAGGTTAATACCACTCTTCCTTTTCTGAGAATCCAATAAATTATTTGGAGATCCGGGAGTAGAGCTTGTCTTAAAAGGTAATGGAACAAAATCTTCATCGTCTTCTTCTTTTTTCGAGCCATCGTTCCCTAAATTCTTTAACCCAGAAGTCAGCAACGTCATACTGATGCTTCTACTATGTCCAGGCGTCTTTCCGGTGTTTAAAGTTATTTTTGCAGGTTGTAATAAACTACCGTCGTCTGCACTAACATTATCTTTATCAATCTGAATGGTGGGAATATTTTCCCCTCTTTCAATCTCCAATGTCTTATTAATAATAACAGTAGCTATCTCGTCCAAATGATATTTGAATAAATTCAATAAAATATTTGATAACGTAGCCGCATTTTCGCCTAATGACAAGCCTAAGCCACGTACACGAATAAAATATTGTAAGAAGGGGATATCGCCATTATTAAAGAACAATGTTTCGATATCACCTAGTTTATTTAAATGAGTGGCAATCAAATTTATTAATTTCAATTTATCGAGAGGTATTAGTTTTAGCCAACTGAAGTTCTTGGACTTTAATATTTCATCATGTAGTGTCGTAGGTATCAAACTATCAGGTAATTCAAGTTGAAACAATTTAAGTAAATCGATCCAACTATCATTAATGAATTTGGATTCATTACCACTACGTTTAATAATGGTTTTGATAACATTGTTATTGATTTCCGAATTGTTAGTCATGTCTTTAAACTCTTTAATAAACTCTCTTTCCAAATCACTGGCTCTGATCAAATCGATATTAGATTTCCAATACTCAAGACATTGTTGTGAGGTAATAGATTTATCATTTATTTGAGTTTCGATAAATGAAATTATGCACTCTATGGTATTTAATATATCCTTATTGATAATAGTACAAGAGAATAATGTTTCATAGGCAATAAATTTAGCATCATCTTTGTGAATTACCCATTTTGTAAAGGGGAAAGCATTATCACGAGAGAAGAATCCAATTGGTAAATGATTTGTTCTACTAATTTGGGAACATTCACTATCGACTGTTGGATTAGTCTTTAAATTCATCATTGTACTAATTTTAGATTGGAAGTTTCGTACTACAGATTTCATTAAGTGTCGTGTTCTTGATGCGAATTTCTCGTATTTATTACAGTGAATGAATAATGTCTTTTCTAGTTGTACTCTTGAATATATAAAACCTTGATATCTTTCAAAATAGCGATCTTGCCAACTGTTCAACCTAACAATTTGCTCGTTAATCTCACCCATAGTAGCAATATTACTTGAACTATTGAATTCAGCACCACTAACTTTTCTGAACCAAGTCGATAAAGAACCTGAAACATTTCTGTTGTTCTCAGCTGTAGAATCTTTCACTTGATTATTACTATTACCTGCTAACTCCCCATAAGACTTTTTTGGCTTTTTGTTAACTAAAGTGGAACTTTTTTTGTCAAATACAGAAGAATCCCAAATGTAATACGATTCTAATTGAAAGATTTTTCCATCGTTATTGTTTAATTTAAAATTGTTAAAATAAGAACCACCAACATTTTTATATTCTTGTATAATCCCCTCAGTCAATAGAGATTGACTAATACGACTTAAATTAAACATTGACGTATCTAATTTGGGATCAATTTTTTTTAAAGTAGATATTAGAGATTGGCCATCAAAATATTCCTTTGATGTTCCCAATATGGATATGGTAGGCTTTTGAACTCTTAATTTGCTCTTCAGCAAGTTTAGAAAGTCAGTCAATTCGGTTTCATTGTTAAACAGAAAAGTTTCATCTAATTTGAATGGAAATTTCAACTCTTCGAATAATGTAGAATTGAGTGGTTCTGCCAGGCTTGAAGTTTTATCTTGTTCCTCTTGTGTAACATTTTCGACTAACTCAATTGGTTGATTTGCCTGTCTCATCTTAGTCAAATTATTTACTATCGAATTAGTCAAATTTTGACATTCCATATATGATTCTTTGGCCAATTTCCAAGCTCTTTGATATGATTCATAATGTGCATGCAATTCTTCTTCGATCTCATCATAAAACAATTTATTTTCTTTAAGACATTTATCAAGCGGTAAGACGCAAGTCTCTGTGAGATCCAGCATCCCACATTGTTTAATGTTTAAAAGATATTTACTTAAAATATCGTCACCCAAGGGACGTTGGGCTTTTGGTTTGTTGCCTTGGCATGTGGTTTCTAAGCTTTTTGATAATGGGGCAAAGCAATCTAGTGTTACAGTTTCATAGAAAATAATCTCTTGATGTAGCTTTTCATTATCTTGTTTAACCAAAGCTAAAAATGTTTCAATCCCAGTGATATAATCTGGAGACCAAAATGAATTCCTCAAATTGATACTCTTTTCTTTCTCATTATGTGCTTCCATGATCATTGAACTTTTTAGGAAGTTTTGGACGATGTTGTTGCAATTATCAATTCAGTAAGATATATCTCTTTAATCGATGAGTTGAAATTTCAAAATAATGAATTCTTGTTTCAGTTTAATACATATAACATTGACAGTTAAAGATTAAATAAATGTAAATATATATATATATATATATTTATGGGTCGAATTAAATGGTTAAGCCATCATAAGTGGAATAACGATCTTTAACTTTAAACCCAAACAATTTTAGGCACATAGTAATGGAGTCTCTCACTTTATTAATCACCATTCTGGCTAAACCCATAGTCTTCTTGTGTAATCTTGGACCATTGTTACCATCTACATTAACATCGTCATTTTTCTTAACATCAGCAGTGGTTGGTAGAAGGTAATCGCCAGCAGATAACGATACAAACAAAGCAAATGGGATAAACCAAATACAAATCCCGAAGAACGATGCCACTTCAGCAAATGAGGCACGTCTTTCTGGAATATAGTTTTGGCTATATCTGAATTGTGGTGGGATTTCAACTTTGTTAAAATATTGAAACCACAAGTAATGGTTAACTACCACACTAAAACAGCTTAATATGAAGATAGGACTGGAAAGACTAATGTAGGGGAATTTCTTCAAATTTTGTAAATAGATGACATGAGATACAATTGCAAAGATAGTCAATTTCACTGGAAATTTATCAAATATTAACAGTAATACTAGTATGGAAATGACACCATATATGGCCTTAGATAAGAATCTCTTAGTTGGTTCAGTATATTCTTCAACAATTTCACTGATGTAATATAGCCCAGAGGCAACGGATAAGGTTAGAAAAATAAACCCAAGAACACTCCCCAAATACGAGACTAGTTGTAATATCATGTTCAATTGATGTCGATGTGATGTCTTTAACAATATTTTCACTTACACGTATACTATCGTTAAAGCAAGTTGATAATATATATTTATATTTTCATTTTTTTAATTTGAATTTGAATTTAATTTTACGTGTTTTCTGAAGGAATAGTGAAGAAACGTTGAGTGTAAATAATGGATATTAAATGTTTCAGTGAGGATTGAATGGTGTTTTGCTCATTGTCAAAGCTTTTGAATAGTGATATTTCTAAACTCTGATGATCCAAAAAATGGGATGTGAAGGTTAATAGATTTTTCTTATAATTATATCAAAATATGATACTAGAATGTTGTGCTGGATAGAAGACTATACAGCTGGGTCTTATCGTTTTATATTCCCACTGTACTTTGTGTACTAGTCAATCACGATACAAGTGGCCATTCACTTATATGCGTGTGTACAGATCTGTATGCTGAGCTATGTGAACTTATGCATGTTCTAGTCATTACAGAGAAACTAGTTCCATTCTGAAATATCGTTGTTCATGGGTATCCTGATGTGGTATTACTACTTTAAATTGATGAATAGTACTGTCAAGATGCTGGTAACAGTGGATAAGAGCTCTAGCTATTTTGACAAAAAGATATGAGTAAAAAATATGATCACATTAATAAATAGAGTAAACCTGCTTAAATTTTTAAAAAACAACTAATCAAGACTTCATGGCCAAGTTGGTTAAGGCGTGCGACTGTTAATCGCAAGATCGTGAGTTCAACCCTCACTGAGGTCGATTTTATTTTTGTATTTTTTTTCACTGGTTTGAATCTTTCAACCCTACACATGGTTGTCGATGATATCAATAGCGACATAATAGTCATTGCAATTTGATGTTATTTATCCTGAATATTCTTTTTTATTTTATTGCATCATTTTGTAATATCAATTTAGTATAAAGCTTTGGATAACTAGAAAATATTGAAATCTAAACATTTTTATTTAAGGTCCATTTAGGAGTTCAATAAGTAATAATATCGCGTTGAGGATGGCCCAATTGGACAAGAAGAAAGGTCGCAACTTAGCTACAGTTGACAGAATTGCAAATTTTGTTAAGGATAACCCCAATGGGAAGATCATATTTATGGTTGGCGCTGGGATATCAACCTCATGTGGTATCCCAGATTTTAGATCACCAAAGACTGGTTTGTATCACAACCTATCCAAATTGAACTTACCCTTTGCAGAAGCAGTGTTTGATATTGATTTTTTCAAAGAAAACCCTAAACCATTCTATACATTGGCACAAGAATTGTATCCAGGCAATTTTAAACCATCAAAGTTTCATTTCTTAATGAAATTATTTGAAGAGAATGGTCATCTTCATAGAATATATACTCAAAATATTGACACGTTGGAAAGGCAAACTGGTATTGATTCTAAATATATCATTGAAGCACATGGAAGTTTTGCCTCGAATCATTGTATTGAATGTAATAAACAATTTGGTATGGAATATTTCAAATCTAAATTAAATACAAAGAAAACCAATAAAGATGGTATTGAATTTCAGTATGCCAAATGTGATAAGTGCCAAGGTTTGATTAAACCAAATATTATATTCTTTGGTGAAAATTTGCCCAAGACTTTTTTTGATACATGGGATAACGATTTGGAACTATTGGAAGAACAAGAAAAAAATGATGATAATTATCTTGTTATCGTTGTAGGGACATCTCTTGCTGTTTATCCCTTTGCAAGTCTCCCTTCTGAAGTCCCAGATGAAATAGATCGAAGTTTAATTAATTTAGAAGTGGTAGGAGACTTCAAAGAAAGTCCAAGAAAGAATGACTTTATCTTTAAAGGTGGTTCGGATGAAGCTGCAAGCTTGATTGCTGAGCAACTAGACTGGGCCGAAGATTTGCAAAGATACTCTGATGAATTTAAATTGGAAACTGTCTCGCCAGATGAAGAATTATCTAAGGTATTGTCAGAGATTAAGAATTTGGAGCTAGGTGAGAAGAATGATGACATCAAGGTAAATAGAGACTCCAATTCCTGTAAAGACTCTGAACTTGATACTGATACAGTAATTAAGAAAGGTACAAATGCAAAGTCAGAACGGGATATCAAAATAGAATAGAAGAAGATAACATGAACAATAATCGTGCATGCATGATATTAGTATTAATGCTATATAATATATTAGTGATGGAATATGTGTATTGTAATGAAGCTTTGAAATTAACCACTCAGTATCCGATGAGCAATGTAATTTCTCATATTAGCAGCATCTTTGCCATTGAATGTTAATTCAGAATCATGACTTAAATATAAGGCATTCATACAGACAAAGATACCACAATCATAACCATTAGATTGTTGCGGGCAGTTTCCATGAACAAGTTCAAAATCTTGGCCCATTGTATTTTTACTCTCTTCAATAACATAGTCTTTTAGATTGTTTAAAATGGCTAAACTCATTGAACTTGGGCCTCGACTCAAAGAATCCACGTAAATGATTCTCTTTCTTTCGAGGTCAATTAACCCAAGAGCCCAATGTGATTGATTCAGATTGATTGGAGTCAAAATTTTCTTCAAATCTTTGATTTCAACTTTCTTTTTCTTCATCCATCTTCTTACACCTTGGTACCCTCTTTGTGAAAGATTACTATAGAAGAATGAATTAAATGCTAAAGTTTGTGGTGTATTCCTTTCCACATATTTCATAAAGAATTCAATGATTGTATCATTTAACCATCGTTTGGGTGCCAATGTCTTAAAATCACGAGTTGACACTTCAATATTATCCTTATTAAACAAAACAACATTATCCTTTCTTTGCAATGTAGAATTGACTAAAGATAAATCTTTATCTGAGATAAGTGGAACTAATTTGATATCCTTCCTCTTCTCCGTTTCTCTTTCCTTTCTAGTTTTGTCTTTGATCTCTCTTCTTTCTTCGATCAATTGTCTATAGTGTTTAAACTCATTTTGTAAACGTAATAATTCTTTATTGAATCTTTCACTTTCATCTAAATATTGTTTACGTTTGTTCTGTAATGAGGTTTGTTTCTTTTCTTTTATGAAAATTAAATCATCATTAGATTCGAGTGTCGAGATTGGAGATTGTTGAGATGATTTGTTATTCTTATTTAATAAAACACGTTTGATTTTATCTGTTAAGTCTACAATGGACTTTCTAAATGATGATGTATCAGGATGAACCAATTGTTTGTTCTTCTTCCTCTTTTCATTCTCCACCCAAGCTTGAGATTGTCTCTTATCTTCCTCGAGGAGTCTCAACTGCCTTTCCTTTTCGTCTTTAATAATCTTGGGAATCTCATATTCACCATTGTAGATTTGTCTTAAATATGCGATTTCATCAGAATAACCTTGACGGACCAACTGGGTATTATTGGTATTCTCCCTACGTCTATTTAATAATTTCTTATTGTTTCTAATGAAAGTGGTACCATAATTGTTCGATTCTTGCTCATTTGCGACAGGATTTTCACCAATCTGTGAAGTCTCCCATTTATTCCAGCCAAATGGATCCTTCGACAGAGAAAAGGAAGTGTTTTTCAGTATTGCAATGTCAGATGCATCATTGTTATTATTATCACTAGTAGCTCCAGGAATGTAGTGGTCTCCTTCAGAATTAAACTTTCTTTGTTTATTTGTAATAAACAGATAACTTTTTTCATTATAGCGTTTGGAACCCTTACGTGTAGCTTCAGTGTGTTTATGTTTCCAGCTATTCAAAAGATTTTTCCTAGAGGAGTGGAATATATCAAATATACTAGAATTAGAATCATTCTGTGAATCAGGAGGCATATTCTCACCCTTTGATGGATCTTTTTTCTTATGGAGGTTAGTAATATCAATATGTTCTTCATTTCCATTCATAGACAGTGATCTATTCATCATATTGAAGGAGTCTATCCTTCTCTTTGGACTGAAAAATGATACACTACGGATATTATTATTATTATTATCATTACATTTCTTAATATCAACCTGTTTCATACTATGGATTGATATTGGAGAATATAGTGGAGTATAAGGGTTGGTCAGTTTCGGTCTCTTATAATTTGCAATGGACATATTTGGAATGCCTGCTGTTTACCTACCTGTTTCGGAGCTTGCTGAGGTTTGAAGCACTAATTACTTGACTGTTTGTTTCGATGTTGCTGTTTTGATACAAATTGCTAATTCTCAAAGCTTTGAAATCTTTAAATTGAAGTTTTGAAATTTCAAATAAAGCCCAGCATTAATTATTACAAATAATGAACAAACAAGTAATATAAATAAGTAGCTATATTATTGTAATGTTATGTTGATTTATTGACTATATGTAGAGATTGAGCGAAACTGTAGAAAGAAAGAGAGTATCGCAAAAGAATGATAATACATATATATATTTATATATATATTTACTTGTTTAAAATTAGTTGATACCCCATGTTTTTTTAACAACAGTTTGAACTGGAGCCTGAACTTTCGGAACTTGAGTTGATGTTGACACCCCCGTCCTTGGCGGCAGCATTACCACTGGATATGGCATTGCTATCTATCTTTTCTTGAATTAATTTAGCTAAAGTGAAGAAAATATCATTAACATTAGAATCGTCCTTTGCACTTGATTCAATGAATGGTAGCCCTAATTCTTGTGCTAAAGCTTCACCTTGTTCGTATGTGACAATTCTAGTATCCATATCACTCTTGTTACCTACTAGTAATAATTGTGCATCATCATTGGCATGATCATTAACGGTCTTGAACCATTGCTTCACATTAGCAAAAGTTCTTTCATCTGTAACGTCGTAGACTAAAATGATACCCATGGCACCACGATAGTAGGCGGTGGTAATGGTTCTGAATCTTTCTTGACCGGCAGTATCCCATAATTGCAATTTAACTTTCTTACCGTTAATATCCACGGTCTTAATCTTGAAATCGATACCAATGGTGGTGATAAAAGATGGAGAGAACTTGTCTTCCACAAATCTTACTAGAAGACAGGATTTACCCACACCTGAATCCCCAATCAATAGGATCTTCATAATAGAATCATAATTCTTACTGTTACCTGACATATCTTACTTGGTTTAATTGTACTTTTCTTTTCTTGGCTTATATTGAATCGAAACACAAAAAATACACCACTGCACACTTCTTTTCCTAATCAATCAAACTGTAATATACGTGATCTTAGACTGCTCTCAAACCTATTTGCTAGCTAGCAGTGGGAACTCAGCCAAGTCCTTACCGTTTCATTCTAATCCTCTTTGAGCTCTGGTTTCTCTGTGTTTATTATGGAAATTCCTCTAAGAAACGACCATGTGAGGGTAACTTGAAATGATTATCATTTAATGTTAAGAAGAGAAGGTGCCACAAAAGACAGATTGATATATGGATTGTTGTTCACTGGATTGGTAAGAGTATGTATTGATGAGGAAAGACTAATTATTAATATATATATTCATGTATATGTGTTTGTGTGTTTTAAAGAATCAGTTAAAATGTCTTTTGATAAATAAACTTTCTAAATACTAGTTTGAATAAGCATACAAAGGTTACAACAAGTTAAGCATAATAACTCCTCCATAATACACCTTCTAGATCTTCTAATTCATCGTTAGTGAATTGCGTTCTATCGAAATACCAGGTATCAGTTCTCACTTTTTTGAATTCTGCAATTGTATTCTTCGAAGAAACACCAGCAATACCATTAGTTCTAGCCCATGAGGATAAACGACTTAATTCTTGTGGAATCCAACGTGGTAATGGGAACACATAAGGGAAGGCAGAAATGATGGACCCAAGGCCAATAACACTACCATGGATCATTGTGTTACTCTTGGATAATTTTTGTTTCTCTTCCCATGAATACCCATCTAATTTGGATGAGAACCTTTTGATTAATTTCTGTAATTCCGTTTGATTACCGATATTATGGACAATATCAGATAACACGTCAGCAGCACGATCACGCACTTCCACGTATTGTTCATTGTAGATGTTTGATATGATGAAATCAGAAATCTTTTCCTTTTGGGCATCTGTTAATTGTAATAATTGGGATGATAAATAATGTTGAACAAATGCAATTTGAAGTTTTAATTGGTATGATGATGGCGCCTCATTGAAGCAATTTGGGTCACAAATTAGATTCAACACATCATTAATTCCATCATTTCTTGATGGAATATAAGCAATAGTCAAAAATAACGTTGTAATATCCAACCCAGCTAATTTACAAACATCCTTTTGTAATAATAATCTCATTAAGAAGGGTAAAATATATTTAGCCACATAAGGGATAATAATAATTTTATTTGGACCGCTAGTCATTTCTTCAATCCAATAAAATATGGTGGATGATAAATAGAAATATCTTGATTTTAAAATCTGTTGTGGAGTCAGATCCTTTAGTTTTTCATGTTCCGCTTCAATATCAGCAAATTGTTCCTTAATTATCTTATCTAATCTTGAAGACACCCATTTCATTGGTAAACCTAGCCCTTTCCCTTCATCTGTATTCATCTCCCTTTCCATAAGAGTTTCGGGGTTTGGTAATGAAGGGGTACATTCATTTTGGGTGATAGTACAGAATAATTTGGCAATTGCCTCTCTGATTTGATCATGTGGGTAATCAAATTTAATATGAGTTAGTAATTCAGTCATATCAGGAGATCTGAAGCCAATACCAGCTAGGATATTTCTATACATTAAGATTCTAGAAGCTTGATGGGCAACTGTGTCACGATTAATATCAAATAATTCATTGATGTTACCAAATCTTTCTAATAATGGTTTACATCTTCTAACGTCCACCAAAGTTGGTAGCCACCAACAGAAAGTACTCCAAATCTCGAATGAATCTTGGTTTAATTCACGATTTAAGCATTTCTCTAAATATGTGTTAACAAAATCATCACGTTTTTTCAATTCATCTGAAGTTAGATATTTACCACCAGAGATCAATGCAGCAACTATTTCGATAGACATAATCATTGAAGCCTTGTCGTATTTATCATAGTATTTATCACAAAGGTCGAACAAATCTTGTAAATTCACATGTTCAGTATACTTCTTGGTGAACAAAAACATGACTAAAACAAAGAATGACACATCACCAGTACTGAAAACAGTACGGGATTCATTGTCTTGGATCAAAGTATTAGTAAATTCATACAGCCATTCTTTGGAAATAATGTTACCAAAATTTTCAACTATTTTACTTTCATTTGGCTGTAAAGTAATTTCAAGAGGCTTGTTGGTCAGAGTCTTCATTTGTCTACCCCAACATAACCAACCAATGAATGGTGGAGAATCTATGTAATAGTTTGGTGAAGCAACATTATTCATTTCTTTTCTAAATGATTCATTAAAGCCAACAACATTAGTATCAATTTTCTTGACAAAATCTGGATCATATCGGTTTTGGTAGGCTCTTGTAATATCATATTTATAATCAGAAAGAGAAAAGATTTTATTAAAAATTGATAATAATGATCTAGCAACTGAGAAAATGATATCTGGATGTTTAACCTCGGTTTGAGCAAAAAGAGTTGAAACTGATTTAGTATCGGTTGTCATTTCTAAATTGGATTCAATTCTGGAGATAAACCGAATCATGATTAAGACAAGTCTCCAAGACTTTTCACCAGAGTCATTCAAAATATCTAATAGTGAATCCTTTAACGTTTGGATAAGGAAAGTATAGTACTTTCTTTTGTGTTCTTTTAATGAAATAACTGCTTTAATGTGAGAGGTAACTTCAGTATCTGGTGGAGCAATTGCAGTAAACATTTTATCATCATGGATACAGATACTGGATGGAAATTTCAGACCAGCAACATAATCGTTTAATACCTTTTCAGCGATTAGGGAAACTTTTAAGTCGTTGATTCTTAAGCAATCAATCAATAATAAAATCAAGCTATTTAAATTTTTGAAATCTGACATTAGTTTTCTGTGAATCTTTTTTAATAGAAGTACTTTGATAACTACTTCAAGTTTCTTGTGATTACCACTCTTCAAATTCTCCTTTAATAGATTAATAATAGATTTAACAATCATTGGGTATGATCCGATGATTTGCTTCATACAATGGGTCATCGTGCCTTGAGCTAAACTATGAACATCTGGATACAATGAAGTAGACAGGTCAATCATATCGTTTAGTAGGCGTGTTTCCAATTTAGATGGATATCTGTTGGATGAATGCAATAAAACACGATTTTGGTGTAATTCATTAACTTTAACAGCAAAGAACATTCTTGTATATGGTTCTCTCACATGTGCCAACGATTGGATATTATCCAAGAATTCACCTTCCAAAAATGCGTTAGAGTCGTCATTGAAGATAGTTTCTTGACCAACGTCAGTGAAAAACACTTTGATACCATGTAATAAGATCTGGTTCATAATGGTGTTATTTTCATGGTATTTCTTAATGAATTCATACATCTTATGTAAAAAGGTACCGACCTTAGATCTCATCTTGTGGATTTCAAAGTAATGTTTATGCTGTAGCTTTTCTTGGAAAGTGTTACCAAAGTAGTAGTTACAGGTGAATATATCTAATTCTCTAAATTCTGGTGAGATTGAGATTTGGTTAGCATCGACACTAGTTTCTCTTGAATCGTCATTGGCAAGTTGCACAGGAGTACACATACCTGATGGAATTTCAGACACTGTTTCTCCTGCAGTATTGTCACCATCAAAGATTAGCATATCTTTAAAGTCTGGAGTAGTTGTAACATTGATATCCTTTTCCTTATAATCTGGGCTCGTTTCTCTGCTTGTTGTATCAAAGTTCTCTTCTTCTTCCCATTTAACAGATTTGAAGTTTTCTAAAATCAAAGCCTTGGTAGCATTTGAAACATTTGGATTAGATTCAGTTACCTTTAACTTATTTTCAGTAAAATCTGGATCAAATAATAAACTAACACCGGATAATGCGTGTGAAAGAATCAAAATATACTTTTGAATTGTGTCACAATGCAACGTATCAGATTTGGATGATTCTAATAAGTTATCAATATTTTTCATGCACCATGAAGCCATATTATCAAAGATTTCAATAGCAGCTTGAATTTCATTTTGAGTTGGGGTGTACCACTTGAAATTCAAGTTTTCCTCGTCGTACTTTCTACTATCAAATTGCAGCCCACCCCACTTTTCTTCAAATGGGATCTTGGAATCAGTAGCAAATAACCTTGATTCTATCAACTCGGTTGTGGTTAGTGTGGTAAGGATAGTATGGACCATGATGGATGTAATGACATCAAGGGGTGGATTAGTAATGTTCTCATAAACAAATTTCATAAATGAAATCAATTCATCTTTTAATTCGATGACAGCTTCATGAGATTGTCTTAAGACGTCGTTCATGGTGTTTAAAAACAAGACTAATTTAACATCTCTTGATTGAATTTCTGATGAACTTCTAACAGAGCCTGCACCTCTTTCGATTTGTTGTTTAATATTGAATATCAAAGTGGTAATGATGTTCTTACTTAATTTATTATCTCTTTTCACTAGAGCAGCTAATGGTGTAGAAATAATGTCATAATTTGGTTCCTTTTCCCTAAAGGCATCATTATCCCAATAAACTCTTTGTAAATAGTTGGCAAAATAGTTGAACGATACATCATCCATTGATTCAATCATAATCATGGTAGTCTGATTAATCTTGGTGCATAAAGGATCTTCGATCTCAACATCAACAAGTAAGATAAGTTTATCGACATACATTTTCAAACAATCTTTCAAGATGGTAGTTGAGCCTCTAAAGGCATCCGATAATAGTTTACCGTCATATATAAATTCAGATGAACTACCACCATTCTTAAGAAACATAAAATGTTGTTCAATAAGTGGAGCAGAGTTGGATTCGAAATTAATGAATTCATTTTCCTTTAATGGACATTCTAAGGGGATGAAAGTAGCAATGGAAACAATACCATTGATCAAGTTACTAGTTAAATTCATATCATTCATATCGATTTTTTGAATCATTAATGATAAAATATGCGTAACGTGAATTCTATAAAGTTCATCGATAACCATATATCTAACAACTCTAGTAAATTGTTTTAAAGAAGCGATGATTCTATGTCTTGAATTGATGAATTCTTCAGCTAAAGAATCGTAGGTATCGATAAGGATTTTATCAAAGATTAGATAAGAGTTTGTTGGTTTAACATTCAAAAGGTATGCAAAACTGGAGATATAATAGTTGGCAATATCAGAATCTTTATTTTGAGAACCGATCATTAAGATTTTCAACATGATCTCGACCATTTGATCATTACATTTTTGAGTTAAAAACAAATTTTGAGTCTCTATTGGGATATCTTTATTTTCCTTAATAAAAGTTTGTTCTGATTGCCATCTCTTATGATACATTTTGATATAACTATGAATAAATTTAGCAATGGTTCTAGTCCAAAACCCATTATTTGAAGGATGAACAAAAGTTTCAATTGAATTAATTAAATTGACTAGATTATGGAAGAAAGATTCACTATTACTACCATTTATGGAATAAATAAATGGTTTCACTGTTCTTGAATAAGAATGAATCTGGCCATCTGATCTTAAATGACCCTGTAGTCTATTGAAGAGAAAAGTCGATTGTTCTTTGGTAAATAACCCATATTCTTTGAATGATTTGGATAGTATAGGATTATTTATTTTATCCTTGGATAAGATGAAATTGGTATGGAAATTTTCTGCAGTGGATCCAACAAAATCATACATATGAGTGTCTACAGCAACATTGGGGCTCACTGAGGTCCAAATACTGAAACAAAATGGGAAATAATCGATAACGTTATTTTTCTTATTGTTATTGGCGATGTTTGTTTCGAAATGGAATGGGATAAAAGAAGTCATCATTGGTAATACGATTGACATTGTCGCAGGTGATAAACTTGATAAGAGGACACTCATTGAATCATGAAGAATGTTTGCTCCCCTTGGATAGAATGGTCTTGATATATGTGCCAATTTCAATAATAATCTAAATAATTGTAAATCATCTTTCGATTGAATATCATAGCGAACATAATCGGGATCAGGATATGGTAAGAATTCGCAAATAAACTCGAATAATGGGGTGTGATCTAATTGTAAATCTGCATCTTGTAATAATTTTGTGAAATTATTACCTTTATCATTTGAATCGATTAATAATTCTAGGATTTCTACGTATAGTTGTCTATAAATTTTTTGTCCTTGAATCAATGCCAAATAATAGTATACAATAACGAGTGATTTTCTTAAAGTTAGTGGTAGGGGGAAATTCAAACAGTTTTTCAATTCATTTGTCCAATGGTTGACGTTGATTATGGAAGCAGATTTTGTTGTTATCTTGCCCATGACACTGAAATTGGGACCTGTGGTGTCTAAATAGTCGTCACCGTTGGACATATCTCCCTCTCCGTCGAGATAAGCTTCGATTTCGTTGTTCATGTCATCATCATCGAAGACGTCTTCGTCGATATTTTGGGTGGTATCGACATCGATATTAACGGAGAGTTGATTGCCCAGGTTCTGGACCATGTTGTTTATTTCGTTGGGGGAGATGGAGATCAACCCTTGGATATCTAGAGATGCGATGGAGATGTACAGATTCATGACTACATGGTAGATATAGTCTGCTTGGTCTAGATGGTTTTCGATTGTGTATGGTAAATGATCTTTTGTGTTGAAAACATTTTTGATTTTATCTTTACAGTAGAATCTTGATTTAGGGTTATATATTTGTTCTTTATCTTGAGGTAGGTCTAGATTAAAGAATTCTATATTGTTACTTTTATTGTTGTTGATATTACTTTTATTATTATTACTATTATTAATATTATTTTGGATCGAGGTCCTGGATAATAATTTCGATCTCTTTTGTAGAAGGTTTACACCATGATTAGTTGGATTTCTCTTTCTCATCTTTTGTCGGTGTGGTTTCTTTGGATATTTGTATATATATTTGTATATATTCAATACAATTATATGTATAGTATCTTGTTCGAGGCAATGAGGTTCTTCTTATTTGGGAAATCTTGACGTATATTTCTTCGCACTTAAATTTTTCACTATTGAATAAGGTCGCGAGCGGGCCGGGTGATGTCAACATCGCTGCAAGAATAGCCAGTGTGGGAAGGGTTAAGATGAGACTTGGCATGATTGGACAGTATATCTGGTTGTGTAGTTATGTGCATGGACATGTGGCACAATGCAACATTTCATTAAAAAATAAGTTAAATTTTTTAACCATTTTTTAATAATTAGTGTTGTTGCGGTAGAGTGGCCAAGGCTATAGAAGTGGAAAAGAAGAATAAACAAAAAAACATTAAAACAAATGAGCTAATCAGTACTGGATTTGACACATACAGATGCTTTATACACTTACACTATATACAGATGCTTTATACACTTGCACTATATGCTTACACTATACAGATGCTACTTTTACATACGTATACTTTATCCATGCACAATTGCAACTAACACATACACCCATATACTGTGCACAGCCGATTCCCGGTTTGCTCCGAGCAATGCGCAGTTGCTGCGCAGTTGCTGCGAGATTGGCATGATCTGCATAAACTCGCATAATCTTGCAGCAGCACGCAGATCTTGCAGCGTTTCCGCGTGCCTCCCGGACAGACCCCGCCCCCGCAGCGGAAACGTTACCCGCCCCCCGCCCCCTGCTGCCCCTTCCAAATTGGGCAAAGTTTCAAATTTTCAAATTCTGCAAACAACCCCCGCTTCTTAAAGGGTCGAACCGCTTCCCGTTGCTGCTTTTGCGCAGCGACCCTTCTTTATTGCAAAAGCGTGCTGGCTTCGGCAAAGTTTTTTCCATATATAAAGACAACCTTTAATTCACTGCATAAATACCTTTTTCTTCAATCTCTCTCTCTCTCTCAATCAACCAAATCATCAAACAAAACAAACAAACATGCACAAGACTTATTCTTTGAGAAACTCTAGAGCTCCAACCGCTGCTGAACTGCAAGCACCTCCACCTCCACCATCAACCACCAAGTCCAAATTCTTCGGCAGAGCCTCCCTGGCCTCCACTTTTAGAAAAAACGCTGCTGGTAACTTCGGCCCAGAACTGTCCCGTAAACTATCCCAACTAGTCAAAACTGAAAAGGGCGTCCTTAGAGCAATGGAAGTCGTCGCTAACGAAAGACGTGCCGCCGCCAGACAACTATCCCTATGGGGGTCCGAAAACGACGACGACGTCTCAGACGTCACCGACAAGTTAGGTGTCTTGCTGTTCGAACTGGGTGAACTGCAAGACCAATTCATCGACAAGTACGACCAGTACCGTGTCAGCATGAAGTCAATCAGAAACATCGAAGCCTCCGTCCAACCAAGTCGTGACCGTAAGGACAAGATCACCGACGATATCGCCCACCTCAAGTACAAGGACCCAACCTCCACCAAGATCCCAGTCCTAGAACAAGAACTGGTCCGTGCCGAAGCCGAATCTTTAGTCGCCGAAGCGCAATTATCAAACATCACTAGAGAAAAATTGAAGACCTCGTACAACTACCAATTCGACTCCATGAGAGAATTAGCAGAAAAATTCGCCTTGATCGCCGGCTACGGTAAAGCTCTACTAGAACTACTGGACGACGCCCCTGTCACCCCAGGTGAAGCCAGACCTTCCTACGACGGCTACGACGCCTCAAGACAAATCATCATGGACTGTGAAGCCGCTCTGGAAGCTTGGACTCTAGACGTCGCCGCCGTCAAACCAACCTTATCCTTCCACCAAACCGTCGACGACGTCTACGAAGAATTAGATGAAGACGAAGAAGAACCATTAGAACAAGTCGAAGAAGAAGAAGAAGAAATTATCGAACAAGACGAAGATGTTCCAGAACAACATGTCGAAGAAGAAGAAGATGTCGAACAACTTCCAGAAAATGAAGATGAACAACACAATCAACAATTCTAATCGTTGATTTACAAAAGTTCGTATCATTGTCTCTTATACCTCTTTTTTTCATTACTTGATAATTTTATAATTTCTAATACGTATATGTAAATATTTACATTATTTTATATGTAATTGTACATACACAACTGAATATTAACATTATTTTAAAATTTAAATGTACATACACAACTGAATATTAACATTATTTTAAAATTTAAATGTACATACACAACTGAATATTAACATTATTTTAAATTGTAATTGTACGTACACAACTGAATATTAACATTATTTTAAACTGTAATTGTACGTACACAACTGAATATTAAAATTATTTTAGATTTCAAATGTACGTACACAACTGAATATTAACATTATTTTATATGTAATTGTACATACACAACTGAATATTAACATTATTTTCTATGTAATTGTACACACACTATTTTCTCAAGCTCAACTTAACCAAACTCCTTATTTAACGCTTTATACCAATCATCTGAATACGACAACTTCTTAAAGGATGAATGTGTAATGGCAATATTCTTACGTCTACTCAAATATTTTCTCTTCGCAATCCTCGTATCTTCCGTATTTACAATATGATTGGATTTATGTTTCGATGGAACTCTTGATTTAACAACATTCAACAACCTTAAAAATTTCCTCATTTCAGGCTTATTTTGACTCAAATTCCATATCGTATCTTTACCATTATATGAAATCGTCTCAAGATTAAAAGTCGAATATAATTTATTCAATTTATTATGATCTGCAATTTCAATCACTTTGCCATTTATACAATTGAATTTAATTATACTTTGACATTTTAATTTCCAATAATTATTAGGTGCAAATGATAATTTCGTATTCTGTTTACATAATTCATTTAACCATTCATAAATTAATCCAAATCTTTTAGAATAACCATTTCTTACATGAGATTTTAATAATAATTCGAACGTTTGTAAATTACCCTTTGTACCCATCTTGTTATTAAACCATTTATACAACAATAAACATTCGTCAATTTTACCATGATTTGACAGGGGAACCAAAAGATAATTCAACGTTTGATCATTAACGATATGTGGATTCGCACTACGATAAATAAAATTCCATGCTAACGATAAATCATTCTTGTGTAAACATGATTTCACTACAACATTAATTAACTTCGAAGTTAAATTGATTTTATTACCTTCAATATAATTTATCATTTCAGTCGGATATTCCTTCATCACTTGTAATTTCATCCAATCATCCACCATAATACCATTTTGTTTCAATAATTGTATAAATTGTAATTTACCTTGGGAAGTGGTTAAAAATGAGGATATAATTTCTAATGTTCTATTATCAATTTGTATTTTCAATTGATTCATCATTTTCAAATAAAATTTTAATTCAATAATTATATCTTTCTCCTTTCTAATCTTATTATTTTGTGAAAGTGAACTCAATATTATATTAAACGTTATAATATTTGGTTGTACAAATAAATGCAAATTTATGAATTTAAATATTTCTCTCATTGATGCAAAATCCCAATGATTTTTGAAATAAAATAAAATATCATTATATGTTTGAATGGTTTGTAATGGTGTCGTTGTATTATTTAATGGATTTGCTAAGGTTCTTAATAAAATTGGTAAATTTTGACCTTTTATAATTTTAGCATGTGTAATGAGTCTAATATATTGTGAAAATAAATCTGGATTTTCTGAAAAATTAGGTAATGGTGGGACTCTTTCAATTATCCTTGGTAATTTTTCATTTGGTTCATTATCATTATCGGTATCATTATTATTTTTATTTTTATGGGGTTCTTTGTTTAATTCATTTTTAAATGGTAAAGATAATAAAATTGGTATAATTTGATTGATAAAATTTTGATCAATTAATAAACTCAATTCTGGATCCTTCAATATATCGTTCTTCAATTTATATAATGTCGTTGCCTTTTCATCATCATATTTTGTATTTAACGTCTCGCCTCTTTTGAATGTTGCTTGTTTAATTGGACTTAATTGGTTAAGGATCAATTTTTTAGTAAACGAGGAATCTTTACCGATCAAATGTTTATTCTGTTTAACAATCGAGGTGATATCTTTATGTAATAATCTCTTCCATACTCGAATCATTATATTTTTCCCCCGCCCCTTCTGTTTAAATCATATATGAATAAAATAAATTGAAGAACTTCTTTTAAAAGTAAAGTATAAATTAATATTAACATAAAAAAAAGCTATAATAATATAAAAATACATATATATATACATATAAAAGAGAAATAAAGTAGAAAATAATATTAATATATATATCCAAAAGAGAGATAGTAGTTTAGAGACATATTAGAGGGTTTGACAAAGAAGGCCAGGAAGATAAGGAAAAGAAAACCATCAACAACATATAAAAGTGTGCAATTATTTCTTCTTTCTACCACCTGTTTGTCTTGGTAAACTCTTTTGTGCTGGCTTTAAGATCTGGAATGAACATAATAGCGATTCATCGACAGACATCATTGCACCTGCATTGTCGAATTCACCACAGTAGTTTGGTGCTGAGAATAAAGTCACTAATTGTCTCTTTGAAAAGAATTCGTAACCATCTTCTACGACTTGATGAGCTCTACAAATTAATTCCATATCTTGTTTTTGTAAGAATCTATTTACGACATCTGGACCAAAAGTGAATGAGACACCTCTATCATTTTCAGACCAACCGACAATATCTTTATCTGGATCTGACCATAATAGATCACAAAGTAAACCAACATCTGGGATATCAGTGGGTCTCATGACCCTTCTAATTTGTTCCATTGAATTCAAATCAGGAGATAAACCACCATGCATACAAAAGATTTTTTCGTCAATAATGGCAGCAATGGGTAAACAATTGAAACAATCTGTGAAAGTTTTCCATAATTTAATATTATGACGTCTTTTACATTCATCATAAAACCCATATATTCTGTTAATCGATGCACATTCATGATTACCTCTTAAGATGAAGAAGTTTTCAGGATATTTGATCTTATAAGCCAATAGAAGACAAATAGTTTCTAGGGATTGTTTACCACGATCGACATAATCACCTAAGAATAAATAATTTGATTCAGGAGGGAAACCACCGTATTCAAACAATCTTAAAAGATCATAATATTGACCATGAATATCACCACAGATCTTGATAGGAGCTTCTAATTCTAATAAGATTGGTTGTTTGATGAATATTGATCTTGCTTTGGAACAAAGATATCTAATTTCATGTTCTTCTAGGTCAACTTGTTGACCAGGTTTCGAACCCCTTACTTCTAGTAATCTGTCAATAATATTATCTACATCTACAGTTTGAGTATCCATATTTAATATAATTTTAATTTTTTGAGTGTGTATGTCTGTGTGTGTGCGAAAGTTGTGTGTGTATGCTAGATAAATTCTTTATGATATAAATTAATACAATAATATATTAATAATAATACTGGGGGGAATAATTATCGATTTTTCGTTATTAGATTTGGAATAAATAATATGGGAGTGAAAAAAAGGAGAGTAGTAGAAATATAACCAAAAAACACCTGGGGGGATGGGAGGGGGTGGGTGTATAAAGTTAATTTGGTTACTTGGTGGAGGGATAGTGTCTTGGTGGTGATATATACCTTGTTGACGTGATAGTAATAGTACTGTAAAACAAACCAACCAAGTGTTATATCTCTGTTTCCAGTTTCTGGTTGTGTTTGGAAAGTTTTTTTTTCTTTTCGCTCTGAAAATTTAAAAAATTCAGAAGGAAAAAAAACAAAAAAATTTGTAAGGCGGGCGCGGCACGTGATCGCGAGGAGTGAAAGGGGCCTCTATCTGGGGCCAATAATAGCAGCGATGCGGTTCTGTTCACTGTTTCAAAGATTGCCAGGAGTATTGAGTATGAAGTGCCACAGCTATTGGCGCTAAAATGGATTGCCATTTTGGTAGTTAAAACACGAATGCATGTGACCTGGGTGCCACGATGTGGTCCGACAACGGTTTTCTAAAATTTAGTATATTTCTTAGAGCCTTTGGCTCAGCGGTCAACGGCACGTGTAGTAAATGCTATTGAACGTGTGTTCGAAACCGCTACTGTGTGATCTTCTCTTCTACACAGAAAGATTTGATCTAATTTGATACACTATGATGATTAACTTTTGTGAACAATCTCTGAAAACATTAAACGCAATGTTTAAAGATTAAAATCATGTTGCCTTCCTTCTGAATGTATTCTTTTTGCCTCTTTTGCAAATATCTTTAGTTTTTAAGATATATAGAGATACATTTATAAAACCATACAAAATATTAATAACTTTTATACGCTATTCGTAAAGGATAATAAAAAAACACCTATAATAAAAGAACCCCACGACCAAACCTTTCAGATGCAGCTTTTACGACCCTCATCCAGTGTCTGTTTTAAACTGAAATTACCTCAACAGGATCCTGATTCATCACTTAATGAGACCGAAAGAAGATTAACTACATTAACCCACAGAACTGGATCTGCAATAAAATGTTTTCGATCTACAATCTTCGTTCATGGTGGCCTCATCATCCCATTAAACTTATCTAATATCACCACACAATGCATCCAAGAAGAGTTAATGCTTTATTTTGCCAAGATGGATAGTGAACAACCCAAAAACTTTGATAATTTAAACGATTGGATTAGTCCACATCTTTTCACGTTGGACTTGATAACAAGAAAATGGTCTCTATTCAATACCTCAACGTCAAATCAACCATGTCTGAAAAGACTATATCATTCTATCGTTCCTCATGAGGACAAATTATACATGTTTGGTGGATTGATCGTCTCTCCTTTAAACGGATATGAATTAATTGCATCCAATGAATTATGGGAATTGAATCTGATCACGAAAAGATGGCAGCAATTTGAAACTCAACCGAATTTGATTAGACGTTATAATCATTCAATGATGATTCATACAGATTCAAACGATATTGTTCGTTTGATTATCATTGGTGGGAAAGATAATTTAAATAATGATATTTCCATGGTAGATATCTATAATTTAAATACTGGAGTTTGGGAATCTTTACAATCAAAACAAAAAATTATCACTAATATTAATGGGAATCCTAATGGATTAACTAAATCAAATAATTTCCCTGTTCTTATCCAGAAAGACCCCACTTCGCCATCATCTTTAGATGAAAATGATATTAATCCTAAATATGATTCTTCTTCTTCTTCTTCCTCAACTTCTTCCCCCTCCACTTCTGATATCCCAATTATTGTTTATTACAACTCTAATAATGATACAACCACAGCAACAACCACAACCACAACTATCCCATCACCAATCGTGGCATTACCCCTATTACCCAATTCTCAAGGATTAAGGATGAATTCATTTCAAGATCAGGATACACTTAAAATACCATTAAACTTGAAAAATATATCAGCTGCCACTTTTAAAAAGGGTGTTATTATCACTGGATTTTATCCAACAACAAATAGATCAGATTTTCATTGTTATGTCTATGATTTATCTTGTGCTTATTGGACTAAGCTCGCCATCGATTGCCCAGAGAGTGAGTTTTATCATCACAGATTTAATGAGTTATTTGTTTGGAATTCACACCATAGAGCAATTCTATTAGGAACAGAAATTGATGATCATATGGGACCCACTGTACAACGATTTGATCATTTATTATCATTTAGATTGGGAATGATGAACGTCCTAAAAGAAGTCCCAAGATATATCTTGGATCATGATAAAGGTGAACTGGTACCTTTGATTCCTCAATTAGATAAATTATCAACATCAAAGAGAAATGATTCTAGCATCTCAGCCACTAATACCACAATATCACAATTTGAAAATTATATTAAATACGTTACTACACCATTAGAATTAGAATCAACAAGTTCCATTTTCCCACCATATGCATTGGTTCTAGGTAAAGATATATTGGAAATCTTCGGTAAATTAATATCAGATTTTGAATTTATATCCTCCACAGGAGAATCTGTTGTCATACCGATGTATTTATTACGGAAAAGATGGGGTAGATATTTTGATATGTTATTGGCTAGAGCTTACACAAAAGTGTGTCAAAGTCAGGACCAAAATTATGGAAACTCCCCATCCAAGACTGGTCATTACGATGATGATGATGATGATGATGATGACGACGATGATGATGAAGTAATAAATACACCAAAGAAAAAATCTCCATTGACTTATGATTACATTTCAAAGAAACAGGGTTCATTTTCTTCACGTAACAGTGATGATAAATTATCACCCTCAACATCTACCGTAGATCTTTTGTCCACCAAATATTCTTCAGGGACTAAAGAAAAACATTCCTTGGTGACAAATTCAACAATGGATACTAAGACAAATAAATCTGATGTACCGGTGTTTAGAGTACCATTCCAAGATTCAGCCAGCGATAGGAAAATAAATCATCACCCCACTACGCCTAACTCCTTTTCTTTAGAATCAAATAATTTAAGTCCATTAAAACGCCAAATTGAATCAAATCAAAGAAGATCCTCCTCTGTACTGGGGTCATTGAATAATATTCCAGAAAATAAACATAATGTATCTAATGAAAGGCGCGCTTCGCACCCAGTGGGACTTTTTTTTAATACCATCAGCCCAGCAGGAGCTTCTCCCCCAACTTCTACCTCAGAAAAAAGTATCTTGCAAAAGACTATTATTAACAATTCAACTTTACCTGGAAGGAGGGGTTCATTGAGAATACTTTCACCAACACATAACTCAAGAAGAGCATCTTTCCTATCACAGCATACAGCGTCAAGAAGACCTTCAGTCTTATCCCAACACACAACATCTAGAAATGGCTCAATATTATCACAAACAAGTGGTCTATCTTTAGTCAGTTCATCATCTGACAGGAGAGGTGTAAATATACAATCAAAGAAAAGTTGCTCAAATAGTTCATATAATAGTTTTGATGGATCTTTGAATTCATTACAGTTTGAACTATTTAATGTTGCATTACCCCCGACATCTGAACCCCCAATGATTTCGTTACCACCTACTCCGAATGGCTCAATCAGTGAATCAACTACAACACAGCCAACCCAACATCACTCTTCAAATTCTTCTGTACACAATCATTATCCTCATCATAGTAACGCAAGATCAAAAAAGAGTTCAATAGATTATTACCGATCACCAAGACATTCGTCTTTCTCAACAAGACGGTCATCACACGAATCAAAGTCACGATCCTCTATACACTCTTCAAGATCATCAAGTTTACCTGATATATTACCGGGCAATAATGCACCATATCATCGGACCAATATATCTACCAGATCTTCCGTCTCCTCCGTCTCTTCTGCCTCCTCTTTTGTATCATTATCACCTCTTGATCCCCTTTCTTCATCATCAGCTTCTGGATCCTCATTGTCATTAAATGACAATGAGGAGCAGTTATCAAACACAATTATCGATCAATTAGATTTAGATCCATTATTAACGCCACGCTCATTATATATGCCATGGCCTACTGAAACAGTGAAAGCATTTGCTGAATTTTTTTGCACAGGGAAAGTTAACGGTAAATGGACCTTGGCTCCAACGGTATTGGATTTATTAGTTATGTCACAATTATACGAGATTCCATTACTTTACGATATGATTACTGAAGTGCTATATACACTAATTGGTAAGAAGGAAGAAACGTTAAAATTGACTGTAAATAACATGGTTAATGGATACATTGATATAATGTCTAAAGTAAATGATGGAGATAACGATAAAATGGAATCATCTTTATTAGACAATGAGAACTATCAAGAATTATTACAATTGAAAAACTCTTTAGACAATATTAATAATGGGTTTCTTGATATGCATATCTTAGAAAAATACATTATAAATAAGAATGGTGAGAGGCAATTCAGTGGTATTGATAGTGAGATTAGTGGTAGCACGAAGACATATCAATCTGAAATTTTATCAATGAATAAGAATAAGAAAAAGACTGAACTTTCGAGTGATGAGATAGTGGATAAAGAACTATCGTCAAACCATTCTGATGTTATCTTTGCTGGTGGGCCTCGTGATAGCCAGGATTCTATTGGATCGTTAGTGTATCTTCGTCACAAATCAATTATAAATCCGTTAAGGAAAAGATCAATTTTAAGTAAAGAGTTTAATATTGATATGGATCCAAGCTTGAATTCAAATCCAATTAAACAAGAAGATTATTTATTAGGTCATCGTGATAGTATTACTGATATTGGTGAAAAATTAAAGGACTTTAAAATCAGAGGCAAGAGTGTATCCTTAGAAGAAGAACTTGAAATGAGGGAGAGATCATTATCTCCATACACATCCAGTGATTCAGATATCGAAGGGGAAGAAGAATATTCTATCGGCTCTATATCATCCAAAAAGATTAAGAAAGAATTGAAATTAGAGGAAGAATTAGATGAATCTATTGATCCATTGTTAAAATTAAATACCAATCAGTCCCATATCAACTCTCGCCCACGTAATGCAAGTATTAGTGCCAGCACTAACTTATTGAAGAATTCAATTTTAAACCAACGTAAACATCCAGTCATGACATCTGCACAACCACCATTATCACGAATGAATAGTGGGAACAGTAGTTCCAAAAATGGTGACATCAAAGATGACAATAATAATGACAATGATAACAACACAACTGAAGATGATGATTTCCAAAATATTACATTAGAGAGTCTTGTTTCTACTACAGGTGACAATTCAATGGTAATGGTAGTGGATTATATTATAAAATTGATATATCGTACTTCAGTGATGGTCAATGACTCAAGGTTAATGCTTCGTTGTATGGATTGTATTGAATTTTCCAGTATTTTAAAACGTATCAAGAGGAATATGGTTAAAGATTATAATAAATTAGGTAAAATGGTGGGCAATAATACTAATAGTAATAATAAGATGAAACAGAATAAGAAAATGTCAATTAAGATTAATACAAGTGTCAATGCTACTAATTCACCTGTGGTTTCTCCAATGACAAGACAATTTCCAATTTCTAAACGTGGGGAGCCAAATAACAGTACTGCTGTTATTACAAAGGAATCAATTACTAGTGATATAAGCCCTAGTCCCATGGTTTCGACGCCATCATCGCGCCAAATTTCCCCTCGGAGTTCAATAGCATCCGAAAAGAGTAAAGACACTACTACCAGCACCTCTTCATTCCCATTTTTTGGTAAGAGGAAGTTTTGAACAATGTCAATATCCATAATGTATATACCTTTAGTATAAAAAAACAATTATAAATTAATGATTCCTTTATTATTTTTAAAAGATAAGATTTAATAATAATCTATATATACATTTATTTTATATATATATATACATATAATATTTAACAGAAAGAAGATAAGTTAGATATTAAACTTATAAAGCTTTCTTAGCGGCATCAGCTGGGGCAACTTTGTTGTCTCTGTTGAATCTTGGTCTTTGTGGAGGAGCTCTAATTCTTCTGTCGGATCTAGATCTAACTCTAACAATTCTAGCATGAATGGCACAAGAAACACAGTAGTGTAATTTGTTGTAAGTCTTTGGTAAAGCGTATTCAGCGTAGACAGAGGCTTCAGAAAGATCTCTAATGGCAGCAGATTCAACAATGTTTCTGATGGCCATTCTCTTGATAGCCTTATCCTTTGGAATGGATTTAGAACAGTTAACACATCTAACTGGCTTGACGTGACCTCTACCTTTCTTGTTTCTACCGTTGGAAGCTCTCTTCTTTGGCATTTTTAACTAAAAATAATTATAATGATGGATTGTATTGGGAAGATACAATAATTTGGGGTTTTTTGTTAGTATTCATATTCGAGCATAAGAATTGGAAGGTGGTGGAAATAACATTAACACATACTAATTGCTATAATAAAGTTTGACGTATTCTTATCTGAATATAGATAGATAAGATAATTAGGAAAGTCTAAGAGTTCTTGAAATATAGTTGTCGCTTCTAATATTGAAATCGACCAAATCCAAACTCTCAGTGGGTGTTGGCCTGTCCTTCCCTCTGCGTAGAGCCCATGGCTCCCGTAGTGATTGCAGTATTGTCAACTCATCGCTTGCTGTGTGTTTTTTTGGAAAAAAGTTGCGTCGCTTTTTTTTTTTGGAGAAAATTCCAGCTGCTGCCGAAAACGGAAATGCGAGGACTGCTTTTGGTGGGTGTGTGGGTTCCCAGCAGTCCTGGGAAAGCTGCTGGGAGAATCCTCCCAAAACTGGAAGATCGCTTAAAGAATTGTGATAGCGCAAAGTGAAGCTGAAGAGGAAAGAGCCAAGTTAAGACAGGCCAAAGGTGTTCAGTCAAAAGCAGGATGGACTACCAAGGAATATTGCAGACACGGTTGCAAGGACCACCGTACTTCAACCAATGTTCAGACTGCCATAGCCCAGCACCTACATGGTGTTCGGTAAATTTCCATGTGTTTTTATGTACTAGATGTGCGACACTACATAAGCAATACTTGAATAATAAATCGCAGATTAAATCGATTACTTTGGACAGATGGTCCCCACAAGAAATCGAATCATTCTGTGTGTTGGATCCACAATTGGACTCTCATCTGATTTATTCATTCTGTCAAACAAATAATGTATACGATCTACAAAATTTAATAATCAATAAATATGCCAAATTACAACCGAATAATCAACGCCGTCTTACTGGGAACCGTAAGGCAACAAATTATGAATTAAGTCAATTTGGTAATGAAATTAGATTAATTCAAAATTTAACACAGAATCATTTCTATTCAATTGATTTGATAGTAGAAGCTTTGTTATTATCAAATACTAATAATACCAATAATAATAACAATACCATTGATGGGGCAATGAACCTTTTAAAAGACTATAAGGAGCAAGGGAGCAACACAACCAAACCTCCACAACTACCGAATAGACCAAATAAACAGATTAAATCTGCTGTTTTCGATGGCACAAATATTATTTCTCATCAACATTCTAACAGTTCTATCAACTCCCCAAGGCCTGCCGTGTTCGATGGTACGGTGGATTTAACACAACAACAAAATGCAATTCCACAACAAACTGGTATATATCAAGCTACACTCCCACAACAAACGGGTACTTACCCATCGCCATTCCCTCAACAAACTGGTGTATACCCATCTGAACTCCCTCAACAGCAGAGTACATATCAACCCACAGTTCCCCAACAAACCGGTGTATATCAACAAAACAGTCCATATCCACCCTATTATACAATGGCTAACTACCCTCCACAATAACTTTAATATAATAATAAATAATACTAATACTAATACTACTACTAATAATAATACCATATTGTTTTCTAAACTCTATCTCTATGAGAAAACAATATGTATATATATATGTGTGTATAAAAATATCATCCAGTAAAGAAACCAGCGCCACCACTTTGTAACCTCGATATATCAAATGATACTACACTGCCACCTCTTTCTGGATCAACAGCAAATTCAAATGGTAGTGAATCAATAGAATTCATTTCGTTTCCATTATCGTTATTATTATTATTAGAATATGATGAAATGCTGGATGAGGAGGAAGTACAAGAAGCAGAGGAAGAGGAGGAAGCAGATGATGATGATGATGATGATGATGACCCTGCCGAAGATTCGTTCAAATCAGAATCAGAGCCATTTAATGCAGATAAGAAATTACCACGTTGGGTTCTTCTTTTTGGTAGTGGAATTATAATATTAGATTTTGTCTTATCTATTTCACTAGTTTTGGCAGTCTGTTCTTTCTTCTTTTTCTTCTTCTCCTCGCCATCAGCGGTTTTCATAGATTTAATCTTAGGTTTCCCCTTATTACCTATAGTATCTTGTCTTATATTTCTTCTATTACGTCTACCATTTTTACCATCTAATCTAGGTGTGGGAGTTCTTGATGAATTTACACTAAATGGACGAGAGCCGGATCCATTATTACTACTGTTGACACCGGAACTAGCATTTGTGTTACAACTGTTTAATGTAGGATAAAAATTAAAACTTCCAGGTGTCATTGATCCTAACCCATTTGCTGATGTCATAGAGATATTTCTAGAGTTGTGGTTACTCGAAGATGGATTGGAGCCAGTCACATGCAGCGATGAAGGTGATTGTAATCCCATCTTACTCATCGCATAATTATCAATATAAAAGGAATCTAATGAAGCAAATGATGAATTTATAGGTAGATTTATCATATTATTGTCTTTATCATCATCCTCGCTGTCATTATACTTATCGTCATTATCATCGTCATCGCCGCAATCAGGATTATTCTTAGTAAGTGTATTGTTGTTAAACTCACCACAATCGTTATCAATTTGATCAATATTATTTAAATTGCTAGAGTAATCATTATTACTTTGATATATCTCTGTATCATGTAACGGAGAGTGGATACCAGTTTGCTTACTATCACTTTGTAATAATACACGTTCATTTGATTCGATCGATTCCATCGACAAAGGTTGTCCTAGTGTGGTTATTATATCATGTTCACCAACATCACTCATTATTGAGCCTTCACTCAGTAATAAGCTTAATTCACTATTGTCTTTTCTGAAATTTCTTGATTGATTAATAGTATTCATTATTCTCTTCTTTCCGTCAATTAACTGATTGCTATCCGATATAGCAAAATTGGTACCGCTATTATTATTATCATTATTATTATTATCACAACTACTATCATATTTCTTTGATATGGAATTTAATATCGAGTCTTTGATTTTTTTACCAATCCCAGACACAGCATGTTTCAGTTCATGCCTTGTCACAGAGATTGGTTCAAATGATTCCTTTTGATTTTGTTCAAATTCCTCTTTGTCATGAAGAATACGTTCCACTTCTGTTTTGGTATATTTTGGAATATGATTAAAATCCCAACAAATAAAATCATGAACTTTAAGATCTGCTACTGGAATTCTTTTTGCAGGATTTTTCTCTAACAATCTATCCAATAAGTTAATGCATATATCATATTCTTCCCGACATGATATCTTGGAAACACCATTATTATTTAATTCCTCAAATGATGGGAACTCAACTTTTTCATTAACGATTTTGTCAAATAATTTTAATTCATGCTTGGATATAAAAGGTAATTTACCAAATAAAAGACAATGCAACGTCACACCAAGAGCCCAAACATCAATCATTAATGAAATACATGAACCTTTGAATAATTCACTTCTATCCAGATCATATTTAGTTAAAACATCATCACCTAAACAAATTTCTGGAGCAAAAAATGCTGGAGTACCCGCCGTCTTGGCTAATTCTAATTCATCTAAACTATAGCTATCATCATCATAAGAATCATTATTCATGGATGGGTGTGTATCGACACTATTATTACTACTCCTCCTTATATTGGTAGAGGCTAATGAAACACCAAAATCCGATATCTTCACAGTACCATCTCCTGAAATTAATAAATTTGCAGGTTTAATATCTCTATGAATAATCCCTTGGTAATGTAAGTATTCTAAACCTAGAACTACACCTCTGATAATTTCTCTTGTTTTTTGGAAACTTAAAATTGGTGGACCTCTAGCATCCATTTCTAGACAATTCTTATCATTATACCATTTGACTTCACCTTTAGCACAATATTCCAAGACAAGATAAATCTTTCTTGATTTTAAATCATCTAACACTTCGATTAATTTCACCACATGTTGATGGTGTAATTTCTTCATAATAGCAATTTCTTTTTTATTCTTGTCATTTTCCACAATCTTCTTAAAGAAATTTGGGAACTTCTTTCTTTCATGTCTATTAACAATTTTAATAGCAACACATTCGCCAGTGTTGATATCTTTAGCTAATTTCACTTTACCATGTTGACCTTGACCCAATTCCTTGACAATTTCATAAGTGTTCAACACTTTACGTTTTGAAACAGGATCATAAGTTAATGAAATTCTATTTGTTTCTTTCACTTTAGAATCCAAATTATTATCATGATGAATAATAAGATCTTGATGCATTGGATGATTCAATTGAGTTATTCTCTGTTTCTCTAATAGAAAATTAAGCGAGTCTGCAGATGATTCAGATAAAAGGGAAGCCTGCCCAAATGATCTTGTCTCAGATAAACGATGCTTGTGTTGATAATTACTGTTTTTATCCTGTTGTTCATCGTTGCCAGTATTAGATTTAAAGCGATTTAAAGCGATATCATCAGGCATAGAATAATTTTTTGGAATTAAACAAGGATTGAATGAAGAAGGTAACTGGTTACAACCTGGGTCAATTTTACGATGACCTGCATCTATATTAATCTGATTGCAAATATTTTTATTACTATTGTTGTTATGCTTCTTATCAGTACTGTGTTCATCTACCTGAATTTCGGGCACCATCTCATGTACATGCATCCCATCCATAGCCATATCCAGCTTATGCTGTAAATCAAATGGCACATCGACTTCTTCATAATTACCATTGTTACTGTCGTGATTGCACATTATGACGGAGACAATATATTTTGTATCTTTCTCACGTAATCGTCTATAGTATATTTAGTGGAGAGAGAGAGAGAGAGAGGTATGCTTCACTCTAAGTTCATCCAATTGGGGCGTGTGTTGTGTCGATCAACCTTGTTTGACCTTGTCTTGTTTGATCGATCTATCGTTATGTTGCGTTGTTCTTTCTATTTGCAATTTCTTCAAATAAATAATTTTAATCTTGAAGATCTTCTTATTCTTTAAAAGAGAAAGTAGACCAAATTCCTTCTGTGAATGAGGCAAAGCAGACAGTGGAAAAAGCTTTAAATATATACATGCGTATAGATGAGTTATCTGTGTACATTACGTATGAGTGTGTATGCTTTGTTTGGGTGATATCGAGTTTATTTGATGTCTCCCTTGGGAGCTGCAGGGAAACTGAACTTTTCTGCAAATTCGGTAGGGTCTGTGTTAGTATAACTCTCCGCCTCCTTCTTTGCCAGTTCCGCCTGTCTTTTACGTTGTTGCAAATGCTGTTGCTGCTCCTTACGACGCAATAACCTGTATTGGAACATCTTATCACTAAGTTTAAACGTTTTATTTTGGGTTTGTAAAGTGGTCATATTCTCCAAAGCTTTATCGTATTTCACTTGCAATTCTCTTTCTAAATTCACTGGTGGGGTCGTTGCTGGTTCATCAGTAGTATCCTTTGTGTCGTCATCGTCGTCTTGTTCTTTGTTGTCATCGATTCTCTTCTTATTAAAAATAGTAGTGATCCATCCATCCCAAGACCCAGTGTGCAATTCTTTCTTCTTACATTGTGTTAATTCCAGCTGGCATCGTTTCATCTCCTCTACCGAATGATAATACTCAGGCGAATATAACGGCGTGACAAATTGTGGATTATCTTCTAAATGTAAATCACAAGTGTATATCCAATCGGGACCAGACTGATTAAACAAAACTACATCTGTCAATCGTTGACAAATAAGGCATGATTGCCTATCCTTTGGGGCTACTTTCCTTTTCACATATTCGTTATTCATTGTTGCAGTGATATCCAGTATGTGGGAATATGTTGACAGCAACCTTTTGGATATCCTTTCAGCTCTTCAACCATTCCTTTTGTAAGGATGTGTCGTTGCAATTTCAAATTAAAAGCACAAGGCCTTCAAATATTCATATATATTTATAAGAGATAGAGGATTTATTAATATTATACAATGTAATGAATTTTATATTTTATGTCATATATATATATATATGTATATATATGCGTAATCTATTATAACCTGTTCTTGGCTCTGTCCCATGCACTCTTGGTTCTCTTATCCCCACGTCTGGATGTACTGTCTTCTAATTTTCTCTTAGAGTTGAAGATACCAAAATCTTCACCACCAATGATATTATATCTAGCAGCACGTTCCTTTTGCTTCAACTTTCTTCTCTCTATTTTACTCTTACCCATATGATTAACACGAGTGAAATTGTCTTCTTCATAATCTGTCACACGACGTTCCTTTTCAGTATCTCTTAATGATTTAATACCACCACGACCATGGTCAACAATGTTGGAACCAATAGATGATTCCCAATCTGGTTGATCGGATTGAGATCTTAAATATTCATCCATAGCTTGCATACGTGATTTATTACTACGATCTTTATGGTCTTTAACATTGAATTTATCTTCAAAATGTTGAGACGCTTGTGTTGGTGGTAGCATGGCACTAATCTTAGGTGGTCTATAGATACCATCGTTTGATTGTTCTTGTCCATCTTCTTGTTGTTGTTCTTCATTAACTTTCTTATCAGAATGAGCACTGTTCTTACTCTTAATGGCATTTGGACGATATGACAATTCCTCGTCTTCATCACTACTACTACCATCACTTTCTTCACCATCACTCCCACCGTGTTGTAAAGTGGTACCTTTTTCAGTGGCACGTCTTTCAGCGTCCAAATATTCCTTTTCCATTCTTCTATAAGCTCTAATCAATTTATCCAATTGATAGGATAATTTCTTTTCTAACGGTTTCACACCACGTTCTAAGACTACACGATTTTCAATGGCCAATTGACGACCCTTTTCAGCAGTCGGATCTTCACAATTTGGATCCATCTTATCATGAGCCACCATTAATAAAGAATTAACATACGATAACATGGCCCCATTTTTCAATGACAAAAGAGAAACACGCTCCTTAGCTGCATTGTCGTCGTTTTTAAACAAGGATTCTACACCAGTGTCCTTACTTTGTTGTTCTTCTTCGTATAAAGTTTTTAATTTAGATACAGATTCAGTAGTGGTCTTCAACGTAGTGTTAATAGACTTTAAAAGACTCTCTAAATCAGACATGTTTTCTTATTCTTCTTTGTGGTTGTTCTTGTTATATGCTATTCCAATGCTTCCCTATACTCTTGATAACACCAATACTTGCTTCCAACGTGGGGTCTTGTCAACTTCAACTTCCAATGCTAACTCTTATTCTATGTGATAAAACCTATCTCATCGCTTTTGAAAAATTTAGAAATTTTGGAATTTACAAGACATCGAAAATTTTTCATCTTTAATTAATTTCAAACTCATCGCCCATTTTAATAGTGATGGATTCAATTATTACTCTTATTACTATTAGTGAAAGAGTAGTTCATTGATAGATAACCAACCTTCAACAAGAACGAACTAAGTAATCAGTCATGCCTCAAAACGAATATATTGAACAGCACGTAAAACAACACGGTAAAAGATTGGATCATGATGAAAGAAAGAGAAAGAGAGCTGCTAGAGAAGTTCATAAGATCTCTCATCAAGCTCAAAAATTGACTGGTTGGAAGGGTAAGCAATTTGCTAAGAAGAGATACGCCGAAAAGGTGGCTATGAAGAAGAAGATTAGAGCTCATGAACAAAGTAAAGTTAAAGGTGGGTCTAAACCATTGGATGAAAATGGTGATGCTTTACCAACTTATTTATTAGATAGAGAACAAACTAACACTGCCAAAGCCATTTCATCTTCTATTAAGCAAAAAAGATTAGAGAAGGCTGATAAATTCTCTGTTCCATTACCAAAGGTCAGAGGTATCAGTGAAGAAGAAATGTTCAAAGTCATTAAGACTGGTAAATCTAAGACTAAATCTTGGAAGAGAATGATTACAAAACATACTTTTGTCGGTGAAGGTTTCACTAGAAGACCTGTGAAGACTGAAAGAATTATTAGACCAAGTGCATTAAGACAAAAGAAAGCTAATGTTACTCATCCAGAATTAGGTGTTACTGTGTTTTTACCAATCTTAAGTGTTAAGAAGAATCCACAATCTCCAATGTATACTCAATTAGGTGTCTTAACTAAAGGTACTATTATCGAAGTCAATGTCTCTGAATTAGGGATGGTTACTGCAGGTGGTAAAGTTGTCTGGGGTAAATATGCTCAAATTACTAATGAACCAGATAGAGATGGTTGTGTTAATGCTGTTCTTCTTGTATGATCACATTAGCATAATTTTTAATTAATATCATTTATTATTCATATCAACAAAAACATTTTTTAATCATATCCCATTATTATAAATAGGTAGATGTATACATGTATATCAGGATACTTATGTGATCATCTTAACATAATATATCTTTATATATTTAAATATTCTGTATCATAGTAATAGAAAAACGTAAAGTTACATTAAGATAAAGCTGATGTACTTTGAAGTTAGAATTAAGGTTTAATGTAAAAAAATATAATAGTTAGAAATATAGAAATAAAGTGATATATATATATATATATATATAAAGGTATAAGAAGTAAAGATATTTATTCATAAGTTTAGAAAACGGTTGTGTTAATAATTTTGTGGGTGTTTTGACAATTGTGTTAAAGCAGCCAAGAATGTTGAGATAGTGGGGAGTGATAGACAAGAAGCATATTAGCAAAGAAACGGGAGGATATTAATCGAAGGGGAATAATCATGTAGTCATTAGGTATAACGTTAATATCGTTACAAATTTCCATCAAATCTTTCTATTCTTGACCAAAACCAATGGTTTCTTCAACTGCCAATGTAAGTTTTTGTTTCATACTGTCATAGCCGATGTATGGTGGTAAATCCACTCTATTGAAACATGTATGTGATTTAGGTAATTGTTGAGATTCACCAGCTTTTTCAATAGTAAATCTTCTTGGACCATCAGAACCTTGTAAATCTTTAAACCCGTTAACAGGAATTCTAGAGGTACCAGTGGTAAATTGTAATAATCTAGCTCTTTGTTCATTATCCCATTCACTAACACATTTCCAGAACCATTGGATAACTTCATCAGATTCTTGGTACCCACGATAGTCAGTGTGTTTCTTCCAATCTTCAATATCAATTTCGGCAATACCACCAATTAACAATTCTAATTCTCTTTCATCAAAGACAGTGACTAAATCTTCTGGGATTAATTCATTGAACCCATCCATGAAGGCTTTAAATTGTTCTTGGACTCTGTCTACGATTCTCCATTGGGTATATTTATCAATATATTCCTTTTTGTTTTCATCAGTAACTTCAATGTCTCTACCATTTGGCTTCAAATCAAGAGTGACGACCTCACCAAATCTTTCATCATCTGCACTAAACGTTAGATCTAGGACACCATCTATACTATTATCTAAGGTCCACTTCAAGGAATTGTAAACATCAGCATCAACACCTTCCATGTCTTGTAATACGACTTTCTTTCTTAACATCATTTTATAGAGAGCACCAACAAAGAATGCATCTAAAAATCTTCTATGGAAAACACCAAGACCTACTACTCTACCAATAAATTTGAAATAATTCAAATGTTCAGGATTAATCCCACTATTTGGATTAATTTGGATGGTGTAATTATCATGAGCACTGTATTCGAATAAACAATAAAATGGGTTAAACATTTCATGCGATAATAAGAAGAAAAATTCTCTTGAAACACCACCATAATCCAAACCTTCTTCACCATCGAATTTGATCATTAGTCTTTTCTTTAAATCTTCGGGTGTTTGTCTCATAATTTCTTGATAAGCATCTTCAAAGATATTATTTCTACGTACTTTAATATGACATTGACCAGGTAAGATTCTTAAAGCAGGTTGTGATCTGAAATAAATAACCTTACGTCTAAAATCACGCTTGTATTGAGGAACATTTTGATCAAGGGATGATGGTAATCTTGGATCATCCCATGTGGTAGTCTTAGTATTATGATCAACAAAATAGACACGAGCTGTATTGGTCAATCTCATTTCCCAACCTGATGGCAATGGGCCTAATTGTGACACTGGCTGTTGTTGAATAGTAGTGTTTGTTGGACCATATGTACGAATATATTGTTGTCTTCTTGGGTCAACCCAAGTGGTAGTTCTTGTATTATGATCCACAAAATAAGCTCTACCTTCGGGAGTAAACCTTTGTTCCCAACCAGATGGTAATTCACCTAAACCTGAAGTTGTGGCGCCAGTGGCAGCAAAGGCGGCAGCCACAGCACCGTTGACAGCTGGAGTATTTGAGTTACTGCCAACTTGAACGGAAACAGAACTGTTATCACTCGATGTACCGCCAGTGCCATTACCTGTTCCAGGTAGAGTTCTACCTCTATGTTGTCTTCTTTCTAATTCGGTATTAGCATTTAGTTGATTCCCACGTTCGGCCTCAGTTTGATCTAGAGTTGGACGTTTCCAAGTGGTGGTCCTGGTGTTATGGTCGACATAGTATGTACGACCAAAATTATCAGTTCTTCTTTCCCAGCCTGGTGGTAGTCTACCATATTGATCTTCAAAGGAGGAATATTGTCTACCATTACTATCATGTGTATTACTAGCAACATTATCACTTGCATCAGTTGAATTGGCAGTAGCAGAATTGTTATTAGCTACTGCAACAGTACCACTCTGTAGAGTTGACTCTACAGCTTGGGCAGTTTGTGATGTGGGTCTTCTTTGAGCAGAAGATGTTGTTGTTGATTGGTTTTGAGATGATGATGCATGGCGATTTGAAGACGATCTGGCGTTACTTCCAGTGGTGGCGGCGGCAGCAGCGGTACTGTCGTTGACAGTTTCAGAAGTGGACGATGATTGAGGTACTTTAGACAATACTACAATCAATCTACCACTGACAGTTACACCATCATTAGATCTTTTCAAATCCCTAGTGATTGTTTCCTCTCTAGTTCTACCGGAGCCATTGGCAATGGAATCCTCGTCTAAATGACCAAGGACATCACCAACACGAACGTTGACTACACCAAGGAAACCTTGGTCCTTCTTCTTGAATTTTTTTTGATCAAATACTTGAATGGTTAAGATTGAATTTTCATTAATATCGTTAAATTTAAAAGTTTCATTCCAGTACGGATTCAATGTTTTCTTTGCAGCCGATGTGGATTTGGTTTGATACCCATCGATAGTTAAAACAGCAAATGGGTCAGGGGATCTGAATACGTCTCTCTTATACAGAGACTCAGCTGCAACTAATTTCACCGATATGGAGGAAGGCATATTTACAGATGTATAATAGGATAATAAAATTAAACTTGGATTGTGTGTGGGGGGGGGGGAGAGTACTATCTTCTCCTTGTTAGTCTTATCAGTAAGTTCTCAGCTTGTTTTTAAAGTTGGGTTTCTCCTTTCTGAATAATGTGGCTTGTTTACCAAAGCGTATATCTAATGTTTTGTTTTTTTTGTCCTTATTCAGCAGCACACTGGTTCTATGGGTAAAATAAACAGACGTTCCAATACTAAATAGTCACCGAATCAAATACTATAGCGAAGCGTCTATGATAACCGTATGGTTAGTCAGCAAGGCAGTGGTGGGGGTATAGAGGGAGCGAGTGTGTCTTCTTCTCTGGGAGGGGTTGTGTTAAAATGTGGGCCAAGTACAAATATTTGACTAATTGTATTTTTTGCAATTTCGAGTGATTTTCAATATTTTGAATTTTTTCTTCGATTTTTCTCGTTCGCCGTTACCGAATTGTTTGTTTCCACATAGTGAACTTGTCGATGTGACAGAGATGATCCATATATATGTGTATGTACATGTATGTATATGTATTATTAGTGTAGTGTTGGCGTGTCTGTCTGCCACAACAGGGTGTTCTTGTTGTTTTTAGTTGCCAGCGGAAGATATGCAATATCTCTCTTTTTGAGAGAAATAGCAACGACTCTGATATTACGTATTTTAATTTGATTTCGGCTATGGTATATAATATATGATGTAGTATGTCCTGTAGACGTGATACAGTATATCCTCTGGATGTGATACAATATGTCCTGCAAATGCAATACAACGTATCCTCTGGACGTGATACAATATGTAATGTAAACGTGATAGCCTAGTATTCGATGTTAAAAGACTTGTTGTACGATTAATTATATGGATAAATATGTCTTTTCAGTAGGTAACGGGTGTCAGTGACGGTTCTTGAAATATACTATGAGGGGAAGGTGGGGTTATAAGTCTTAAAAACTGGCCAGTCATATGAAATTATGATCTAATATGTGTGTACATTCCAAAACAAGCGTCAAATGGAAGTAGATGGAGCAGTAAATACTACATTCTTAAAGCACCATCATCGGTTCTGTACTATTCAGCATGATCGTCTATAAACCTAGAGCAACACCTTCATACTGGCTTGATGTGTTTTCATAGCCCTTTTCATTGTTACAGAGCACATCGGTATTCTCCCGAGGGTTGAGAGTTGGAAAAAGTGTGTCGATATGAATTGTCATCCAAAGTAATAATCTTTCACATTGTTTCATTATTAATTGACAACTTTGTAAATCCATTGTCGTAGCAGAAATTAATTCTGGTAAGATGGAAATTAACCTCAATAAATGCAAAGGACCATATACCTCACATTTTATTAAACTTTCATTTTTATCCTTATATTGTTTCAATAATATTTCATATTGCAACCTTTCTAACCGATATAATAATAATCTAGACAGAGCATCTTCAAAATAATCTACCAACCCTGATACAAACTCATTCAGTTGGCATTGTTCAGATAGAGACATATGCTTTGTCGTCTGTGTTTTATAAGTATTAAGAAGTTGATGAATGCTAACTTTAGAAGGAAGAGTACAAATTCGTTTGTCTTTGGTAACAAGTTCCCAATCGTCAACTAATTTTGCTTTCAATTTTACGGGGATATGTAATAATAATTTGGAATGATTATTCTCAAAGTAATTCATATCATGGTTTGGAGATAAATTCCCACTACTGTTATGGTTGTTGTTGTTGTTGTTGTTGTTATTCTTCTTACTGGTATCCTCGGTAGCATTCGTTTCATCCTTGCTATATCTGCTGCCTGTTTGATTATAAAATGATGATTTCCTACTAATACCATCCTTAGTATGTATACCCGGCGCTTGTGTACTTCTTCTTTTATTGGAGTCAGCTGTAGCACCTGAGTTCGTGGATCCATTCTTTCTCTTTTTACTATCTTGTTGTTTCAGTTTCTTATTGTCTCTTGCCTCTTGTGCTAACTTTTTCCTCAATGCTATATTATCATCGTTGTACTCCCTAATTCGATCCAGCCCAATCCATTCGTCCCAGGTAGACTTCCAGCCTTGGTAATGGATGAAATAATTATGTTGATCTCTAACTTTCTCTGGAGGATATGTTTCATTTTCATAGTCTTCTGTTGAACTCCCAATTTTACTACTAATCGACGACTCATCCTCGATCAGCGTATGATCCAAAGGATTCCAAATTCGAAGGATTTTAGCTTCGTAAAGCAAAGGGCCATGGAATGCTAAACATTTACCTCCAACAGTAAAAGATTTCGCGTCTATTTGTTTAATTTCTTGACTATTGTGTTCATCGGTTTCGGGATCCATTCTTAACTCTGTTAAAAATTTATCAGCAATGCTAGCCTTTTTTTATGTGGGTTTTTCAATACAGTTGAGGTAAGAATTTAGTGCTAGTCGACTGTAGTCTGCTGTATCCATCCACCTATATATCGATCAATATTTAAAGTCATTAACACTCTGGAGTTCAATTTGTTGTTTATTTTTTTTATCTTGGTGTTTTTTTTTTGAATAATTATTATTAGATTGTTTCAAACAAAGAAAGTTGCCAATATTCATCCACATCAAACCATAAAGTTACAAAGGTTGATAAGAATTTCAGGTCCTTTAACGAGCCATTTACAAGGAAGACTAGAGCATATTTACAGTGGATCAGGTTGACAAAGTTATTTTTGGTTAAATTCCTGTGCATTAAGTCGAATAAACAAAGAAGAAGGAAAAAAGAAAATACATTGAATACTATGTCAGGACACAAACAACAAAATTATCAAAGACACATAGTAGGCATTCATTATGTTCTAGGAAGTAAAATTGGTGAAGGTTCATTTGGTGTGATTTTTGAAGGTGAAAACATACTAAATGATAATAGCAGAGATCCAGTTGCCATTAAATTTGAACCCCGTAATTCAGAAGCTCCACAATTACGAGATGAATTCAGAGCATATAGAATCTTGAACGGCTGTACAGGAATTCCACATGCATATTATCATGGACAAGAAGGAATGCATAATGTTTTGGTGATTGATCTCCTAGGGCCATCCTTAGAAGACTTGTTTGAATGGTGTGGCCGCAAGTTCTCCATTAAGACGACGTGTTTAATTGCTAAGCAGATGATCTCAAGGATTAAAGATATACATGAACATGACCTTATTTACAGGGATATTAAGCCAGATAATTTCTTAATATCTGAATATCAGTTAGTGAACAAAAACATCAAGCAAATAACAAAAAATGCACATCAAGATCCCAATTTGATATATGTGGTTGATTTTGGCATGGCCAAACAATATAGAGATCCAAGAACCAAACAACACATCCCTTATAGGGAGAGGAAGTCATTGAGTGGAACAGCTAGGTACATGTCAATTAATACACATTTTGGAAGAGAACAATCGCGTAGAGATGACTTAGAATCGTTAGGCCATGTTTTCTTTTACTTTCTAAGAGGATCGTTGCCATGGCAAGGTTTAAAGGCACCTAACAGCAAACTTAAATACGAAAAGATTGGCCACACAAAGCAAAAAATACATCCAAATGATTTGTTATTGAATGATTCACTCCCTAGACAATTTGCAACTTTCCTGTCTTACGCAAGAGGGTTAAAATTTGATGAGACCCCAAACTATGAATATCTAATCCAATTAATGGATGATGTTCTTGCTGATTATAATATAGTAGATGATGGCCATTATGATTGGATGGACTTAAACAATGGATTAGGTTGGGATATAAATGTTAATAAAAGATCTAATCTTCATGGTTATGGTAATCCAACTCCCAAACACAATAATACAAACAAGGCTAAACTTAATAATGATGCTCGAAAAGATATAAATTCACCGTACGACCGTATTCACAACAACCTGCATAAATATAATTTCAGTTCCTCGGTACAAGATTTAAACAGTGGTTTGAATAATAATAACAATAATAATAATAATAATAATAACAATAGTAGTAGTAATAATAATATTAATAACAAACACAGCATTGGTTACCATACGACCTCAAATGAATTGAAAAGAAACCAACAGATAGCCATTAGATCATCTTCCAAAACATATGACTCCATTCCTCAAGATAATTCCTTTAGAAGTAATCACAATAATATTCCCAACTCTAACAGTAATCTATTGGTGAACCCACGATATGATAGTGATAATTATGTAAGGAACGACGATAGTTCTACCATTACATCACATGAAGGTTGCTGTTTTAATATATTCTGCTGTTTTAGAAGTTGATGTTTTATCTTTTGGTCGTCTGCATTTCTTAAAAGAAACTTTAATATGTATTCAATAATATACTGTATATATATATATATATATTACAAAAATTAATGTGCATATTTTTTCAGTGATTCGAAGAAAGATAACTCTGTTTTTTGTTAGTTTGTTGTTATTAATTTTTTTCAGGTGGCCACAGAGTTATATGGTGTAAGTTCATTATTAGATAACCACGAATTACCATCACTGTCATATGACGAAGAGTTTGATAAAGGTGATCCGTGCAGAGTTGAAGCAGAGTCACTAAAATCTTCCAAATTACTAGAAACATATTTTGAAGGTAGAGAATATGAGATTCCTCTTGTTGATGGTTTGGTCTTGATAATTGTTTTATGTTTAACCACTCTATGTAAACCAATTTCTTTAAAGCCCAAACTAACTATATTTTCTTGATTCCACTTTTCTATGGATCTGATATCCTCGTTGGTAGCTAAAATATCTCCACATTGCAAAATATTAGCTTGGTTATTATTTCCTTGTTGTAAAGTTGATTTATTAAATCCATATTTAAATCCTCTTAAATCACTTTCATAGTCTAAACTCCAACTAGATAACATACCTAATTCATTCAAGCAAACCAGTTTATTATTAATGTTATCATTTTTCAAATCCTTAACGTACCCTGTCTCTAAACATTGAGAGATAACTTTGTTATTGTATCTAGTATCAACAATACTAATATCATCAGAAGTACCGACAGCTATGTGATTGACGTTATTCAACGTTTCAATGCAGTTGATTGTTTTATGATCCAGCGAAGCATCATATAGCAAGATTGGATCATTGTTTGTTCTTGTATCCAATAATTTAAGATGATTATCAGAGGATAATAATATTTTATTTTCATACTTGCATATTGGCCCTAAATTATCAAATTCGTTTAAATATAACGGTTTATTTTTTTTATTTAAATCATAAATAAAAATTAAATCGCCAATACTAGAAAGAAAATGATTTTTTGAGTAGGGAGCAATATATTTGATTGGAGCAGATTGAATTAGATTTGGTTTGTTTAGAGAATGTTTGAGATATTTTTTATGATTAAATTTTGTTATAATTCTTGAATGAGTTTGAGTTGTTGAAATCAATTCGATTTGTCCATCCAAATGTCCTGTTAATACCAAATTTTCAGATGATGCAGTATTGGTATCGTTTTCAAAGAATGAAATATTTGTAATTGGTCCACAGGGTACTGTGACTTGTTGTTGTGGTTGTAAAAAAATATTATTATTACTATCAGTATGCCTATCAGCTTCTAAATGAAAAAGCTTCAAGGTATTATGTTTTGCAATAATAAGTTTATTATCATCGTTTATACTAATAGCTGAAGCATTTGAATAATCCTGTGCTCTTGATATGTCTGATAAGGAGAAGTAATCGGACTTTAGTTCATCTGAGAAAAAGTATTCTCTTTGGTCATTAATATTATTTGAAACTTTCCTTATATTCTTGTTCGCATTATGCATATGTTTTATATTATTTTGCCAGGTTCTGTAAGACGTGTTGTTTCCAGAATCGCCTGTTCTCTTCTTCATGTAAAGGGAATTCTGTCTGAAAACATTAATAGGTTCGTAAAATTGTTGTAGTGAAGTTGTCATGTTTGTGCTGATTAACTTTCTAAGGGGGGGTGTAGTAGTTAAATTTAAGAAATGTGATAGAAAAGGTAAATTATAATACTATTACAAATTGCAACACCTACATGATACTTGAACGTTTATATATCATCTTTGAGTGATCGAGCATGTTCCAAAATTAAGCAGTAAAATGGCCAGCAATGAATTGTCCGCCATGTTTATCCAAATTACAGGGGTCAATTGGTTACAACGCATGACTCCATCTCTGATTCCTGTTGGCATGGTCTCCTGCACAAGCAATCTTGTTTATGTTTATGTTTTGTTTACAGTTATAGTCTGTTTATATTTCAGTAACAATAAGGAAAACTCAGCCGGCACGTGACTTTGGCGCTGCAAATAAACAAGGCCACGGTAACCACTGGTTACGCTAACATCACAAGTCCATCGCATCCGGTAAAGAGACCAGAACAGATCAGCACCCTCAGAGGTTGATGTTTGTTTGTGGTTGACACTATTGTCTGTGGAACTAAGCATTTAAACTTTGTTCCTGAGATATTGTGATTTTACCCTTTGACTGGCTTTCTATGCTGCCTCCTACTTTGTCCAGCTTGTTGGATTGAGTCACTTGGAACTCTTGGAACATGGATGGATCCACGCCATGTCTTACTGAGTTAACATTTCTCCCAATTGAAAAAGAATTGTACAGTTTCACAGGTTTTTGTAGTGTTTTGATTGATTTGGCAAGCCTAAGATGGATCGGTTTCGTAACCTTAGATTCTGGCATAATTCCCGATTTCTGATTACCATTTATCTGGCTGACCTCGATTGGTATAGTAATTTTATCAGAATGTACATTATTCATGGCATCCACTGCGTCGTCATATATTTGGGGTAAGTTTACCACAGGTTCCACTATTGATCTAAGTTTGGCCTCCATTAAGATAAGACTCACAAATGCTCTATTCTTTATTAAATCTGGTCTTAATGATTTACCATTATCCCCCCACCAGTTATCAATAATTTGTGAATATAAGTCTAAAAATTTCAAAGCAGTCATAGCTAATGGATCACAATGAATTCCTAAAATCTCATAAAGATCAGAAAAGATCACATAGTCATTTTCTTCAAAATTATTTACATTATTACTAATCGTGTAGTTGTCAAGTATAGTTAACTTGGAAGCTTTCCGATAGATGAACATATGGAACACAGTTACGACTAAAGGTAGTAGATTGTTGACTACAGACAAAGTAGATGCCATATATGGGGGCATGTTACCTTGCCCCTCGGAAATTTCAGGAAACCTCTCTTTATCCAATTTCGATGCCCTTTCCATCAATGTCTTCATAAATCTCAGAGAAAAAATTAAGATTTGTGGTAATATCTCATGTTTTGACTGTGAGATTATTTCTGTGGTCTTTCCTTCGTTAACTAAAGCTAAAAGAATAATCAGTAGATGGAGGACTTTAGAAAGGAGAAAACACTCTTTGAAATTATTCCTCTGTCTAGTCTTTTCGAGATTGATAAAAGACTCCAAATTACCAAATTCTAAAGATATAAAATCGATGATATATTGAATATGATCCCTTAGATCTATTTCATCGTCTTCATAAATACTATTAATGATTGGTCTGGCGACTCTTAAAAACCTTTTCAATTTGTTAAAAAAAATGTTTTCGAGTTTGTCTCCATTCGTCATATATGTAGTTAGCCCATCTTCATCCACAATAATATCGCTAACCTCTTTATCATCTTTTTCATCTAGTACCGTAGTAGCTCTAATCATTAAAGGGCGTCCCATCTTCAAGGAAATTCCAAAATCAATGAGCACTATCCATAACCTTAAGTTATTCAAATTGTCAAGATTGCCCACTACCTTTTCTTGGCCCTTATACAGTTCCTTGATATCATAATGAAGACCCATGGATACTGCACCTGTAATCAATTGGTCTGATATGTTGATTAATTCAGCAGAGTAATCATCATTTTCTTGGTGGGTTTCAATGGATGGTTGTAACGAGGTGATATAGTATTGCAATAGTAAGAATTGCAGTCTTTCAATAAACATACATTTCATTGAAACAGTACCGTTCAAGATGGTAAAAAAATCATGGATTGTCTCTGATAGAATATCCAGACATGAAGTTATAGCAGCAATTAGCAAAACAACTCCAATTTTATAGTTGTTAACGCAGTGTGTCTCATTGTCTACCAATATGTAAAGTATTGGTCTTTCGCCATTGTTAAAGGTATTCTTGTCATTTGGGATAAATGTGCTGTAAAAATCGTTCAAAACTTTTTGCTCATCAAAGATACAATGAACAGGATATAAGTCTTTATTAAACACATGGAAAAATTTATTAATCATGGCTAGTAACGAATCAAAACTAGGTAGGTCATTCATTATTGTATTCATACTGAATCGGGAGCCAACAAAAGATCCTTGACTAGTCATATGAGAAAGAGGTTCATGTAGTTGAGGATTAGAGTCAGCTTCATTCATAAAAATTGGATATCTTTTAAAGACTAGTTGCTGCAAAGATGTTGGTCCATATATTATTCTAGATCCATCTGTATTAGTTTTTAAATAGTAACTGCTCCTATATGTATTTTTATGCTTAAGAGAAGGAAGCGAGAAATCGTGACTAGCTGGTTGGCTGAGATCATATTCTTTACTACGTTTGGATTTAATTTTATCGGTACTATCAGGTCTATCGGTTGCTAGTTTAGTTAGCACCGGCAAATTAGGACTATCCACTGTGTAATGACAAACATCAAGTCCTCTAGAACGGCATGTTGAGCATTGGGGTCTTGTTTGATCGCATTTCAGTTTTCTTTTCCTACAGAATTCACACGATTTGACAGCTTTTCTTCTCTTATTCTTAATGGTTTTCCTAATATCCTCTAAGTCATCGCCTTCTCCATTTTCATTAGGCATTATATTTGTCCAATACTCTAATATGGGTCTTTCCCTTTCTAAAAGAGATCAAACACAAGACTGGAATAGCTTTTGCCTGTGGCCACTTATTGTATTATTCTTAAAGATTATTTTAAACGTTAAATTCAAATAAAGATTAAACAAAAGTGGAACAATTATAACGTATTTGTAAATATAACTTGGCAAAATATGGGTGAGAAGAAGTTGTTGAAATGGAAAGATCTAAGGTTGCCCGGGTTGGTAGAAAGAACCAAGTTTACTCTAAAGAGACGGGGGCTCGTGTTGTGGCTGGATGTGTGTGTTTAAATGATAAGAAGGATGAAGTGCTAATGATAAGTTCCTCTGCACATAAGGATAAATGGATCCTACCAAAAGGTGGAGTGGAGTCAGATGAACCCAACTATGAAACCACAGCTCAAAGAGAGACTTGGGAAGAAGCTGGTTGTACTGGTACTATTGTGCGGTCTCTTGGAGTCGTTCAAGATATGAGACCCCCTAAGGAATGGAATACCAACTTTCAGGAAGAGGTGGAAGCTAGCAATGGTGATAACAATCAAGAAATAATTGCTCATCCACCTAGATCTGAGTTTCATTTCTTTGAATTACAAGTAGATCAAATATTTGATGAATTTCCTGAATCCCACAAGAGGCAACGTAAATATTTCTCCTATGCAGAGGCAAAGAGGGAATTGTTGCGGTCAAAACGACCTGAGCTTCTTGAGGCTCTGGACAGATCCAGTATAATAAGACCATAATTTTTTTTCTTTAATAACTGTATATAGATTTATATATATCTTTTATGAATTATGCATTTCTTATTTACCTCCCAAAAGGCCAGACATCATATCTTGAAGTAAGTTAGATTGTCTTGGAGCAACAATTCCAAAATATTCTTGTCCTAGGAATTCCAATTGTGATTGATATTTATTTGAAATGCCAGCATATTGTTCCTTCAATTTTAAGAATAAAGTTTTATCCTTAGTTTGGCATGTTAAAAGTAGTAATTGTATGAAGTTCAGTTCAGGTATTTGAGTGAAATACCACATCTTAAACGACTCACCTTTCTCTAACATTTCTGTTTCAAGTTGTGGAAATTTCTTTACCAATTTGCTAATGAATTGATCGTTTGCTTTCACTGCAAAATCAATATTAGCAATGAATAAATAATTAAGAACTAGTCTACCAAGGAAGTCAGCAGCCATGGATGCAACATCCCCTTCACCATCTTCAACAGACTCTGACAACCATTCCCATAAAAGATCGACATACTTGTCACGACTCTCAGATGTACCTAGCATAAAATATCTTTCTGCTTCATAAACTAAACCTGCTTCCAACAGTTTGGAGGCAATAGCGTTATGAAGATGTGCATCCCCAAACTTACAATCACCAAATTTAATGGACCAATTGTTCATACCAGTAGCCACGTCCTTCAGATTTGGTTCTTGAGGATTTACAAGTACCAATAATTGAATCAACCTGGCTACAGATGTATCATCAACAGCCATGGCAGCTAAATCGTAGACTTCCAGCAAGTAAAAGATCAAATCTGTTCCTTCACCACCTTGTTTAGCACTTAAAAATGCATTCGCACCGTGAGTAATCAGTTGAATAGCATCAGGATAAGACTTGCTATTCACATATCTGTTGGCAATGGTTCTCAAGGTTTGATGTGCCTCGTAATAATTAGCCTCTTCAATTCTCTTTTGAAAACGAGCAAGTACTCTATCCAATTTACTGTTGTTACCGTGTATAGTACTCATAGTTGTCGACAATATTTATATATGTGTATATGTGTGTGTATGTATATATATATCAAGCGAGAAAGCTGTAGATAGCCAGTAGTAATTATTTCATTCCACTGATTGTATATAATCTCTACTTTTCAATATATTCGCATTCCTAAAAAAATAATTTTTCAGAAGTAATAACAACAAACACACTGTCATTTTAACTTTCAAACGAGACATTCCAGGTGTCAAGGACTTCTAGTTGAGTATTAACATTGCTGTTACTTAATGTCTGATCAAACCACCATTCAAATAATTAACGAGGAGAAACAATTTTCTCCCACCATTTTACCGTATTTCAAGCAAATCCTGCAAGAAAATGACATAGACCAAAATTATCATGTCATATCTGTATTTGGTTCTCAATCAAGTGGTAAATCTACCTTGTTGAACCACTTATTCAATACTCAGTTTGATACCATGGATGCTCAATTGAAAAGACAACAAACCACAAAAGGTATATGGTTAGCTCATACTCGTGATATTAACAACAACAACGGTGATCATAGTCCATTGAATGAAGACATTTTCGTTTTGGATGTTGAAGGGTCGGATGGTGCAGAACGTGGTGAAGATCAAGATTTTGAAAGAAAAGCTGCATTGTTTGCCATATCTGTATCAGAAGTCTTGATTGTCAACATGTGGGAACAACAAATTGGGTTATATCAAGGTAATAATATGGCTTTATTAAAGACTGTCTTTGAAGTGAATTTGTCTTTGTTTGGTAATTCTCATCAAAAGAAGAAGGTCTTACTACTATTTGTTATTAGAGATCACGTAGGAGTGACCCCTATAGAAAGTTTAAGTGAGTCGTTGATCTCGGAACTTGAATCTGTTTGGAAGGATTTAAATAAACCAGTTGGTTCAGAAGACGTTGACTTATATGACTTCTTTGATTTGAAGTTTGTCGGATTAGGTCACAAGGTTTTACAAAATGAGAAGTTTATTCAAGATGTTAAAAATTTGGGTGATAGCTTTTCCCAAGCTAAAGAGACGTACTTTAAACCAATTTATCATCACATGTTACCATTAGATGGCTGGGGTATGTATGCCCAAAACTGTTGGGATCAAATTGAGAATAATAAAGATTTAGACTTACCCACTCAACAAATCCTAGTGGCTAGATTTAAAACCAACGAAATCTTAGAAGAAGTATTCGATAAACACTTTACAGATTATGACAATATTATCAGCCCAATCGTGGATAATAAAGACAAATTATTGATACAAATGAAATCTATTAAGAACGAGTGTTTAAACGAGTATGATGATTTAGCTTCTCGCTACACTAAGCAGGTATACTTAGAGAATAGAGACAGTTTAGTTTCAAAAATTAATAAACGATTTGATATCTCCATTAAGGATCACTTGATGGGATTAACTGATGCTTTGACAAAGGAATTGCAGGATGATATAATTAGTGCCTCCCAAAACAAAAAAATGTCCTTCATTAACAATTTGGTGAGGTCAATTGACATTGTCACAAAAAAATACTTTGAAACTTTACAAGAATTCAATGAAAATGGGTTGTTGACCTCGCTCGAAGAAAAGAAAGAAGCTTTCGATCAATTGATGAATGAAAAAAGTGTTGAATTGAAGGCTAATGAGTTAAAAGCAATTATAGCCCGTTTGAAAAAATCAATTACATTTGATCTAAAAGATGAGGTCATTTCTTTATTATCTAATCCGTCACCAGATGTTTGGGATAATATATTAATAAGATTTGAAAGCATATTAAGTGAGAACCTGGACAAATATAGGATCAAAAAAGCAGTACCAGAAATTTTAGAAGAAACTGATACACAATTGAGTGATAACAAAGAAGACCAGTTTCAAGAGAAAAGCGAAGGACCTTTGTATGACTTCGAAGTCGGACTTACTCAAGAAGAAAATGACGCCATTGTGAAGAAAATTCGTTTCAATGCGTGGTTATCGTTGTCTCTTACCGTTCATGATTATTTAAAGCCAGATACTGTCGTGAGTATTTTAAGAGATATATTTGAAAACAGTTTCCGATACGATGAAAATGATTCCCCAATTTTATGGAACAATGAACAAGAAATTGACGAGTCATTCAAGTTAGCCAAGAAGAAGGCACTAGAAGTCCTCGACGTTTTATGTATTGCTAAAACTTCGAAGAATACTGAAGTTGTTCCGGATGTTGACATCGAAGATGAGGAAGAATACGAAGATGACAATGGTCTCTACCATATTGCTAGGTTTTCTCACATTTTAAATGAATTGGAAAGGGAAAAGGTTTTAAAACAATTTAAGAGGCAAATTAACATCACTGTGATCGACTCTAAAAGATCTATTATGAGAATGACTACCCATATTCCAATATGGATATATGTTCTTATTGTTGTTTTGGGTTGGAATGAATTCATGATGGTGATAAGAAACCCATTCTATGTGACTATGTTGTTTATCTTGTCTGTTGGATTTTATTTCATTCATAGGTATGATCTTTGGGATCCAGTCGTGAGAGTAGCTTCTGTGGCCATTGGTGAAACTAAAGATACTGTTAAAGGGAAGCTAAGAGAATATGTTCTTGATGATCATGAAAGGCCTACTCCAAAGACTAAAGATATATAAACCTGTGTTTTTACAAACATGGTAGTATCTGTTGTATTTGTGTGTTTGTTTGTCTTTTCAGATAGATTCTGACTATCCATTAAAAATATAAGTAATGCAGATTATTACAGGTGTATATGTGTATGTAATATATATGATAATGACAATAATTTAGTGTAGCAATTTTTGATGTTAGAACTGGAATAAACCCTTTCAGGCTCCAGCTTTAAACTGGCTCCATTTTTGGAAGTATCCTAGTAACTCATTATAGTCTTTTTCACTCTTCTTTATGAAGAGATGTTCTAAAATATCTTGCCAAAAGAATATCATGTCATCAATGTTTTGTTGTGAGTTTGGTACAGTGGTCAAACAGTGGGGGAGAGATTTCCAGTCTTCTCGTTTAAGCTTGCTGTTTCTGAAATAATCAGAGAATACAGGTATCCAATAATTGTATATACATCGGGCACAAGCCTCTAATGACTTTAGCGTTTCTTCTTCAAAGCCAATGTAGGACAGATCTTCTTCATATTCATCATACATGATAATTTTGATAGTAGCTAGGACAACAAATAGGATGTCGTTATGTATTAAAGTTGCCTTCTCTCGAAGGGACATGGGTGGTGTGTTATATTGAGTCGCATAGTTATTAGGTTGAGCGATGTTTTCTTCGCATGTCATTGTTGGTTGCAGTTGTCGGTTGATATAACCTCCATTATTGTTTGTATTTAGTGGTCCGAATCTTGCACGATTCTCTTCATAAGACTTGCTCGCAATCAGTTCACTTGTCATTTCTTCACAATATGACACCGTTAACACCTCTTCGGTTAGTGCCTTCAAACATAGGTTTTTATCATTGGAAAGCAATATGACAAAACAACCTAATTTTTCTTTAAAATACAAACAACAATCTAATATTGAATCATCTTTAGATGTATTGGGATCCAATTTTTGTCTTAATTTTTGTCCCAAAATACCTGAATTTGAGACAGCTAGATTTTTATATATCCAATTGTTACCAGCTCTAGCATGTTTGGCAATCTTTTCTGAACTCGATGATTTTAATCCATCCAATTCTAAAACTGCTGTGGTGGGAATGACTAATACATGATGATATTTTTCACTAAGTTGCCTTAATTCCTCCAAAGTATGAAGTTGAGATATAATAAAATTTGTGTCAACTACATATACTGTTTGCAATTGAGTAGGTTCTAAAGTAGTAATATTATAACGGGCAAAATTATCATGATTAGGTTCGTTTCCAGTTTTACTGGCGGTTAACGCGGTGATTTGTGATCTTTGTTGAGATAAGTAATCAGACACCATTTCAATATCATTTTGATCATCCATATCTTCCATTAAAATATCTTCTTCTTCGTGGGCATTTTGAAGACTATGATTATCCTGTAATTGAATATCATTCAACGAAGTTTGAGTGCCCTGGAATGGTAGTACCTCACTAGATGCATTTTCTTTCTCTTTTTCTTTATTACTTTGACTGTTTTTTCTTTTATGTTGTCTGTGTGATTTACTTTTGCTGATGTTATCATGATTGGTTATTTGGTGGTCGGTATTACACTTGTCTTCAAGGGCATTATCCAGATCAGCTAAACTATATTTTTTATTAGATGCTTCAATTTCTTTCAGAGCTTTCCAGTCTCTTTTCTTGGTTTGATTCTTCTTTCTAGCACTCGAACTATTTGCATGGATGGATGATAGTTCCATTGTGACTACATTTAATTATTTATTACTTTTTATTTTCATAGTATGCTCTACATTATCAACCTCTCATTTCAATATTGAATCTTTTCTTTAAGAAAATAAAAAAATAACTCTTGATGCACAGTTAAAACATTTAATGTATTTGAAGATGATACAAGACGGTGGGGAGATCCTTATCAACTGGTTGGTTGGTGAAGTAATATGTTGTAAAATGTATAATCATTTTACATTTAAGATGCAATGGAATATATTAGTCTATAAATTATATATGTTTATGTATTTGTATATTAAAGGAATGACACAAAATTGGGCAAAAAAATGGATGCGACATAATATTGAAATGTTTATGAATAGTTCTGAATATAGCACATCACATCGCCAAGTAGTAATGACCTATCAGTAATGATCTTCGCCGGTGTAACTGATAGACAACAAGTGATCATATCCTTTAAAGTGTTTTCATTTAGGATGAACTCTGTAAACGTTATACCTTCCAATAACATATTTGATATAGCAACTAATGCGTTTTTTGTCATGGGTGGGTATTCAATTCTTGTAGATAATTGCCTTTGTGATTTAGCAAATGTAGATATCTTCAGATTGTGACTGGTATTGACTTCCTTCAATAGGGGACACTCGCTTTGTAATTTAGTCCATAAGTCAATGAATCGTCTCGAGATGAAATCTTGTGCAAAGTGAATAATGCTTTCGGCGGTAGATGCTGCGGAATTAATGATAGAATAATCTTTATCAAAAAGACATTGGGTCACTGAATCCCAGATTTGAGCTACTTGTGGAAGAAGAGAATGATATTGAGTAGCCAACATTGGGATGGTTAGTTTGATCACTTTCAATATTTGAACCCTTAAAGATTTAGAATTATGTGTTAATAATCTATCACCATATTCAATGATTTGAATTAATAATCTATATGATTCTTTGGGAATAGGTGAAACCCATTTAATTGTGTCTGAATCAGTCGTCTCTTCTTCAGTTCCATTTTCATTTTCATTTTCATTTTCATCATCACTGTCTAGTTCTTCATTAATTTCTTGGATCTTCAATTTGGAATCGAAATATTCTTGAAAATCTTTTGGTTCATTTGGTTTAAACGGTAAGTCATTTCCATCCAGATTCAAATCATCAAATTGAGTATGTAACTTACTTTCTATTAAGGATGTAAATTGTGATTCATTTGTACATCCCCATGGTTTAAACGAGATTGAAGTGAGATGACTGGAATCTAATTTCAAATTTGTTTCACTAGTTAAGTATTTAATACTCATTTCATTAATAACAATTTCAAAAAATTGGAATATTTGTAAACATAAATCAGTATAACCATGGTAATAATCTAAAATTTGGAAAATAGTTTCCAAGATATCATTGAATGATAGAATAGTTTCATAACCTGTCATTTTGCAGATTATCATTAATACTGAGGTAACATGTTGTGTCATCCCCATGTTTAATCTTTGGGAAATGGATTCAATCAAATAATCAACATTCTCCACGATTAAATTATGAATAGAACCCTGATATAACAATTTTGCCATTGTATTTAGAGAGGATTGCGCGTATGATCTAACTAATGGGGAAGGTGAGGCTAGACTGCCGATAACTAAATAAAGATAGTCTATTAGCTCATTGGCAAAATTTTCTTTCATCAGTTCACAACTACGTTGAATGATTTGAAGAACAATGCATATTAATCTCTCTTGTTCAAAAGATAAAACTGTAAAATCATTAATCAATTCTTCAGACTGTAATAAATTTGTAGCCACTTCCAATAAAATCAAGCATGAATCATCTATATTATTTTGTGAGCTCAAAATGACATCATTGGGACTCTGTTCATCGTCATTTATATTAAGAAACATATCTGTAATATCTGTAAGTTGGTTATTTTTAACTTCATTTGTGGTCTCACTAGGCAATAAATTTAAAATCATCCATAGGATTGAATTTTGAATTGAAAGATCATTCAACTTATTCAATTTAGCTAAATTTGACTCTATAATCGAGGGATCAAATTTAATATATTTACCCATTTTATTCAACAGTTCTATTATTTCTGACTCTATATCTTTAGTCCAAATATTATTATTAATTCTATCATCATCGATGTGTGTTGAATTTAATATAGAGGTAGATACTGATAAATCCTTTAAGATAACATTATTTGATTGTGAGATTAATTTTAAATTTGGATTGTTGGAAGTTTTTTTCTTTCCAGATAATATAATTGAAGATGAGTGGGGACCATCTGTAGTCGACTTAATTAATTGTGACATGATTTGATTAATACTATGATTTGTAACCACTGGAGAATGATTATGTGACAATATAAAATTTATTGACTTTAAGTTCTCAATCTTATTTAAATTAATGCTTGAACTTAATGATGTTAACAATTCATTTAAGTAGTTGTATTCTCCCTTATGTATTAATGATTTCAAATCAGGGCTATCAAATGACAAGTTATCAAATGAATCAAATTGACATTGGATTAAATATTTCATGAAGCAATCTTGACAAATAGTGGCAATTGAATGGAAACAATTTAAAAGTATTGATTTAATAAATTGGCAAATGGCTTGGTTAATTTGCAAATTATTTCTTTTAATTAAAATTGGGAAACATTGATTAATGGCCAATTTAACTTGTTCTCTAGTGGCTAATAACCATTTTTCAGTTCTATGTGTTTGAGCAGATGATGAGGAGGAGGATGCAAGAGAGGAAGTAGTTGTAGCTAAGCATTTATCATTGTAAACCGTTACAATTAAGAACTGGAATAAATTCAGCGATTCAGTGACAAGTTTATAATTAAGTTTTGGTTTCAACATAGACTTAATTAAATTGGATACATTTCCTGGTAAGATATTTGATAAAATTTCACCTTGATCAAAATTCAAACATTTTGCATATAAATTGGTCAATGAAGTAATGATTGTGGATTGGATATAGAGATCATTATTTGAATGTAAATTCAGTATATCCAGTTGTAAAGAGATTAAATTTGTCAAATTCGATAGTAATATAAATTTATTATCATTATCATTGAAAAACTCATTACGATATGGTTGATTAATAATTGATTGTGTGAAGTTCTTGAAAGTTTCCACAATTAACAATATTTGTGAATGGGTGGTAGTATGATTGTCTAGTATTGATTGTGATAAATGATTTATAAATGGGAATAGATTAGTAGATAAATTTAAATTGAATTTATCATACCAAGAGGTCAATGCAAAATGATTTAAGATTGATAATAGTTTAACATTTATGGATGGATTCAATTGACCAAATTGAATTAATAATTTTGCCACTGGAATCATCAAATACTCAATTAAATTTGTGGGAATAGGATCATTGTCTGTGGCGATGATGTTATACAATGATGTTATTTGAACTAAAATTTTACTTTGATCCCATTGATCCACTGGTATATTGAAAGTTAATTGTGATAGTGCTACACAATATGGATTAACTTGTTTGAATGATAACATAATGAAGTATTGATCTGGGTTTACTTACTTTTTGTTTGTTTGTATGTAACATTGAGTAAGAGATTGAAAAACTTTTGAATAATAATAACAATATTAATAATAATTTCCATTTATTCTTTAACCATTCTATATAATAAAACACTTATAAAACATTTATAAAATATATATATATATAAAGACAATTAGATATATTGAACCAAAATAAAGGACTAATATCTTCAAATCCAAAATAATAATAATTCGATGAAGGAAATGGCATTTGTTATAGCACACTTAATATTAATATGTATAATTTTGAAAAAAGGATTAAAAACAATAACCCAATTTAATGACTTCAGTCATTATAAAATGTTGTACCAACAACAAGTATCAAAAAAAAACGAAATATAATATTATAACAGTGCTGAGAACAAATTACGTATCCATTTGAATTATCCATGAGAAAGATAAAAAGATATCCATAAATCCGTTATTCCATAAAGGTTGCTAATGTAATTGAATCATTAAATGGCCATAATAAAGAACAGGATGGAAATATTAATGGGTTGTTGTTGCTGTTTTTTGTAAAAGAGAGATGAAATAAAGTAACAAAAGAGAAAGAAAGAAAGAAAAATTAGTAGTTACAATATGTTGAAATCGCACTTAACGTAATCTTCTGGCTTCACGTTCAGATTCCATTAAGACTAAGATGTCATCTTCTCTGACTGGACCCTTAACATTTCTGACAATGGTTCTGGAGACATCTTCTAAGAATTCGACACGAACTTGGGTAACACCACCACGAGAACCGGTACGGCCTAGAACTTTGATGACTTTAGCTAAGGTAACAGGGGTCTTGGAATCCATCTTTAATTGAGTAATTGAGTGATAGGTTGGGGGTGACTGGGGGTGCTTAGTTTCTGCCAACAAGTGGTGACGAATAGTGATCTTCGAAGAAAACAAACAACTTTTGTTAAAAATGAAAAATTTCTGGGAAAATTTCGTTGGAAAATTTCGTCGAGTCCAGCGGGGGCGGGTAACCGCAGCTTTTCTGGCCAGTTTCCAAACAAAAAATCAGTGAAATATTTCAAAATTTCAAAATTTGTCAGTGAAAATAAAAGATGGATGACACTTCGAGCCTTTGGAACAAGAAGGAGCATTGAAACAAACCAAACACACACACACAAATGGACGAGCTAGCTAAACAGTTCGAAGCATTTGGCTTTGAAGATGCAAAAGTGAAAGAAATCGTGAAAAACAAGAAAGTTTCTGCCTCTCTATGTCAATTATTGAATCAAATTGATGACAAATTACCAGCACTGGATAAACAATCCCGTTCTCTAATCCATAACTTGGCCTCTCTTATGAAGGGCCAAGAACTAACCCACTCTCAATGGATTGTTGCTGGCATTCAATGCGGTGATTTAAAGACAAACTTACAGGTCGAATCTGCTTTCAAATATTTATCTAATGGTGATGCCACCCATACCATTGAAACTTTGAATCAAGAATCCGGTGTAGGTATCGTCGTCACTCCAGAACAAGTGGATGAACAAGTTGCTCTTTATTTAAAGCAAAACGATTCTTTAATCCTAGAACAAAGATATAAGATTGTTCCAAAATTATTTGCCTCCGTGAAAGCATTACCTGGTTTAAAATGGGCTGATCCAAAATTATTCAAACCTACTATTGATAAACAAATACTAGTCATGTTAGGTCCAAAGGATGAAAGAGACACCGTTAAGAAGCCTGCCAAGAAAAACGGCGGTAAAGCCAAAAATGAAAATAATAAGAAACAAGATACCTCCGATTCAAATACTCCACAACGTACTATGTTCAACGAAGGGTTCCTTGGTGATTTACACAAAGTTGGTGAAAACCCACAAGCGTACCCTGAATTGATGCAAGAACATTTAAAAGCCACCGGTGGTAAAGTGAGAACTAGATTCCCACCTGAACCAAACGGTTATTTACATATTGGTCATTCAAAGGCCATTATGGTTAATTTCGGTTATGCCAAATATCATGATGGTGTTTGTTATTTAAGATACGATGATACAAACCCTGAAGCGGAAGCACCAGAATATTTCGAATCTATCAAGAGAATGGTTTCTTGGTTAGGTTTCACTCCATGGAAAATTACCTATTCAAGTGATTATTTTGACCAACTATATAATTTAGCCGAAGTGTTAATCACTAAGGGTCATGGTTATGTTTGTCACTGTACTGCTGAAGAAATTAAACGTGGTCGTGGTATTAAAGAAGATGGTACTCCAGGTGGTGAAAGACATGGTTGTGTTCATCGTGATCAAACCATTGAACATAATTTAACCGAATTTAGATTAATGAAAGACGGTCATTATAAACCAGGTGAAGCTACTTTAAGAATGAAACAAGATTTAACTTCACCAAGTCCACAAATGTGGGATTTAATTGCTTACCGTGTATTGAACGCTCCACATCCAAGAACTGGTGATAAATGGAAAATTTATCCAACTTATGATTTCACTCATTGTTTGGTCGATTCTTTTGAAAATATTACCCATTCTCTTTGTACCACTGAATTTTACTTGTCTCGTGAATCTTATGAATGGTTATGTGATACAGTCCATGTCTTTAGACCTGCTCAAAGAGAATATGGTCGTTTAAATATTACCGGTACTGTATTATCAAAGAGAAAAATTGCTAAATTAGTAGAAACTAATATTGTTCGTGGTTGGAACGATCCAAGATTATTTACTCTTGAAGGTATCCGTAGACGTGGTGTCCCACCTGGTGCTATCTTATCTTTCATTAACACATTGGGTGTAACCACCAGTACTACAAATATTCAAGTCATAAGATTTGAGAGTGCTATCAGAAAATATTTGGAAGATATGACACCAAGATTAATGTTCATCTTAGATCCAATTGAAGTTGTTGTCGATAATTTAGATGACGATTATATGGAAGAAGTTAAGATTCCATATAAAGCTGGTTCTCCAGAATTTGGTGATAGATTGGTACCATTTACTAATAAGTTTTATATTGAAAGATCTGATTTCAATGAAAACAGTGATGATAAAGAATTTTTCAGATTAACTCCAAACCAACCTGTCGGGTTAATTAAAGTTCCATTTACTGTATCGTTTGCTAGTATTGAAAAGGATTCTACTGGTAAGATTCAAAAATTACATGTTACCTATAATAAAGATATTAAGATTAAACCAAAGACTTTCATTCAATGGGTTCCAGTTTCCGCCAAACATGATTCTCCATTAAAGATTGAAGAAACTAGAGTTTATAATCAATTATTCAAATCAGAAAATCCATCTGCCGTTGATGACTATTTAACTGATATTAATCCAGAAAGTGAAGTCATTTATAAGAATTCTGTTGTGGAACATAATTTCCATGATGTTATTTCTAATACAGAAAAGTGGGTTTCTGATAAGGTTAAAAACAGTGAATTTTATGTTAAAGAAGATTCTGAAAGTCATGAAGTTTGTAGATTCCAAGGTATGAGAGTAGGGTATTTCACTTTAGATCCTGAAAGTAATAAGACTGATAAGATTATTCTAAATAGAATTGTTAGTTTGAAGGATAACACCTCGAAATAAGTTTAGGTATCTTGAAATCAAAGTGAATTACGCGTCATTCCTCTTTTATATATTTATATTGTATTCAGATACACGCCTATCCGTAGCATTGTAAATTTTAAATATTATCACATATTTTGTTATATTTTGTTATATTTGACATACATATAATTTCTGTAATCATGAAAACAAATTATAAAATAAATTTGAGCATGGATATAAACAAATGAGCAAATACTTGTTAATTTTTTACTTGTAAAAATAACATAAACTTCTGACACTTGTTTGGAATATCCTTAAATGATATATATATATTTGACACTTAATAACTATGTTTACCTACAGTGATTTCTCTTGCAAAAAATGATTGTAAAATTTTTATATAGACTTGGATATGGGAAGAGCATAGATTGTATAACAGTTATATAAAAAAAAGATATAGTACATACTAATAATATGTATAAAGTATAACTAAAAGTATGATTGGGGAGGAAGATAAAATAAATTACTACATCGCATCAAATTCAGTATCTATATATGAACCATTTCTTAATAAGGTTTTCAATAGACCTGGAATAATTTCAACTTGCAATGGTTCCAATGGGAAATGTTCACCATCAACAGAAATAACAGTGTTTTCAATTTTTGGAATCAATTTATAGGCTGTGACTTTAGAATGAATAACTTCTGGTTCAAGAACATGAGTACCTTTATCTAATGATAACAAAATTGGTGTGATCTTATGTAATGGAGTTCTTGTATCAGTTAAAATCATATCAATGGTACCATCTGCAGGTAATGCTGCGGGGAAAAATTTAACATCTTTAGCTATATATGGCATCTTACCAGTATAAAAAATTGATAGATTATCAGTAACTTCTGAATCAATCTTTTCCCAATCTGATGGGATCGGGTCTTTAATAGAATATTTAATATCAAGATCAGTATCCTTGATTGGGAATTTTTCTTCTACAAATGCTGAATTGTTATTATCCTTACTTTTATTTATTGAAACTTGAGAATTGGTTGGTGTAAACAATAGTTGTCCCTTTGATTTATTCTGTTTATAATGAACATTTAATTGTTTCTTTGTCTTAGCAGCGTATTTAACATATAAATCGCATGGATATTTCTTAGACTGAAATATATTAAATGCCACACCGATATCAAATCTAACTGGACCCATCCATCTAATGAATTCTGTATTAATATCTGATTCAGCAATAACACCCATTGTTTGTGATAAAAATGATAAACGAGGAGACTCATCAACATATGAAGGTTGTTGACAACACATTAAATCAATTCTTGATTCGACAGATTTTAAAAGACATAGTGTCGAATAAGATGGATTCATTGTCCAATGACAGGAAACACTCATTGCATTACCTGAACCACATGGTAATTGTGTCACACAAACTTTATTAAATACAGTTGAACGATCAGTACGTTGGTAGAATCCATTAATAACTTCATTTGGAATCCCATCACCAGAACAACATGCCACAGTATCAAACTTTGTTATATCCATGTCTCTAGCAATATCAATTGCATGCTGATAATATTTTGTATGAACGACTTCATAATTAATAAATGGAGAAGAGTCTAAGATTGGTTTGACCATTTCATTGAATAAACTGAGTGCTTTACCGGCCCCACCATGTGGATTAATTAAAATCAAAATTGACTTTTCTTTATGAACATTTTGATAAGATTTCTCAATAATATATGATACCAGATCCGGTGTATTGGTTACAGAAGTCGCCTCAGTGGGTAATGGGTCCATTAATAAAGTCAATTTTGTTGGTACTATGTTTTTCCCCCTGGGATGAACAAAAGTTAGTTCAATTAATGATTTATTAATAGTGGACCCTTCTTCAAGATTTTCTATATCATCGTATAATGAATCTTCATATAAGGAGTCATCATTTGTACTCGAAGTATGATTTGGGTCTTGGCTATCTAATAGTGATGTATGTTCATGCGTCTGACTCTTGTGAATAGATTTTGAGTTACCAGAAAGAGAAACTTTCTGTTTGTTTAAATACTTAGCAGATATAATTCTACCGAATGGAATCAGTGTACCGTTGGGGATAGCAAAGTTGTCCTCTGTAACAAGTGAAGATAATGATCTGCTGCGTTGACTAGAGAAACATGCTATACACCCAATATTCTCATTATCCTCGCCATTATCGTAGGATTGGAATTGAGATTTAATTCTAATCCCATCGGTGCTGTCAGAGAGGCTCTGATACGGTTGTGTTTTGAGTATGTAAATGACATGGTAGGCGATGTCATGCTCTTGTTGTTCTTGTTATCGTGCCTGTTGTTGATGAAAGTTATGCATTCAATTAATTTCAATTATTATTTTCAATATTTGTTTATTTCTGCAAGGGAAATTTTGCAGCGTTTTGCGCAGCGTTCTGGAAGGATTTGTTTGATGTTGATATTGGTGGCACTGGTAGATGTAGAGGTCTGATATGTATTTGTTTAGTCTTCTGGGATGTGTTGCCTCTATCTATTAGCAAATTCTGCCAGTAAAAAGCCCTTTGCTATGGACTATTTTTCACATTCTGGCACCACTCGATGAATAATGATACGCTTGTAGTGTGTGTGTGTTCTACCCACTCTTCATTCTTGGATTAGTTTAGCTGTTGCTCTCTCGACTACACCACACCACAGCACAATACAGTGTGATATACATACATACAAATATATATATATATATATATATATCTTCTTGAGATGTATCTTTGGCGGTAAAAAAACCATTAAAGGAAGTTTTTGTGGTTTTTTCTGATTTCAATTTAATTTTTCGATTATTTGCAAAGATAAACAAATATAAACAAAAGTAGAACAAACATACATAAGATCAATTTCTCATCGAAAAGTTGTAGTGCAAAAACAAAACAAAACAAATACTCAAACCAAATCAGATCCAAATCATGAATCAGGCTGAACATGATCCACTGTCTGCACAGGATTCCATGAACATTACCGTGGCCGTTAGATGCAGAGGTAGAAATAAACGTGAAATCGATGCAAAGAGTCCCGTCATTGTCACGGTTCCAGACTCTACTACCAACAACTATCCAAACGAGGTGTCCATTAATACCACGGATGATATTGGTATAACTGCAAAATTGAATTCAAAAACTTACAAAGTGGATAAAGTCCTTAGTCCAAATATATCACAAGAAGCTTTATTTAATGATATCGTTACACCATTATTTAATGATTTTATTAAGGGCTACAATTGTACCATACTGGTGTATGGTATGACCTCCACGGGGAAAACATATACTATGACTGGGGATGAATCAAATGATTTCTTATTAAAGGATAAAAGACAACAATATGATCATGGTAACATCAAATTGAATGAATCTGCTGGGATAATACCAAGAATATTATGTAAATTATTTGATACACTGGAATATGAAAAGAGTATAGCAAGCACATCAAATTATAATAATAGTAATAATAATATGACGAAGAAGAGTGATAATACTACTGATAACTTAAACGACACTGATTATGTTGTTAAATGCTCATTCTTAGAGCTTTATAATGAAGAATTGAAAGACTTATTATACGATACAAATGACAATTCAAATAGTAACCATAACTCTAATAATAATAATAATAATAATAATAATAATAATACTATTATCCCCCCAAGTAAGAAATTAAGAATTTTTGACGGTAACTCAATCAATCACTCTACAATAATAAAAACATCTACTATACCTACAAATGACACCACTGCCGACTCGACAAAGAAAAGAAATGGGTCCAGCAGAATAAGGAAATCCATCTCAAATAGAAATTCTTTGCCCGCATCTTTAGAATCAGGAAATATTAGTAACAACAACACAAGGAAACAAAGTTTAAATAGCAATAACAATACTAATAATAATCAAACGACAGAAATATATATTCAAAATCTAAAAGAATTCCATATCAATAATGCTAAAGACGGATTATTACTTCTACAGAATGGGTTGAAACAAAGACAAATGGCTTCAACAAAAATGAATGATTTTTCATCAAGATCACATACAATATTCACTATCACACTTTATAAAAAATTTAAAGATCAAATGTTTAGATTATCAAAGTTGAATCTAGTTGATTTGGCTGGCTCAGAAAATATTTCTAAGTCGGGTGCCATTAATTTAAGAGCCAAAGAAGCCGGTTCTATTAATCAAAGTTTATTGACTTTAGGAAGAGTAATTAATTCCTTGTCTGAATCCACTAATAATCATAATAAGAAGAATAATCCTTCTAATAATCCTTCTAATAATAATCCTTCTAATAATAATAATAATAGCAATAGCAACAATAATGATATTAGTAATACTAGTACTAATCACACATCAGTTAATGATCTTTCATCTAGTACAAAAAATAATAAGGTTAGGAATATACACATTCCGTTTAGAGAATCTAAATTGACGAGATTATTGCAGGACTCATTAGGTGGGAATACAAAAACAATCTTGATTGCTACTATTTCACCTGCAAAATTAGTATCAGAAGAAACTTGTAGTACATTAGAATATGCATCAAAGGCCAAAAACATTCAAAATAAACCACAATTAGGTTCATTCATATTAAAGGATATTTTGTTAAAAGATATTACACAAGAATTAATTAAACTAAGAGCAGATTTATGGTCTACAAAATCAAAAGACGGCATTTATATGTCTCAGGAAAACTATAAAAATTTAATGAATGAGATCGAAACTAATAAAATTGACTTAAAAGAATTGAAACAAAATAATATCACTTTGGAAAGATCAAATGCAATTCTATTAGACGAGAATAAAAGAGTTAATGAATTATTACAAAAACAAAATAATAAAAATAGTATCTTAAATGAACAACTACTCCAGTATAAAAAACAAGCAGATAAAAAAGAAATTCAATTGAGTGATTTGACAAACGTTAATGAGAGTTTAAATAAAAATTTCAACCAATTGACTCAAAATTTTGAAAAAATGAAACAAAATGAGATAGAGCTGAGATCAAATGTTGAATCCTTATTAACTGTTGAATTTAATCGTCTTCGAAATGGATTTCTTGGTCAATTGAAGAAAAAACGATTATTGGATGAACAAGCTACTAATGGTAAAAACGTCAATGAAAGTATTGAATTGATCAAGACCCAATTTATTCAATTACTACAGGAGACGAGAGATAAAGCAATGATGCTCTATAATTCTTGTGTAAATGATTTATTGAAAGAAACACCAGTTATATTCAATCAAATTAGTGATAACATAACCAACATCAAAACTATGACAACAACTTATTATACTGATATGGCCGAGAAATTATCCGATTTAAGTGAAGAGAACAGTAAATTCAAACATTTCTTAGATAGCCAATTTGCACTAAAGAATAAGATTGTCAATGGTAAAACTACTTTAGACAATGAACTTGTTAACCAGTATGTCCAGACTACGTTAGGCGACATGGAACACTCATCAAGTACATTAATACAATCGTTACTATCCATGATTACAGAACACTTTAATCAGAATAAGAATTTACTTACTTCTACTGTAGATAATGTTACTAGAAATATTATTGATAGTGACAATAAACAGTGGAAACCTTATTTTAACAAGTGGCAAGGCTCGATCGAATTAATAAACCAATCTGATTCAATCAACAATAAATATTGGAATCAACTAAACACACAAGTTGACCAAGTAACAGATATAATAAACAAATCAAGAAATTCGATGGACAACTCGATAAAAACAATTCAAGACCAAAATATTGGCATCAATGAAAACATGGATGTAGAGGAGAAGATTCGTGGTGACAGAATAATAAATGAAAATTTCCAGGTCATCGATAATAATATCTCTTCATTGAGTCAAACCTTACAAGATGAGTTCCACTTTAAGAAAAATTCACTTGAAACTATCCAGAGTATGGATAAGAGAATAAAGTCAATTATAAATAAGGAAGTAGAAAATGCTGAAAGCAATGATAATAAAAATAGTAGTAATATTCTAATAAAAAAAAAAAGTGAATTACAATTTGATGTTCCTTTGCGACCAACATCACTATCTAATGTAAATCATGTATCATCGATACCGAGATCACGTTCGGCTAGTCCGAAAAAAAGATCCTTTAACAGAGAAAATAGCGAAGAAGATGTAACGCATAGCTCAAAGATTCCAAGATTAAGCCAATAAAAACATATCATAAATCAAGGAAGAAAGAAAGTATGATGAGTTCTGATTGATACTTTATCAGAGGAGTTTCATATTAACGGCTTGAGGTAGTAAGAATATTTTCATTCATCAATATAAAGGATTATATAAATAGATATAGGTAGATACTAATAAAAGATCACCTAGTTGTATTATTATTATTTCTTCAATAGTGTAACTTGACAGTTAACAGTTAACAATCCTATAGTCCCCAATGTCGTTAAGTATCTGTTCCATGTCATGTCTTGATCTGCCAAATTTAGCACAGATTTTATCGAATGATTCAATGTTTTCGAGTGACTTAAGTAGGCTTATTTTTTCTTCTCTTGCCAGTATTAACGATTCATTTGACTGCTCATTAGAGGCACCTTGATGACTTGGAAGCTTATTTGCTGAATCATTTAGATCAGATTTTTGGAAAGATACCTTAGATAGTTTTTTATAGATGGAATTTAAGATCTTATCACCAACATCGAATTTTATATCAGATGTGGATAAGAATACTTTAGCCTCCTTAATTTTATCATTTAATTCATCCTCATACTTTAGTGCATTTAACCGGATATCACTGTTTTCATTTTTTTGGTTGAAAAGGATGTTCCTCTTTTGCATTATAGGGTAGGAGTGAACTCTATATATGATCTTTTTAATGACACCAAATTGGATAAATTTCCTAATATCAATGAAATTATCTCGAATCAAATCAAAATTAAGTTCATACCAGGTAGATAAGGTCACACTGTGTGATAATGATCGATATAGATCAAACAATAATGACTTTGAGGCGTAGCTGTAGGCATCATTTAGTTCAAATTTTGAACTTGATCTAAACGTATATATGTCGCTACTAGATATGGTACTTTCAGATCTCATCTTTCTTATATTTGAATAAAACGTGGTGTTATTACTGGAGTTATGCTCATCACTTGGACTCGACAAACCCTTTGACGAAGAAACTTTGACAGATGAAGATATAGATCGAGATTTTGAATTGGCTTTGTTTGATCCATTAGTGTGTCTTTCATCCCGAAAGGGCAAGCGATGTATCGGTGAGTCCCTTGGTAGAGTCACATACAGTTGACAATCTGCCGCCATAGAGAGATCCGTTAAGAATAGATTTACTAAACTTGTTGGGGCATATATGTTATGGAATTGAAAGATATCGATAATGATAACACATCTGTAATATATCAAATGTTTTATGCATTCAATGGCTAAGTTCGGATCACAATCACTCAGCTTGGAGATGTTGAGAATGCTGTTTAATCCATCTATATAAGGAATAATCGAAATCATTGTTGGATCCCAATTTAAATCTATTATTTTGGCAAAATTGACAGTCAACATAGGCACATCTTCAATTGATAGGTTGACAGCTTCAGGTGTTTTCAACAAAGGAAAGATCTTAATGTCTATGGCGTTCCCTTGGTCAATGGGGATGAAACATTCTGAATAATTATTTAAATCTTGATAGATTCTCATGAGTAGATCAGGTACTGAAAGTATTATACCTTTGGAAAGAAGTCTCTCTATTTCATCAGAATCATTATTGATGTTAGAAGACATGATCGACGACGAATTTACATTGTTCACACTACCATTATCTTTAGTGATGGTATCCTTAGGCGATGAACTGAGATTTTTGAATAATACCGGATCTCCTTCAGATCTTGATAGAATTTGGCTTTGCTCCTCAAATGATCTAAACATTTTCCCCAATCTCATGATGGCTGGTTCATAAGGGGAAGTCTGGCAATCATACTGGAATACAAAAACCAGATTAAATCTGAAATAGTTTCTAGCATAAAGTGAATTGTTTATAGCCACTGGGTATGATACAATCCTATAATTACCATACTTAAAAGTCAGTAATCTGTGGCACAATTGTGGTTTGGGGATAATATAATTTTTAATGGAATCAAAATTGATATTACAATTTTGTAAGTTATTTGGTGGAAATTGATAGCAAACTTTTGAGCCTTCCGTAGGATGAAAAATTGAATAGAATATGGTATGTATGGGAACAAACCCTTCAAATTTACTATCTCTCTCCATTCAACTCAATGTTTCGGGTATTTATATCTTGTTGATTATTCTCTTCTCTATGTGGTAAATTCATTATCGTAAAAGTCTTGTTTTCAAATTAGTATTTAAAATCGTTCTTTATTATTCCTATCGATCCTTCAAAGTAGCAATGCTGAAAAATAATGGTGCAGGGCGGCTGTTGAGAGAGAGGTATTCTTACTGATCATTCAGTTCAAGATATCTTAATGTATGCTTTGTTATTTCTCTATCTATGAATTATGAGCTGTACACAACTATATAACTTTAATATTATGTCTTTCAAGCATGAATAATATTCCCTAAACTATCGTATCTTTGTCCTTCTTCTTCTTCTTCTTCTTCTTCTTCTTCTTCTTCTTCTTCTTCTTCCTCACTCTCTATGGCATTGCCTAAACTGTCATAATGAATGGGTTTCGAAACTGCTTCATCATCATCTTCACTTTCAATAGCATTTCCTAGATTATCATACCTCACTGGTTTGGAGTCTAACCCGAAGTTCTCGGCACTATCGTCTCCTTCTTGGAATTCGTCTTCTTCTTCAGTTTCGTCTTCAATATCAAGTTCATTCATTTTTCTGTTGACGTTACCCATCATCCATACATCAGTTTCTTGAGCTTCTTGTTTTCTTCTTTTTGTTTCTTCTTCTATTTGTGCTAACCAATCTTCTTCGGCCTTCTTTACTGAATCATTATCAGTACACTGCTGGTATATTTCTAACAACTCTTTATTTAATTCTAAGAATCCTAGCCCCCAGGAGAAATGAGACAATAATTCAGAGGCCCAATCCATTCTTCCCACAATTGCAAAACATGCAGCAAGGGCTTCCACGCAATTCAATCTCCATGGTCTCCCATAGTTGACTTGATTTGCAGCAACAAGATAAGGCAACAAACGTTCGTGCTTCCCACCAATTTTGTTAAATGGAACCTCGTCTAATCTAGCCCACGAACATTCCACCACAGATGCACCAAATTCCTCCACAATGGCACGATCATCAGGACAGACAACACCTTGTCCATTGGGGGAAACAACGATACCCTGAAACTTTTGGCCCACTCTTAATGATGTAATTAAACCTAGTCTCTCTAATTTCTTCCCACTACACCTCTTTGGATCACAATGGTCAAAATCCCACATAGCCAGCTTAACAGGAAAGGATTGCTTAGTATCAGTATGACCATGCTGTCTCAACTCCATATGTTTATGGTTTTGTCTTGTATGGTGACCATTAGCACCTCTATGGTTTGTTTTTGAAGTTCTATCTTCACTTTGTTTGTTCTTACCTTTCCCTTTCCCCATGGTCAAATATTTATTCAATATTGTCTTAGATAGATATATATATACTCAATGAGGTATTTTTTTCCTTCCAAGCCTAGTCCGAATTCTACACTGATCCTCTTCGTTTCAGTTCTCATAACGAGTAAAGTTGTCTAGAGCATCTCATCTCTAAAATTTGATATTTCTCAAAATACAACAACAAAAGAAGAAAAAAAAATTCATGAAAATGTAATAATAAATGATAAATAATGTTCGATTGAATATTTGACACTTTCCTTAAATGGACAACGACTTTAAATATATGAGTCCATTCTGTTGATGAACCTATCCGTAACTTAAAAAGGATATAATATTGTTTAGAGTTTGAAGAGGAACATTGATTATGGCAGATTATCATCTCCCTAAACTGTTAAATCCTTTAATCAACGCCATCTTTAACTGCCCCGATGTCGATACTTCTCCACTGAAGAAAACATATACCAAACTGAAAGCGTTGAATGATTTTATGGTTATCGTGCCTCCCACATATATGTTATTGACTCGATACGATGAAGTAAAAAGGGCTACTCTGGAAGAGAGATGTTATAATGTAGACTTTATATCTGATCATATCATAATTCCCAGTAATCCAAACATGAAATTTCGCACACAACCAGATAATCTATTATTTCATACATTAAGTGGTAAAGACATAATTATACGACAGCGTAACAATTCATTATATACAGCTGATGGGTTTGAAACGAGACAAAGGTATAATGTGATTAAGTTTGATACTCTTCTTAGTTTTAATGATTATTATAAACAGAATGAGTCGGTTGGTTATAAAACATTTCATCTCATATACATTGATCAACCATTGATGGACGGTAAAGATATTAGTCTAACAAATATAAGAGACCTACAATGTTTTGATGAAACAACGCTGATGAAATATAATCCTCAAACAGAAGTAAAACCTTCACAAAAGAATCGCTACCAACAGGACAAGAATTCGTTTCAATATTATCTTAATACCAAACCAGAACAGTTCCGAAAGCTACATAATATTTTGACGGAGTTCAAAGAAACCGGCAATAGAAATATTGAGACACTTGTGTCTAGTTTCAACAAGATAAGTGCTGATATTTACAACTTAATGAAAACTGAAAGCATCATAAGAGATATTGGAAACTTGAAGAAGGTGGTCAGAGAATATTGCGAATCTCAACTCTATGATTATGTATGGCAAGTTCTTGTCCCGCACTGTAAGCCAGTTACAGACAAAAATACTACTTCTCTCCGCGCTTTATCATTAGATCAGTTGGATATCGAATTTTACAAGCAAACATTTCGAATGTTTAGGCTGTCTGATATTGTTATATTGGAGAAAAATATTGCGCAGGCCACTAAAGTGTTAACCAAATTATCAACAAGTAACACCTTCTCTCAGAAGAGTAGAATTTTGATTGAAACTCTCCAATTATTATCCAAACCAATTAAAAGGTCAGTCGATATAGAAATTGCGATTAATGCGGATACCCTAATGAGTTTGTTTGTGCTCATTATAATAAGGCTGGGTGCAAAGAACATAAAGTGTCACTTGTATTATCTTCAGCATTTTTGTGAACATGAAAATGATATTAAATTTGGCTTGCTTGGGTACGCTATATCTACTCTGGAAGCCGTGACAGTATATATAGATTCATTGATCAACGATCCAATAAAACATGATCTCATGAAAAAGAAAGAAAAGGCCACAATCCGGTTTATAGAGTTTATCACAGCTTCTAGTAATTTAGAAAAGGATATTTGTATCTCTGATTTCTCCGAACATTTCAAGTATCGTTCCGAGACAGGTCAGTCCATTCTTTCAATTTGCATAGTAAATTTTAAAAACAATATTGTGATTGATCTTCTTTCGAATAAAGAATTCGAAAAGTACTTTCCTTTGGATGATTTGTTGGATGATGAGACCATTGATGGTTCTACATTATTAATTCTGGCTCTGAAATACTCTAATAGTGAGGTTGCTTCAATCTTGGTGGATATACTCATGGCAAACTGTTCTGAATATGAGATAATATCATACCTAAAGAGGACGAACAATGAGGGTAGGAACGCAGCACACTTTCTTAATGATCAAGTTGAACTGTTACAGAAAATTGGTAAATACGTGGAGTGGGATGCAAGAGATTGTAACAACCAAACCCCGTTGTTTACGATTTTTCGTAGTTACGATCAAAGAAACTACGATTTGATGGTATCAAAATCGCTGCAGTTGTCTGATCACTGGTATAGAACAATGAAGCATAAAGCTTTAGATTTAGGGGACCATGTAGATTCGAAGGGAAATACTCTTTTACATATAATCAAAAGCAATGTGGCTACACTATTGACTATTGTGGCGAAAATAGACATAAATAAATGCAATAAAAAGGGATTAACACCATTGATGGTATTTGTGAAATACAATAGGTTGCAGAATATTGAAACTATATTAAAGGATTCTAGAATACTGTTCAGTAAAACGAAAGATCATAATGGCCTAGATTGTTTCGATTATGCTCAGGATGAGCGAATAATCGAGCTATTAGGTAAACATGCTTTAGAAAATAAGACAGTGTTTCACCATATTTTTGCTCATTCATTAAAATTTCATCAGAATACCAGCTATTCTTTGAAAGTCAGTGTTAGAATAGCTGGGACTGATTCCTCGTACATGTATAAAACATTTAGCCTCAATCTCAAAACCATAAGGAATTTGTTTAAAGTGATTCTGAAAACCTACCCTTTAACATTTCTACCCGTAAATGATATCTTATCAAAGCTAGATGATATGGCCTCTATTTTCCAACAAAGAAATTTAAAATCAATCAGATTGAAGGACAAGGAAGTAATTCTTTCTTGGTTAACCCAGTGTTTAGATACACTGGTTCAAATGAAAATACTACCCATTTCAGATATTCTTAACGATAGTATCAGCTTGATTGAGTGGATTCAAGAACGAAAGCTTGAGCTAAAGGATACAGAAAAGAAGAATAAAATATCTTATCAAAGAGACTTCTTGGAGCCTGAACAGGTCAATATTATTCAGAACTTTTTGAAGTTTAATCTTGATGAATTGAATAGTATTACATTGAAGCTAGCTGCCATGAAGAAGTTAGCCATATTTTTGAAGCTGAAGAAGATGGATATTAGTGATAGTAAGGAATTACTTAGAATACTCTCGCATGACTTTAATAAGAAATCAATATCCAAGATTTTAATGAGGTATAGTGAAATAAAAATTACACCGTATAGTAGAGACAGCATAGATTTGCTGTTACAAAGTTTGCAATTTATCGAGGCCTGTATCGTGGGACTTTCCCGAAATATTATTCAACTATTGAACATTAATATTCCAGCTTGGTGGAAACTATACGGTGAACTATTGGAATTAAACAGGTATGATAATCAAGCTAATGCAACTAATTTTACGGAAGATGTTCATTTAAATAACATCGGCGGTAATATAATCACTAATTTTATTGATAACAAGAAACTGAAGAATGAGAGACAACTTTATGAACATAAACTTGAAATTAAGACACTGTTACAGAGCGAGAGCCTTGAGATAAATTATAAACATGAACAGCTTGCAGAAGAGCTAAGCAAGTTTGTACTCTTCAAGTCTGAATACTTTACGCTTGGTCTTGTGAAAATGTGGAGTAAGCAAAACATCAGATCATTAAACCAAATTTCTCTTAATTTAGAGGGTAAACTTGTAAAATATCAGAATGATTCTGTTGCGATCTGATTACTATATAAACGAACGTTTGTATTTGTATGTATTTGCTGAAGTATTTAGTTACTGTTGTTGTTTAAAAAATAGTGTTTATATAGTTATAAAAAGATATTATCAAAGTAATAAGAAGTACTGAAATGCTCAGTGTAAAGCTCTCGTCGTCTATTTTTACTTTTTGTCGTCATTAGAAGCACTACCTGGAGCAGAGCCACCGAATAAGTTAGAGGCCATGTTTTTGACATCAGGATTATTCATTATATCATCCATGGAGGTGTTACCACTAGAGAAATTTTGAGCCATCTTTTGCATAGCAGGGTTTTGCATCATTGCTTGCATCTTTTGCATGGTGTTTGGATCTTGCATCATAGATTGGGCAGCTTGCATCATTTGTGGATTATTCAATAAAGAACCTAAGCCACCGCCTAAACCACCACCCAGCATTGAAGCAAGGTCTGGCATACCGCCGGCACCAGAGTTACCAAACATAGAAGAAAAATCCGGAGTGGATTCGGTATTGGAACCAGTGGCTTCAGTCTGTTCCTTGGTTCTTTCAACATCAGTAGTGGAATCATTTTGGTTCAAAGATTCTTCAACTCTTCTTTTAGCAGTCTCATAACCTCTTCTCATCACATCGGTGGCGTTGTCACCTTCAATTTCTAAAACTTTCTTATAAGCTTCTAAAGCTTCTTCTGGCTTATCTTGGACATACTTAGCATAGGCTAATCTTGAGTAACCCTTAGAGTAATTTGGATCAATTTTAATGGCAGCTTCAGCATCTTCAATGGCTTCATCATACTTTTGCAAGTTTGTGAAAGCAGCAGCTCTGTTGGCAAAATAAACAGCATTACTTGGTAGTGCTTCAATGGCCTCGGTGTACTTCTTAATAGCTAGATCAAACTCCTTTTGAGCAATGGCTTTATTACCTTCTAATTTAAGTGCTTCAGCCTTTGCTTTGATCTCAGCATCTTCTTTTGGAATGTTAATTTTGACATCTTCACCAGCGGTTTCACAGGAAGTTTCATTTACATACTTACCTAATATTTGCTTCAAATCATCACCATTAAACTTAGCATCCACAACGGATTTCACAGCATCTCTATCAAAATCAAAAACGTCAGTGATACAGTCGATAGCAACATTTAAGGAATCAACATTATCTTCGGAGACCTCTTTCTTGTCAACAATGGTGGTTAAAAAGTCAACAATAAGGGCAGATACTTCTTGGTTTGAGTAAGACATGATTTGTTGTAGCTTTCAGATTGGTTACTTTGTCGAATTGCCAATGTTTCGACCTGCATCTTTCATTTAACACCATAATAAAATTTCAAGTTCCTTTTGAAAACACGCAGTTGTCACCACACAAATGGTAAAAGTAGAAAAAAATGTACAATTTGTGAAAAAAATGTAAAAATAAATCTTCCCCGCCAGGACTCGAACCTGGAATCTTCTGGTTCGTAGCCAGACGCCGTGACCATTGGGCCACGAGGAACAAGATTTCTTATTTTTGTTGTAATGTGGACTCACCGAGTTCTTACAACAATAAATATCAATTCAATAATAACTATATCTTACTCACTAAGAATCGCTTAGTGCAGTACCCAATATATCGAGCTATTATATATTCTCTTAAATTAACGATTTAAGACTTACTTATCTTATATATGATAATTATAAGAGTACACGAACAGTGAAAGGATTCATAACTGAAATATGACTCCTTTATATATGTTTGTCCAACGAATATTCATACGAACTACTTCGAACTTTCTAGAATAATTTCATGATAATGTCTACACAGCCGACTTCTCTAAAAGGTAATAGTAAACAAGGATACAGCGTATCATTTAACGTTGACGTGTCCATAGCACTAATTTTAGCCGCTTACCATACGTACCTGAAATTCACTCAATAGAATTATCGGAGTTTATACCTTATTAGGAAACTCATGTCCAATTTCCTAATTGGGGCATAGTTGGAGATTGGTCTTCGAATCAGTCTACAACAATTTTTGCTGTAATTTAGAGTATCCATGATGTAGTGTACCTTGAGTTGGCATTACAGTAATTTTTGTTAAAAAGCAATTACTAGTAATTCAACTGGTGCAGCTATAGTAAAAACAAAATACCGTGCTATCTAGAATGGATGAGCTATATAATCAATTAGAAATCTTCGAAATATATAATTATGTTGTTCAACATTTACTAAAATTGCTAGATATAATAATATATATATAGTGTGCATTCACTGGTAGCACACACAAGACAGATGGCCAAAATTTGCTAGAAATTAGGTACGAGTACTACGTCTCAGTATACTTCGGCACTACTTTATCACTATTTGAATACTGTTTATTGCAGTCTTATTATTTGGTCCTTATTACTGAAACAATGTCACAAACAAATGTTTGAAGTCATTAAAGTTGACTTAGAAGCTAAAAGAGAAACAGGTTGAGTTTAAATGATATTAATCAAACTTCCTGTTGAAACTGGCTTAAACTTATACGTTACCTTCTTATATTATTATTGTTGTCAAATCACAATCAAAAACTTGTTGAACCTGTAAATTGGTGAGATATACATAATTATGAAATTTTAAGTTTTTCTAAGCTAATATTCACAGCTGAAAGAATGAGAGAAAATACTTTTTACTTTATTATCTTTATGTTCTCAATCTTTTTTTTTAATTTTTTACAAACTTGTTTTCATGTTTTGCTCCAAATTTTAGCTTTTTGAAAGATTATTTAGGATCAATCAAACAAGAAAACTGTAAACAAATTATAAACACCAAAATTTTTTATTCACATAATTACTAAAGTACTTAAGTGCTAAGGATACATTAGTTCATGCGCCTTAGTGTTATTTGTCTTATCTCAAAGGATAAATTGCTACCTCCCTTGGCCTATAATTTAGTCCTGCCAACGTGATAGATGCAGTTCATCTTGGCTTTCTTGTGGCGATAAAATCTGTACACTGTCGAGATCTATCCTCTGTCAACACTAAAAGAAAACACTTATATTGTAAAATAAATACGCGTTTGTATATTGGTACAAATCTCACAAAGTAACCTTCAATTCTTCTACATATCATAACTAGTGCAACATAAGCTATATATTAAACAATATGCGTATAAAATCATTAGATATTCGAGAGGAAAAAGGTTTCCTAGTAGAATACTTCCTCTCCCGTGCCCTGTGCCCTAGAGTCTATATTATATTTTACCATCCCCCTTAAGCTGTATTCAGTGGATCATCTTCATTGATATATCCAAAGTTGTATCTTTTCCAATGAATGAATTGGGATGGGTTGAATTTTTGTGTTTAAGTGTAATTTTGGACTCAAAGTTGAATATTACCCCAAGCAAAAATTACGAGACCCAGCGTAATTCGCTGTATTTGTACTGAGGTTGTAGTATCAGTATAATTTAATTGCAAAAAAAATTCCTGTTTTTGATCCGCTTGCTTCGTAATATTATTGGTAACAGAAAATTTACTTGAAACTGTAGCCAATTGTGTGACTCTTCTACTATCTGTGTTGTTGGGTATATCAATGTAATATAAAAACATCTTGAATGATGCCAAATAGCTCTTCGTGTTAAAGGCACTAGCGGTATAGTTGTGCTGATATAGTTGTGCTGATATAGCGTTGATGAACTGATATAGTTGTGCTGATATATATAGAGGAATGGCCTTTAGTGTACTTATTAATACAAGGTTGTATTTTAGGCGAACCATTATACCGGTGACGGTGTGATTAGTTGCCAGACAATCACAATGGGAGATATTGTTAGGTCTAGAGGAAGTAGTAGTCAACTAAAAGCACAATGGTGAAATACATGTATCTTTTAAATTCCGTTCTCCAATCCTTATACTTTACAGAATGTTGCCGGATACGAATGAATTTGACATCGTCATGGCAAGCGCTTATAACCTGTTGAGCTCTACGCACCTTTTAAGAATGGAGAGGTCCCTCCTAACGTAGGATAAATACACGCGTATGCTGCAATATGAATCTTAGAAGGTAACCTCCGACCTCCTACATATGATAACTAGTAAAACATAAGCTATATAGTGTACAAGCTGAGTGTATACTCTTAAAGTGATCGAGATTAGGAAAGTTTTACTAACAAGAAAACTTTTTTGATTTCGTGTCGTGTGATATAACATATGTTAATATAATCTGTACTGACTAATATAATACCACTCTTAGAAGCTCTTACATGTGGAACATCATTTATGGTACCAACCAAAATCTTTTCTTTATCTCCACCCTTTGAAAATATATTCAATTTGTTTAGGGATAAGATAATACAATGTTTCACATTTTGCATGATAAGTGATGCTTGCTAAAGTCATATAATTATTTAAAATACTGTTAATTTCAATCTTCCTCAATGGGAATTTATTCTCATAGGGAATATTATCACTATCCAAGATATACACTTCAACATTCTTGATATTATCCATCATATAATCGGTCGTATACCTCATGAGGTCCTTGAAACGAAAGGAATATTAGAAAATTTATGTCCTCTTGAAATGGAATAATCTTCTTTAATGATAATGCAAGGTAGATTACCAGTAATAAATATAACAGAATAGTCACTGTAAGTTAAAGTATAACACATAATTCTTTCTATTTGGCTAACACATCTGATATAAGCACTATCTGGAGCACCTGGAGTCGTTTTCTATTAGTACTAATCTCGACAACTTTAAGAGCATACACTCAGCTTGTATGCTATTTTGCTTATATTTTATTAGTTATCATATGTAGGAGGTCGGAGGTTACCTCCTAAGATTCACATACTACAGCATACGCGTGTATTTATCATACAATAAAAACAAGGTTAGTAAGTTTGTAAAAGATGTCAAACTTTTTTAAAAAAATATTTTAAAAAAAGAGATATACGTGAAAATATTGCGTGACTAAAAAATATATAAGTAGATAGTTACTTATAATATTAAAGCTTTTAAATATTCTACTTTTCCGAAACTTCAAATATTAGTTTTTAATATAACTAGTACCTGTAAAATGATATTATTAATAAATTTATTACAAAATGTACTAAATCATCTGAAACGGTTTTGATATACTGAGATTTGATCCGTTTACCACGGTCACGTGTGCTTGCTAATATCGTAAAGCACGATATGAGAAGAGTTTTTTTCCAGCAGTAAACCTTTCTTCCTCCTGACTATAAAAAGATATGATACGCATCTCCTATACTATACGGTTTATGCTCTGCTAGCTATTAATTATAGAATGTTAGGCTTACCATATAAAACTAATACCATAATGCATACATGTAATATAATATTATGAGTAGTCTGTTTGAGTTTAGAGAGGATGTCAAATCTTTGCAATAATTAGAAGGTTGAGGTTGACTTATAAGATTATAAGTACATACTTTTTTACATTGTGAGTGATTTCTTCAAGTTTAGAAATGATGTTAGATCTTTACAGTTTCTACTGATGATGTTTCTTTCCTGTAGTTGTGTGACTTTAATGTATGAGTATAAATGCATACCCGTGTATAATTATTTTATCAAAATAAAATTCATTTTGTTGAAAATGAAGCCAAAAATAACGTTTCACTGTCGAACTGCTAAAGTTTGCTATGAGGTAAAATAAGCATGAAATTTCAACATGAGTAACAAAGCCTTAAACACAGCCTGATATAAGACACTAAGTCTTCAAAGAATTACGTAAGTCTTCTATATAGAAAAGGTGAATTCAAGTTTACAAATTGTTTATTACAGAAATTAGCCAATTACAATTATTTTAGGTTTTCCATACGTTCCCAACCAAAGTTTCTCTTAAAATTTATAATAGAAACTAGCTTTATAACTAATAGGAGGAAACATACTGCTGACAAACCACTTCTAACAGTGCCTACAAAACACGATGAGTTTACGCATAAAGAAGCAAAAATCTATTCATTTAGAAGAAACCTACAAAAATGCGGACGGAACTACAGTAAAAAAAGTATTCGAAAGACTTTACACCTGGGAAGAGATACCTGAGTGGCAAAAGGATAATGAACATATTCTTAAAGGTTATGTTAGAGAGACGAACAGTTTTAGCAGATGTGTAAAGAGTTTACTTTACCTTCATAATGAGACTGTTAACATATATTCCCATTTCATTCCTGGTATCTGCTTTTTATCCATAATATTTCTTAATAGAAACTATGTGAAAAATTTTGTTACCACCACAGCGATGGATTACTTTTTCATCAATGTATTTTTCTTTGGTGCGTTTACATGTTTGACTTTAAGTAGTATTTTCCATTGCTTTAAGAGCCATTCATTAAGGGTTGCTGTGTTTGGAAATAAACTGGATTATCTCGGAATTGTTATTTTAATTGTTTGCTCTATGATCAGTATTCTTTATTATGGGTTTTATGATAATGCATTGTTCTTTTATTTGTTTTCGTCTCTCACGTTATCATTTGGTATTGCATGTGGGATTGTTTCTCTCAAGGACAGGTTCAGAACAAGCCAATGGAGGCCATATAGGGCTGCACTTTTTGTCGTATTCGGTTTATCTGCAGTCTTGCCGATCATCACCGGAATATGGTATTATGGATACAGCGAAGCCTATACCAGGGTTCAGCTACCGTGGGTTGTCTTAGAAGGTGTATTTTACATATTTGGTGCGTTCCTGTATGCGATTAGATTTCCAGAAAAGTTTCATCCAGGTAAATATGATATATGGGGTCATTCTCATCAAATATTTCACATTCTCGTTGTTATTGCAGCGTTGTGTCATTTGCAAGGATTAATAGGAAGCTACGAACTTGTTCATGAACGATTAGGCATGGAACTTTGATTCTTTTTCTTTCTTAAAAGATTTTTGATCATATAAAATATTTAGATTGAGAAACAGATCCATGAATATTATTAGTATTAAATATAGTTAAATAATGACATTTATCTTTAGAAAAATATATAAGTATATTGAATAAGAAAAGTTGATACCCCCCCTAAAAATTATACCGAGTGTTTTTCAAAGCCACATGGAACCGTTATGCTATTGATGATAGTGATCGGTGATTGTGAAGGTAACCGGTACAGACCCTTTCAACTTAAGCAAACCCAGCTATCATGTGTCTATCATACTGCTGTTTTACAGTATGTTTATTACATTTCGAAATGCATATACCGTCTCTTGTATAGATTATACAAAAGAATGCATTAATTACTAATATTATATACCGTACGATATATTCCTGTAATTTATATCCAAGTTAGGGGGGATTCATAAGTTTCGTAGTTTGTAAGGTTGTTCATTAATAGGGCATATTAATTGGCCCATATCCATGGGAATAAAAAAAAATTGCTTTCACTCGGAGTTGAACCGAGGATCTCCACATTACTAGTGTGGCGCCTTACCAACTTGGCCATAAAAGCTTTTATTAATCAAAAATAATGTTTGCTCTTATATATCCTGTTATTTTGTTATGGTGAGGTTATTAGCAGTTTTTTTTTTGTCTATGAAATCAGTGTTACAAAGTTCTTTACTGTTGCTTCTTCAAATTATATGTTTCAATAATTTATGGCAAATTTAAATACTTGCAGTATATCACCTATACCATATACAAGGATATCTACTTATTATCATAACTGAATGATTGTGGCGTTGTCCCCTGTCCGTCGTTTAAGGTATAAACTGTCCATATTTTCAGCAGTTAATCTGGATAGAACCCCAGAGTAATAACTAGACTATTGTCCTGGAACGACAATAAGACTTGTTTATAATTTAAAAAAATGGTCATTTAAACTTCATATCTAAGGCAGCCATTTCAATCCAGTCTACCTTATTAAAATAAGGCTGAATTTAACGCTCTATCCAATAATCACATGTACCCATACATTTCCAGTTCAAAGAACAACAACTAGTCTAGTTTTTTACTATCAAAGTAAAATAACGGGTACTTTGCCTGCTATGCTTAAAATATTTGATGAGTCAATTATTTTTACTGGTGTGTGTACCAATATAATACATGTCTCTTGAATATGCAGCTAAAGCTTTAAGTGTGTAAATTAATCTGCTTCATACTCATATTATAGCAATTTTCTCTAGTTTCTCAACGTGTAACTAATAATTTGATTTTCACTGAACAAAAGCCAAGAAAAATTAACAATATATATAATAAATTGGTTATTCCCAGACTTTTAAAGATTTTTGAACGACTTATTATAAATTTGAAAGATACTGATTTATTTAAATATTAATAACGAAGAAAATCACAAATCACCATAATTATCATACACATCTCTCCAGTTTTTGTAAAAACCCTTGAAGAATTTCATACCTAAACCAACATCTTTGAAACCAGTTGTGGCACGAATACTATGCATTGCCAACTGTGCAATACCCAGGTCAATTGTACGGGCACCAGTTTGAGAGGAAATTGAAGGACCAATAGTACCACCCGACCTAGAGTTATTTTTAATTTGAAAGTATTGAACTTTGTCGTCATTTTTTCTAGCCAATTCTTCAATGAAAGCAAGACCCACAGAATCGGTTGCCATATGTGCATTTGGATCTAGCGATATGGTTACACCAATATTTGGTTTTGGGGAATGGTTCTTCATGTATACTTCCTTAAAGTTTGGATTAAAAAGGTGGTTTACATCTGCTGACAAAATAATGGAATTAGCAAAAATGGTGTGAAGATCGTTATATCTATTATGACACTTAGCAGATGCAGCTCTTCCAACAGTGCTTTCCAACAATCCACCCTTAGCACCTTGTCTTGTTAAAGAACCAACTTCTTCATTGTCAAATAGTCCAAGTAGAGAAAATGTGTTGGAGTCATTAGTTGAAATACTTTTAGAATAACTGATAAGGGCCCATAAAGCTGCAAAGCTACATAATCTGTCATCTAATCTTGGTGCAAATAGGAAATCTTCATTCAGTCCACCAAGAGAGCCCTTTTGAACGTCAAATAAATCTAAATCTAATTGAAGAATTTGTGATACTTTGATATTAGCTAATTTTGAAACGTATCTTAACAGTTGGATAGAATGTTTACCGATCAAAGGGCATTTGGACTCATCTTTAGAAATTACAGCTTGGTCACCACTATCATCGGACGTAAAACCGATAACTGGAACAGCTCGCTCCTCCTTATCAAAAGGGCCTTCGGCGGGTTGGCCGAAATGGGGTGCCAATGATGGTATTTTAGCAATTGGAAAAGGAGAAGAATTGATCAACTTGCTATCAACTGTACCAGTCTCTTCATCTTTAAACAGCACACGACCACCAATACCTAGATCCCTATCAAACCACAAATGGTTCAAGGTGCCACCATATGGCGCCACTCCCAACAGTTCATATCCTTCTACATCATCCTTTATAGAGGCTGGCTTCAATTTAGCTGCTAATGCATCAATATGGGATCCAATAGCCCCGACACCTTTAGTTTCTTCCCAGTTTTTACCTACCACAAAGGCGGCTAAACTGGTACCATTTCTAGTTGTAAAATATTTACCTTCATCAATTTTTTTATCCCAACTTTCCTTTTCTGACAGATAAGTAAACCCATTATCCTTCAAAACTTTGGAAGCATATTCAACAACATGAAATGTTGTAGGGTTATGATATGTAAAATCAATATATTTTTCGGCAAAAGCTTTAAACTCTGAATCATCGTCAGGAACCAAGGTGGCATCATGTTTTATCTCGATGAATTTGCTTCTTGTGTCCTCATTGTGAACTGATAAGGCTTGCAAAGCATTCTTCAATTGTTTGATTAACTGTAATTGATATTCTTGATTGTCTGTAGAGTTCATTGTAAAAAGAAATATTTGGATTAATTACCAAGCGTCTTTCTCCTAATGTAACAGCTGAAGGAATTGCCTAACATAACAAACAAAGCTCCAAGTTTTACTCCCCCTTTTATGTCTTTTTCAAATTTATTCCAAATTATGCTTTCTAATTTTTCAAGATAAATCTTTAAAATTATTTTTGGATAAATCTTGCCTAATTCAAGCGTTACATTGCTGGAAAGGACCAGTTGTTGATTCCCTTCAACAGCACACAGCGTAATTTCCCATTACCTCTCCCCAAATTGAGTAAACTTGAAATGAATATTTTATTTTAGGGTGTTTTATTTTTAAGTTTTATTCATGGTTATATAAAGTACTACATGTAGTCTACATATCTAATTTAGTCTCTCACTTCCATTTCAAAACCACTATTTTTTTTTTACCTTTTTGAGTTATGGAATCTTTCACTAATTGTAAAAAGTTATCATCTGTCATGTTGGTAATATCCCACGTAACTGTTTCCATTTCATCTTTTGGTGAAATGATCTTACCATCTTCGTATAGTTTGATAAAATCTCTAACAGTTTTACGTTTTATTTCTGGATTAGTTTTATTAAGCTCTGTAACCCAATATCCTGCGGATGTCAAACCTTTGAATATGTGTAACGAGGTTGGTAGAGTAACTGGCTGCTTTGACATCCCACCATAAGTTAACATTAATGCATTCTTATCTAATTTTCTGGCAATAGAGGAGCTTGATTTACCACCAACAGAATTTAATGCTAATCTAATTCTCGCATCAGAGCCTAATACATTGGGTAAAATTTCTTTAGCAAACATCTTGTCATTATTTTCAGTTTCAGAGATAACTTTTGTCGCACCAAATTTATTTTCTAACGTCGCAGCCACTTTTTTAAAGTCATCCCTGTCTCTAATGACACTTAGTGTCTTAACTCCTTTGGCTTTAGCAATTTGAGCCACTAACTTAGAAACACCTGAGGTACCAGCATTTTGTATAATCCATTCATTAGCAGATGAATCCCAGTCAATATAATTATTAACCAGTTGGTAAGCTGTGACACCATTAACAGAAACAGTAGCAGCTGTATGTAAATCTAAATTATTCACTTTAATCAAATCTGAAGGTTTATCAAAAACCCTGTAGTTGGACCAAGTACCTTGATTTGCTTGTAAGGGAATAACCCAATCACCCAGCTTTAAATCATCTGCACTGGATGTAGAAAACTTTTTAGAAGGTAAATGAATCACTTCAAACAACCCTTCATTACCTGCAATTGCAGAAGGCTCTTCAGTTTGATAATCTAACGTTTTTTCGGGTAGAGATGGATAAACACCTTGTAACTGATTAATATCAGATGGATTAATAGGAAATGCTAAAGCACGTAGAACAATTGATTCATCTAAATTTTGCTTTGGCGTATAGTTATGCACCGAAAGTACTTTTGTACAATCTTCGGCATTATGTGAGGAATAAATAATAGATTTAAATGTCTTTGGAACCTTACTCGACATAGATCTTTTGAAAGTGGGTAAAAACATACTTTTTGTATGTTAGTTTTTCCTCAGTTCAAGTACTATTTTAGTAAACAACAGAGTTGCTTATCATTCGAACAAATTGGAAAAAAAGATCTTGAAATATATATATATATATTGGGGAAGTAATATTTTAATATTTGTCATATTGTTGCCTTCTGATTATGTTAGGGGCCTTGTATGACGTTGTATTAGTAAAAGTAACTTATTTTTTTGAATATTTCAATTGGTCTGTTAGAGTGTCAACCCCCAATCTCGAAGGGTTTGCCGGGTAAAGTATGTTGGGTTCTAGGATGATATATTGCCAATATCTACATGCTCAACAGTTTTTGAATATCTGTATTGATATCACAGACTAGTCTGGTGTAATTAATTTTAATACCTTCTTTGTCGTTGTCAACATTGGAACCTGAATGCTCCCTTTTTGAGAGAGGTTGAAAAATAAAATGCGGCTAAACGTAATTTGGCTCATCATAAACTTGATTATCTTTATTAATTCTAAATGGTAACTCTTTACAGCTTACATTATTTACCATGTTGTCAGAACGACTAGGGATGTAATATAAAGTTAATCGGAACAAAGACAAACAAACATTAACTATTGCAATGATTAAAGAAATGGATTAAATGGTAGCCGATGCATACGTATATACTAAATATATAGAAAGTTGGGATATGGAATAAACTAATAACAAGCTCAACGATGAATAAGATTATTTTGAAGATTAGCTGCCAAATGGTTTGTTTAGTTGTTCTGGGATGTACATAATGTATAGAAATTGTCTTTCTGATGCGTGAAATTTCTCGTTGCAAAGTACTTTAATTGTGTAAACGAATATGAATATAGTGATGATGGATAATAAATGTATCTACTTTGGTTCTCCAGTTCGTTCAAACCTTCTTGTTGAAATCTCTTTTCCCAGCTCCATTGATTCACCATTTTTTAATGCATTGGTTTTTAATTTCTTATTCAACTTTAATAATTGAGGATTTTTGTTTTAAAGCTTCCTTCATTAATTGTATTTTTTCCATGAAATTACTCTCTGGAAAATTGGGTATAGTTCCATATTTTAGCACTTCAACTAATGGATATGTGAAACTTTCATGAGATGGAGAAATATATGTAACCAGCTTACCACCTTCAGAAATAGCTAATTTATGATGATCTTTGAAATTAAATTGGAAAGTACCATCACTTAATTCAAACATGACAAAGGTTTTGTATCTTGTATATCTTCTTAAGAAAACATCGTCTTTATGGTACTCTTCTCTACTGAATGTGGAAACTCTGCTCAGGTTAGCCTTCATATACTTGGAAAAGAAATCAACAATATCTATATGCCTTGATAATTCTTCTGGTCTTTCAGACAATAAGTAATGACTGGCAACCCAACCTTCACTTTGGTCATAACTGATGTACCAAAATTCTTCCGCATCAGCTAGACGTAAGACAGTAGATCCATTATTGAATAAAACACCAATATCTTCGGTAGAGAGTTGATATGAAAACCCATGTTTGTTTGAGTAATCAACCCATTTTGTGACAATCATTGGATGCTTAATCTCTGGTAATCTAGACTGTGGTAAACCTCCCATCTTCTTTTGTGCTTCAGCCTCCAATATACCATTTAATGTCAAGTGACATTCACTAGCTAAAATTCTAAGTGAGATCTCTGAATTGATCACATTGGTGGAACTGGCCACTAAACTTTTTCTTATTGTGGATTGTTGAGCTCTACGGATTCTTGATTCACGAGCTAAATCGTTTAGTTTTCTTTGTGTCTCCAAATCCACAACTTCTTGATATTTATTTTTTGTACCACCTGGCGATAAAGATTGTGGTAAGATTGTAGCTTGTTGCTGTTGCTGTTGTTGGTTATTATATGTTGGATCATCTGATAATTGTTGAATAGAAACTTTTTTCCAGTTATCGTTAATATTTTTATCCAATAAACCTGATCTTTCCATACAATCTTTGAAATTGATATAGGATTCTTCAAGAGTCAATATATCTTCATAATTTGGTCTGCGATCCATGACATTTTCCCTGGTCGATGGAGGAAATATACCTCTAAACCAAACGTAATCCATGATTTCATCCACTGATGGTCTTTCTAATGGATCAATAGATAATATATCTTGAATTAAAACCTTAGCTTCTGGAGATACGTATTTCTCCTGTGGGAAATGGAAATCACGATTTTTAATTCTTTCATAAATTGTATTAACATCTTTAGATTGGAACGGTGGTTTCCCTACTAGTAAAGCATAAATCATAACACCAATAGACCAAATGTCCACCTCAAAAGAATGTCCCGAATGTTTACCTAATAAAACTTCCGGAGCAATATAATTAGGTGTACCACAAACAGTATATTTTCTCTCTCTGTCGTTAGCCAATACAGCAGCCAAACCAAAATCACCTATTTTCAAATTATAATCTTTATCGAAAAAGATATTACCCAATTTTAAATCTCTATGGATAACTCTTCTTGAATGCATATATTTTACTGCACCACAAATTTGGGTCATGAAAAATCTCACCTCTGGTTCAGATACTAGTCTTCTAGATTTCAATAGTTCCATTAAAGAACCGTTTGGACACATTTCTAAAAGAATATAAACATTTGTATCATCTTCAAAACAATCAATAAATTGTACGATATTAATGTGCTTCATACTCTTATGAATTTGTATTTCTGATAATAACTTCTTTCTTGTCTTTTCAGATTTGATTGAAATTTTTGCAACTGTTTTAGCAGCATATATTTTGCCACTATCATCTTTCATTTGGAAACAACGAGCAAAACCACCTTCACCAAGGAAATGCCCTCTATGATAATCTCTACCTCTTGTTTTGATCAATGAGGGAGGGGTCTTACAAAGGGCAGACAATTTCTCTTTTTTCTTCCTTTGTTGTGGTTGTGTACGTTGTTGTTGATTTGTATTGATCTCCTGCCTCTTGTTGTTACTATTAACATAATTTTCTTTATTTTGTAAGTCAACTTGAATCCCTTTTGTTGGTGTTCTTAAAGAACGGGTATTCAATTGTCGATCATTGACAGATTGTAGAGGAGCTAAAGACATGATGAATGTATGACTTGAAATTATAAAATTTTAGTTTTAATATTTTAACAATATATTATCAAATGAAAACAAAGCTAGTGAAGATTATTACCTTGAATGTCACTAGTGCTTGATCACTTGGTTTTTATATTTGTAACTCAATAAAAAATAAAACAAAACTTGAAATGATATGCAGAGCGGGAAATAGAAAACAAACAAACTAACAGTTGATTGAGATGAACCTTATTTCTATACTTGTAAAATCTTGTGATATAAAAGAAACTCAAATAAACCTGTACCAATAAAAGGATATGTCTTGATATTTCTCAATATATATTTGTATTGAAAGACAACCAAAAAGTAGTATGAATAATTAAGAAAAATAAACAACTAATATATAAGTTAGTTTTGACAACGGGATGGCAATCAATTTAACTTTCCAAAAACAAATAATTATCTCAATTGATATAAGAGTCTTATAACAAGTGTTTGCTTGAGTTTGTACTGAGATGAAACAAAAATTGAGCTTTGGAGAGAAGTTAGTATTTTTTGTGATCTGAAATTTAAAGTCTGTTGTATATAATTTACTATTTTTTTATTTCAACATCGAGCTACTGTTGACACTTTTCCTCATCGGTACTCATTTTATGCTTAAACAATTTTCCCATTTGGGAATCCCTGTAAATAAAAAATGAAAAAATGAAAAATGATCTGCATGCACTGTTTTTGGGCCAGAAATCCCAAGTTCGAAGCCTTGTTGAGGTGCCCACCGCAATGAAGTAATTCTACAGCAAGTTTTTGATTAAAGAGTCTGTGATGAATACACAAGGAACACACACGAGGAGGACCAGCCCCATTATATCACTGGCTTTTTGATCCATCAGTGTTATAAGTGCATTACACTATGTATAATTATATTGTTTCAAAAACTATCATTTAGTCATATAAGCTGATAATGTATCGAATAAATATACTCTGCGGATAGAAACCTTTCCCTATATAACCTTAATAAACTATCAATTATAGCAATGATACTAACCATCTTCATCTTAATGGTAATAAACGTAAAGACTCATCTTGACATCACAAGGAACGGTTTTACTCTTTGCAGTTATTTACTTTTCCTGTTTAGGAAACCACATTACAATCTTTTTCAAAAACATGACAACCTGTAACTTTTCAATATTTCTTTGCTTTCTGATATCATTTCTCGAAAGTGCTTCTAATTTTACCTTTGATATTGAAATTCTTACAACGTTGCTTCATTTGATACATTCTAGGTCACTCAGTAATTAACAGAATTGGTATTAATACATTTTTTTTTTTTTTGATTCTCTTCATTTTCACTTAGCCTTGAAATTAACAAACCTTTGATTCGCAATTAAAAGGGTTTTAACACACGAACTATAGCATATTTAAAAGAGAAATCAATATTGTACTGTGATCAAATATCAAATATTGTTGTTCTTTTAATCACTTAACATACTCATTAGAATAAATATTTAAAATTTATTAACAAACGCATTTTAATATAACGATCATTAACGCAAATAATGTGTGGTATTTTCGGTTATTGTAATTATTTGGTTGAAAAATCTAGAGGTGACATTGTGGACACTCTTGTTGAAGGTTTAGAAAGATTAGAATATAGAGGTTATGATTCCACTGGTATTGCTATCGATGGCGATGAAGCTGATTCAACCGTTATCATCAAACAAATTGGTAAAGTGGAATCTCTAAAAAAAGAAATTGCCAAATATGATTTAGATAGAAAGGCTACATTTGTTTCTCATGTTGGGATTGCTCACACAAGATGGGCTACCCATGGTCAACCAAAACAAATCAATTGTCACCCACAAACTTCCGATAAGGCTAATAATGAATTCGTTATTGTTCATAATGGTATTATTACAAATTTTAGAGAGTTGAAAACTTTATTGATTAATAAAGGTTATAAATTTGAAAGTGAAACTGATACAGAATGTATCGCAAAACTTTACAAACACATTTATGATACCAACATTCAAAGTGGGAATGAATTAGATTTCCATGAATTGACCAAATTAGTATTATTAGAACTAGAAGGGTCGTATGGTTTACTATGTAGATCTTCTCATTATCCAAATGAAGTTATTGCTACAAGAAAGGGGTCTCCATTATTGATTGGTGTTAAATCCGAAAAGAAATTAAAAGTCGATTTTGTTGATGTAGAATTCCCAGATGATGATGATAAACCAGATATTCCTATCGTACAAGATGAAAATAAATTTTCTGTCTCAAGTAACAAGAAAAATCCATCTGCTTTCATCACAAATGATCACCATAATAATCGTGATAATCTTTTACCTATTGCTGCTAATGAGTTCAATTTAAGACACTCTCAATCAAGAGCGTTTTTATCAGAGGATGGGTTCCCAGCCCCAATTGAATTCTTCTTGTCTTCAGATGCGTCCTCTGTGATTAAACATACCAAGAAAGTTCTGTTCCTGGAAGATGACGATATCGCACACATCTATGACGGTGAACTGCATATCCACAGATCCAGACGCGAGGTCGGTGCGTCTATGACCAGATCGATTCAAACCTTGGAAATGGAGTTGGCGCAAATCATGAAGGGTCCATACAAACATTTCATGCAAAAGGAGATCTACGAACAGCCTGAGTCGACATTGAACACGATGAGGGGGAGAATGGACTTCGAGCACAACAACGTCTTGCTGGGTGGGCTAACTGCGTGGCTACCTGCTATCAGACGTGCGCGTCGTCTTATCATGATTGCGTGCGGTACGTCGTACCACTCGTGCCTGGCCACGCGTGCTATCTTTGAGGAGTTGTCTGAGATCCCTGTGAGTATTGAGTTGGCCTCAGACTTTTTGGACAGAAAGTCTCCGGTGTTCAGGGACGATATCTGCGTGTTTGTGTCGCAAAGTGGTGAGACTGCAGACACCATGTTAGCGTTGAACTACTGCCTGGAGAGGGGTGCTCTGACCGTTGGTATTGTAAACACCGTGGGGTCTTCTCTTTCCAGAGCGACGCATTGTGGTGTCCACATCAACGCCGGTCCTGAAATCGGTGTTGCCTCCACCAAGGCTTACACGTCGCAATACATTGCACTGGTGATGTTTGCGCTTTCGTTATCGGATGACAGGATGTCCAAGCAAGATAGAAGAGTTGAGATCATCCAAGGGTTGAAGCTGATTCCAGGGCAAATCAAGGCAGTGCTGAACCTGGAGCCACGCATCAAGGAGTTGTGTGATCACCAATTGAAGGGCCAACGGTCTCTTCTGTTGCTGGGGAGAGGCTACCAATTTGCTTCTGCCCTTGAAGGTGCGTTGAAGATCAAGGAGATCTCGTACATGCATTCTGAAGGTGTGCTAGCCGGTGAATTGAAACACGGTGTGTTGGCGCTGGTGGACGAGAACCTACCTATCATTGCGTTTGGTACAAGAGACTCACTGTTCCCTAAGGTTGTTTCTTCTATCCAACAAGTCACTGCTAGAAAAGGTCGCCCAATAATCATCTGTAATGAGGGCGATGATGTGTGGACGAAGGAGATGGAGGGGAGTGATCTGATCACTCTGGAAGTGCCTCAAACAGTAGACTGTCTACAAGGGTTGTTGAACATCATCCCACTACAGTTGATGTCATACTGGCTAGCCGTGAACAAGGGTATTGATGTCGATTTCCCAAGAAATTTAGCCAAATCCGTTACAGTTGAGTAAATAATATTATACCCTTTCAAATATCTGCTCTAATAACAAATTCATTTTTACTAATTTAATTGTATATCTATCAATTCTAAAACTATTTCATTCATATCAAATCATTTACTATACTTGATTACCTTTCCTTAGCCATAATAATAGTATGCAATTCTTTTTTTGTTACTTGTTTTTTTCTAAAAATTTAGTTGCTAGTGAAAATTGTGAATGGCGGCTATAGGCATTACCGGTTTAATAAGGGTACATAACAGCGAAGTTAAACATAAATTGTCACTTAAGAACTAACTTCTAAAGTTCCACCAAAGAAAACACTTTAATTCAAGTAACTCAATTGCTTGTAGTAACATATGAGTCCGACCTATAAGAAGAAAACTTTTGCTAATAGGCTTAAGGGAATTAACTTTATAAACTTTGAACCCAAAAGACTTTTATCGTCTTCAACTAGACTAACATATAAAGATTCAATCTTAAGGTCTGTCCAAAAGGGGAAAAGTCGTTTGCTACATATAAAAAAAATAAAAGACCAAGACCAGATCAAAGAAGTCGCTGAAACGAGAAATGACAAATTAATCGCACTAAATCAAATAACTCAAAGGAATTTATTATGCCGTCTTCAAGTCGATGACACAATGACTGGATTAAATATATCGGCAGAAGAGTGTATATTAAAAAGTCATAAAAAAATAACTGACTGTCAAAATAAGATATCTCATCAATTAGAAGAAATCAAAGAACTTGAAAGGAATAACATTATATCAACTCAAATCAACAATGACCTTATTTCTGATAATATTATTGAATCCATCAAATATCTTAATATAGGGTGAAATAAAAAATTATTTACCGTTATAAAGAGTAAAGAGAAATGCTATGATTTAAGTTATATACTAATAAAGTTATATATGAAATATCTATAAAAAACAATCGCTGAATGGAGTGCTCCCCTTAGGTCAGAAATATAATAATGCAATTGTGAAAAATAAATAAGAGTAAAACAAAAACAAATAAAGCTGGGTTATTATGGTTTGGAAACATCATATAATGCTTGCGAAATATAATCAATATTTGAATCATTAATCCCACTCAATGATAATCTACCATCATCAGTTAAATAGATCGAATATTTTTTTTTTAGTACATTAACTTGGCTTTGATTAAATCTTGTAAAATAAAACATACCATGTTGCTGTTTAAAATTAATCAAATCACTCCAATTTAAGTTATCAAATAATTTTAGTCTTATCGAATGTAATCTATCAACCATATTTTTAACATCATTAAACCATTCCAATTTCAAATCATTATCGGATAATACTTGATTTGCTACATGTGAACCATATCCCGGTGGTGAAGAATAAACTGATCTAATGATTGGTTTTAGTTGTGAATCAATGTTGTCTTTCAAATTAGCATGTGAATCTAATGGAGTTAATATACTCAATGATCCAACTCTTTCACCATAAAGACCCATATTTTTAGCAAAAGACTGACAAAGATAAAGACCATTTGACCAGTCTCCTTTTTCGAGACATATTCTTAGCAGATATGCATCATCGATCAAATTACCAGATTCTAAGCCTTGATATGCCATATCAATAATTGGTATCATTTTCAAATCATGAATTGTATCAATAATCAGTTTCCATTGTTCTCTTGTTGGGTCGACACCCGTCGGATTATGACAACAAGCATGCAATAAGATACATTGTGGAGTTGATCTCTTTGAAGTTGGGACACTATTTTTCAATTGATCTAACCAATTTTCAATTGAAATCTCACCAGTTTGATGATTATAGTAGTCGTATTTAAATATATTCTCTTTACTAAACCCATTTTGTTTAAATATATTTAAATGATTTGGCCAAGAATAATTTGGTAACCAAATTGAATTGGATAAAAAACTGGACAAGAATTTTGCAGTTATGGCAATAGCACCTGTACCGGATAAAGTTTGTATAAAATTAATCTTATCGTGAGATATATAATCTTGACCTAACCCCATGACAGAATCATTCCAGATAAACTTCAAAACATTTTCTGAATAGAATTGACTTCCATTAATGGGCAAATAAGCTAAATTGTGATTTTTTTGATTATAATTATGATTAACCAAACTTTGTGCTTTTAAAACAGATGGGAATGTTGTTACATGTCCATTATTATCTTTATAAATTCCGACAGTAAGGTTAACTTTTGCTGGATTTGGATCGTTATTATAGAATTCTGTTAACCCTAGAATTTTATCTGGTGGAGCAGGATTGATTTGACTCAAGAGGGAATTATGAATTGACCTAATGTTAACTCTTGTATATGTTGAAGAGTACTTCAAACACGATGAGTTTATAAGCATTTGACGTGGCGTATTGTAATAACCCTGTGTTAGGTCTATCAGTTTATTATACCTCAAGCAAGTGATATCGTAAGAGTGCAAAAAAAGGTGGAAGATACGCAAATCTTATATAATACACCATGGTATTTATACTATTGCTTACCACCATGATATTGGGGCATTAATAAGCTATGCCTTATCATCATTGTGACCCATTTTGTCCGAAGGTTCGGTGCTTTGTTGTTACAATGCTTTCACAATTTTGGTTTTTGCTCCATTTTCCAACGACAGAAAAACGAGCAAACAAACGTCGTGACATTGTGACAATATTGTAAATAAGATCAACAACAAAATAATAATAATTGGATGAATAAGAAGACCATTCCCTTCTCTGTCTCCAGGAGGGTTGCGAATACTCCATTAGAAACCGTATAACGCATTTATTCATTAATTTACTCTCATTATTATTATGGTTATCACCTTAATAAACACATCGAGTAGCTATAAATTTGCGTGACCATTAAAGATCATGTTTTTCTGCTTCAAAATGTTTTAAACAATTGTTTTAATTGTAGCGAGTATATGGCACTATTTTTCACCCAAAGAGTATTGAAGTGTGTCAACTTGTCAATTAAGTAGTAACATAATCGATTGCATAGTGACTTATTCTGATATCAAATAAATTGATGGTGAATTGAGTGTGCTGCCGACCCTTTTACACCCCAATGGTTAAGCTGCCAGTAGTGGGGGAGTATTGAGTCTTGGATGAACCCTTTTTGCATCTGCAGAAGTGGAAATCATTTCAGAATATAAAGCCCCCCCCCGCAGTGGCTATTGCTAAATGCGAATCAATCGATAACTGATCATCCCTCCCTTTATGGCTTACCGTCTCATGTATTCATTTTTTCAATAATTAAAGGTGTATAAGAAGAGACATTATATCATATACACTTTGCTTTTTTATATTCCCTAACTTATCCACACTATTTCACTATCCACTGCATCGAAGCAAGAAAATGTTCTTACTTATTGCGTCTTGTTTGAACAGCAAGAGCAAGCACCATAATTATCTCTATTCTCAAAGTTACTTATATAACATGCTTTTTTGTTTCAATTCAATTGGAAACCGTTTAAGAATTTATACTCGTTAATATGTTTCTGCATAATTCTTATTCTACTATCTATGTGGTTGTCTTTCTGTATTTCTCAACTGGCTAATAACTAAAAGAGGGAACATACAATGTGTGGTATCTTTGGTTATTGTAATTATTGGAAGGAAAAGACAAGAGGTGAGATATTGGATACACTTACTGATGGGTTACAAAAATTAGAATATAGAGGTTATGATTCTACTGGTATTGCTATTGATTCAGGTTTATTGATTAAACAAATTGGTAAGGTCGATGCATTGAAAAATGAAATCAATAAAATAAATCTAGATTTAAATGATATCTTTGTTTCGCATGTAGGGATTGCACACACACGATGGGCAACTCATGGTCAACCAAAACAGATAAATTGTCATCCACATTCTTCTGATAAGGATAATAATGAATTCATTATTGTTCATAATGGGATCATCACAAATTTTAAAGAGTTGAAAACTTTATTGATTAATAACCATTATAATGACTTTCAAAGTGAAACTGATTCTGAATGTATTGCAATACTTTATAAATATATCTATGACACAAATATCAAAAATGGGATCAAATTAAAATTTCATGATTTAACTAAATTAGTATTATTAGAATTAGAAGGGTCATATGGTTTACTTTGTAGATCAATTCATTATCACAATGAAATTATTGCTACAAGAAAGGGTTCACCATTATTAATTGGTGTCAAATCAAACAAAAATTTGAAAATGGATTGTGTTGATGTCGAATTTCCTGATGATTTATCTGATATAGAAAGTTATATCTTACCAGATAAGAATGAAAATCATAAAGAATCTTTTTTATTATTAGATTTACCGAATAATAAAGAAACCCCATCAACTTTTCTTTCTAATGATAAAAAATCAAATAAGGATAACTTTTTACCTATTGCTGCTAATGAGTTCAATTTAAGACACTCTCAATCAAGAGCGTTTTTATCAGAGGATGGGTTCCCAGCCCCAATTGAATTCTTCCTGTCTTCAGATGCGTCCTCTGTGATTAAACATACCAAGAAAGTTCTGTTCCTGGAAGATGACGATATCGCACACATCTATGATGGTGAACTGCATATCCACAGATCCAGACGCGAGGTCGGTGCGTCTATGACCAGATCGATTCAAACCTTGGAAATGGAGTTGGCGCAAATCATGAAGGGTCCATACAAACATTTCATGCAAAAGGAGATCTACGAACAGCCTGAGTCGACATTGAACACGATGAGGGGGAGAATGGACTTCGAGCACAACAACGTCTTGCTGGGTGGGCTAACTGCGTGGCTACCTGCTATCAGACGTGCGCGTCGTCTTATCATGATTGCGTGCGGTACGTCGTACCACTCGTGCCTGGCCACGCGTGCTATCTTTGAGGAGTTGTCTGAGATCCCTGTGAGTATTGAGTTGGCCTCAGACTTTTTGGACAGAAAGTCTCCGGTGTTCAGGGACGATATCTGCGTGTTTGTGTCGCAAAGTGGTGAGACTGCAGACACCATGTTAGCGTTGAACTACTGCCTGGAGAGGGGTGCTCTGACCGTTGGTATTGTGAACACCGTGGGGTCTTCTCTTTCCAGAGCAACGCATTGTGGTGTCCACATCAACGCCGGTCCTGAAATCGGTGTTGCCTCCACCAAGGCTTACACGTCGCAATACATTGCACTGGTGATGTTTGCGCTTTCGTTATCGGATGACAGGATGTCCAAGCAAGATAGAAGAGTTGAGATCATCCAAGGGTTGAAGCTGATTCCAGGGCAAATCAAGGCAGTGCTGAACCTGGAGCCACGCATCAAGGAGTTGTGTGATCACCAATTGAAGGGCCAACGGTCTCTTCTGTTGCTGGGGAGAGGCTACCAATTTGCTTCTGCCCTTGAAGGTGCGTTGAAGATCAAGGAGATCTCGTACATGCATTCTGAAGGTGTGCTAGCCGGTGAATTGAAACACGGTGTGTTGGCGCTGGTGGACGAGAACCTACCTATCATTGCGTTTGGTACAAGAGACTCACTGTTCCCTAAGGTTGTTTCTTCTATCCAACAAGTCACTGCTAGAAAAGGTCGCCCAATAATCATCTGTAATGAGGGCGATGATGTGTGGACGAAGGAGATGGAGGGGAGTGATCTGATCACTCTGGAAGTGCCTCAAACAGTAGACTGTCTACAAGGGTTGTTGAACATCATCCCACTACAGTTGATGTCATACTGGCTAGCCGTGAATAAGGGCATTGATGTCGATTTCCCAAGAAATTTAGCCAAATCCGTTACAGTTGAGTAAGAAAGGTTTTTACCTTTACTGTAAGTACATTGTTGTTTTGTTTTTATTTACTTATAAATTTCATAATGTATACAACTAATAAATTATTATTGTGTGAAAGAGTATATAGCGGTGCTTCATATATTGTGAAAGGGACTTTTTAAGAATGAAAGGCATTACTTTAATAAATGTTTCCATATAAGAGTATATAAAATCCCAATTTGTATAATCAGGTTGGAATACAAATATAAATTATTTAGATTCATTTTGTTTAGCTAAATCAACTAATATTTTGGAATTTTTAATAAATTTATCAACTAATTGCTCATCCATTCCCTTTGATGGTAAGATAAATTCTCCATTATTGTTAAACATAGAACCGTTATATTTTTCTAGTTCTGGAGCCCATAATAAGGGAACAACCTTATTAGCATAGGTATTAACATCTTGTGTGGTCTTGGAAATTACCCACTCTACCATTGAAGACATCCAGCCTTGGCCCATATAATTTGACCTAATCCCGGTCTGAATAATGCCTGGATTCAACCCAAATGTACTAACGTTTTGGTTCTCTTTGGTGGAATTAAGCACTAAAGCTTCATTTGCACCCACAGTATTATAGTGTGCTTTCATTGCATTGTATGGTGTCTTCAGTGAATTTAAATTGTCGGGATCACCTAAAGATTGATTACCTGGGAATCCCATAATAAAAACCCTTGGTTTTAAACTTATTTCCGATCTAATATTATTATCATGGTCAGTAATTTCCAAGTTGAATGATTGTTTCAAAGATGGAGCCAGATGATTTAGGATGACAAATCTATTCAAATAACTTGTAGCCATATCTCTTTCAATACCTTCTTTGGTTTCTTCTCTACTCGGGGAAGCTAAGATACCAGTGGTGAAGATGACATGAGTAAAGGGGGTCTTCTTATTGATACCAATCAATTCAGTAGATATTCTATTAGCTTCCTTCATTAGGCCTAAATCTGAAGTCTCAATGAAGTGAACTTTACGAGAGGTTTCATCATTTTCACGTAATGTTCTACCTACAACGGTAACTTTTGCTCCATTTTGAACCAAACTTCTAGAGATGGCTTGTCCAATACCATTTGTACCGCCAATAACGGCCACATTCATATCTTTAATATTGACATCTTTAAAATCAATTGGGGTCCATTCTTTTGTCTTATCTTTATGAATTGAAAACATCTTGTAATAGTTTCGTCTGAACTAAGGCTTCTTTCTGGTTGGTTTGACTAAAAGCAAGAATATCTAAACAAAAACAGTAACAAGAGCAATGTTATATATTAATGTTAAAGCCACTACTTTCAGAATTTGCAACTCCCTCCCCTCACTGAACACATTATCTGTCCACAATGGAATTACACTTGAAACTTGATTTATTTGAACGGAGCTTTACTAATCAAAAAAAGGGAATATTTGTAACGTGGATGAAGAAATGACAACCGTGATAGGCTAAGGGCTGGCTAGACGTAAACAGATCACATAAGAGATAAACCTTTCTCAACGTAAGATGATCTGATGGATCAAACGAGAGAAGCGTTGTCCATTCATAGCAAGAAGCTTTTCCAGATCTCAACTGAGTAACGCCGTAAATATGACAGTAAATTGTACTGTTAATTATTCAGTGAGATGGATTTGTAGCCAAAATAAAGGGAACATATCAGTAGAAGGAAGTCGATGGGATCCAATCTCATAACTACTAAAGTCTAATTTGATTCTAAACCAACAAATTGTTGATTTATCGCCAGTGTCTTAATGGCACTGCATTTTAAAGCTGTTGTTGATATGAACAACCTTACTTCTTTTTTTTTTTTTTTTCCACCCCGGGGTTATAAGAAGTTCCGTCCGGGGTAAAACGAATATAAGTTGAATCCTTCCCTGAAAAGGGTGAAAGATAGCGTATGTACAAGATCAATAAGTTACTCATTGGGACGTAATTTATTTAATGTGTATAAATTTGAATTGAAGACAATAATTAGTTGGTTTCAATAAGAAAAAGTACAGTATACAGTAGCTAGCAATCATTATCACTTAAAAACTATGTCAGATATAAAAAAATTGACAATTGGTATTGTTGGTGCCCATGGAAAGACAGGCTCGTTGACTCTAAAAGCTTTACAGCAACATGGTTTTGAAAACATTGTTGCCTTTACGAGAAATGTTATTGATCTAGAGAATGACTCGACTTATAATTCTAAATGTATTAAACAGGTGAACTTGGATTTGATCAATAGTTCAGTCTTAGATTTAGTGAAAAAATTTAAGGGTATTGATATCATCATATTTACTGCTGGTGCAGGTGACCAGGGTCTACCACATTTATTTACAGTAGATGTGGATGGGGTTTCTAAATGTGTAGAAGCTTGTGAAAAAGTTGGTACCAAGAGATTCATTTTAGCATCTGTAATTAACGTAGAAGAAAGAGACTTTTGGTGGTCTTTAGAAGGTGATTTAAGATATTATTTTATTGCCAAAAGGTGTGCCGACCATGAAGTTAGATATTCAAATTTAAATTGGACAATTTTACAACCAGGTTGGTTATCTATTACTAATAAGCCAACAGGTAAAATTCAACCATTAGAGACAATTGAAGAACAAAGAATGAATGGATATACCATTGAAAGAGAGGATTTTGCCGAAGTGATAATATCTTGTATTCTAAACCCACAAGCAACGTGTATGAAAAGTATTCCACTTGCCAATGGTGATACTGAAATTAATAAAGTGATCCAAAATTTAATATAAATACTCTTTTTCCTCTTTCTATCTTTTTTTATTACTATTACTATTATCTGATATGTAGCATATATATGCCTTCTATAAATATGATAATGACCGTATTTAGGTAATTACCGCCTTCTGCCTCTGTGGGCATTTCTTCTAGATTTTGTAGGTAATTTCAATCTTCTGAAATTATTACTAACTAAATTATACTTGCTCTTACGTTTCTTTCTAATTGGTTTTTCCACGGGTTTATTATCCTCGTCGTTGTTTTTGTTCAATTTAACATCTTCCATTTCTAACTTATTAGTCAAGGCTGAAGATAACGATATTGATTCTTTATCTATGAACTCCTTTAATTTGGTTCTCTTTATATTTCTTAACATAGCATGTAAATCAAGATTCTTATGGGCAGTATCTCTATCATCATTAGAATCATGAACCCTTTTAATAATGTTTCTTCTTTTTCTCTTTAGAGTGGTGTTTTTTTGAATATCTGGCAAAGGCTTAACTTCTTGTTCTTCTACAGCTGAATCATTCGTAGTGTTGATATTATCTTCGCTACCTTCCATTTTCTCTCCATTATCGGAATCGTCTTCGTTGATGTCATCCAATTTTAATTCTTTCCTTACTGTTTGGAATTCATTTTCCAGTTCCTTCAATGACTTGGTGAATGATCGTTTAAATAATGGTGATGGACTAATACCTAAGGGTGTAGCATTCTCTGTAAGGTCTAGATTCAGATTTCGTCTTGGTGTGGTCTGATGTAATTTTAAACTAGACTCGATTTTCAATGGAGAGTTTGGTCCATATATAGGCTTAGATTCATGTCGTATTGACGGAATATCATTTATATTTTCAGTATGCTGCACTAAGTTTTCTATAGCCACATCTTCTTCCTGAGTTATATTTATGGTATCATCATCATCATCATCATCGGTATCATTTAATAAAGCATCTATTTCGGAAAGATCTAGTCTTTTTTTCACTGGGGATAAATTAATTTCAAACAAACTTATAGATTTTCCGTATATTTGTGGAGTTGGGCCAAATTCTTCATTTACGAGTTCATCAATTAAATCATTATTGATTGTATCCTCATTGGTTAAATCGGTTTTAATTGGTGTCTTATTCACGTTAATCTTTTGATTTTTAAATTTAGAATATATCTTATATTTAGATTTTATTGCTGGCACTTTATCTATGTCATTCCTCTTTGGTGATCTGTTATATTTCTTGATAAAGTCATGTTCCCATTGTTTCAATTCCTTTTTCAATGATACTCCATCCATATTTTCAATCCCATCTCTTTTATGTTTTAGAGTTTATTATTCTTTGGCGTTTAACTGTTAAGATCTCTTTTTTTTTTTTTTTTTTTTTCTAGTTTCATTTAATTTGAAATTTTTCACTTTTCTCTCTATTAAAATTGATTATGAATAAAGAGTACTTTTAGACTGTGAGAATAAATGCATAGAATATTTCAATATATATATACATAAACACATTAAATATATAATAAATTCATAGTGATAGATAGAATATCACTAAAACAAAAACATAAAGGGAGGGAATGGCTCATGGGCGGTTAATAAATAAGGTATAGTACAATTGGAACCACCAAATCCTGAAACTGAGCACATATAATCATTAGTGATTATACTGTTAAATAATAAATAAAGGCAAACGTCATATTATGAAGACTTTTCTTCTTCTTTTGTGTGTGTGAGTGTGTGTTTTTTACTTTTAAAAAAAAATTATTCCCTGTTAATGCTTCAAATCAATTAAATTATTGTAAATCTTGTAAAGAGAAATTGATATTGTTGAAATTGCTAAAATTATTATCTTGTTCATCCATTAATTCCTCTAAAGTTGGTGCTGAATAGAAATATGAATCATTATCGTCTACATTAGTTCTTGCTGTTGAGGCGTTATCGTTATTGTTATTTGAAACAACATTGTCATTAATATTAGTATTTTTAGTGGTGTCATTATCTAAAGATTTATTATAACGTGGTAGGAATTTCCAAATATTATTATAAATTTCGTTTTCTAATTCATCATTTGTGGTTCTTTCTATAAAATCATCATTATTATTATTATTTTTTTTTTTATTATTACTATTATTATTACTATTTTGATCATTAGGGTTAGGTAAATTGAAAGCAAATGATGATATTAGTGAAGTGGAAGAGATGTTATAACTGTGATCTAGATTGAAATCTGCCAAAAGGTTGTTATTACTGATGTTGTTGTATGTGAAATTTTGTAATTTGTTGAGTGATATACATTTTTCATTATTTGGAGTGGCCACGATGGTATCACTTGGGGAGATATCTCTTGGAATAGATTTTGACTTTTGTGTGGTGGAGATATTGGAAGAGTTTGAGTTTGTTGGAGTGATATTATGGTCCTTTTGTGATGAGATTGACGATAAGATTGAATATTTGTTTTCGTTTTCATCGATTGATGGTAGGTTTAAAGACGATGATTCGTCATCGAATTTAAGAAATGCTAAATAATTGCTTGAATTTTTCTTTGAAAGATTATTTTGATTAAGAAAGTTGTTGTTATTGTTATGTTCTCTCTTGACGTTTGAGATTGTTGGTACACTTTGATTTCTTCTTTTGTTACCGTGAGAAAAGACGGTAGAGGTTGAAGAATTTGAGGATTGAACTGAGACAGGTGACGAGTAGGTAGATGATGAAGTAGAAGATATTATAGAAGAGGTACCGGACATTGAATTATTATTATTATTGTTGTTGTTGCTACTGTTACTACTGCTACTGGTGGTGGTGTTGTTGCTGTTGAAGAAAGTCTTTCTACCTGGTCTTGGTCTGGGTGGTAATACCCATCTTTTGGACGTTCTAATTGTGAGGGTGGAGTTGGCATTGTTGTTGTTTTTGTTGTACCTTTTATTGTTTAGTGAGTCGTTGTTATTTGTCGATGTGTTGGAAGTGGTGATGTTATTTTGAAGAGATAGTTTTCTCTTTGGTACGATTGGTGTGAAATGGATAGAATCCTTTCTTGTTGCGGTATCCTTTTTCATTATATTTGAATTTAGCGTGATTGCGGAGGTCATTATGGATTGAGTCGTATTAAAGCCAGTTTATTACGATTGATTGATTTGTTGATTTTGATTGAATATTAATTGCACAATAAATGAATATTGGAATATTGATAAAAATATATTAGGCCTAAAAAATCTTTTTTAAAGGTTAGAATAGAGTATATTTATATCCGGGGAAGATTATTAAAAGGAAAAAAGTTTAATAATACTTGTAGGAAATGGGATTGTTAAAAGAGGGTTTTCTGTCTCTTTTAATTATTTATTTTATTTTGACAGATATAATAGCAAAAAGGCAAAACAAAAAAAATGTAATTAGGTCGAGGTATTTTTTCTATTTTACAATATACTGTATTATGTTATGTTATTTTGATATGGTTTATTTTTCAAAAAAAAAAAAACACAGTGAAATAAAATATAGTGGATAGAAATAGAGAAGAGGGGGTTAGAAGATGAGGAGGACGGGGGGAGAGAGATGATGTTATCTTTTTTAGTGAGGAGATGAGGAAATAAAAACAAACTTTATTTATTTTATATTTGATTTGAATCACACTACTTTATAAAAAATAGTTGAATGTTTAGTAGTGAGATGTGTGGTTAGTGTTTTAATTTTTTTGATAAGAGTTAGAGGGAACGTAAAAGAGAGAGAAAGGAAGTGTGATATAAAGGGTAGAAGCAAGGAGAGATAAAGCAGATGTTTTGGTGAATGCATATATATATATATATATAAGTGTGTGTGTGTGTGCGTATATATGCATGCAAGTATGTTTGAGTGGATAGAGAATCTTGTTCCCAAAACAGATTTTGCTTTGTTACGTGCTTGACATTTCGAGCATTATTAAGGAATAAATCTCGCTCGAGCCCCAGCGGGCATTGTGGGCTAAAAATTTCTCGGCGACAACAGCGGCGGCGGCGACGGCGACGGCAGCGACGGCAACGACAGGAGACGTGCCTGTGTGGACGGCGGCACAATGGCGGGCGCTGCACTGGCACGCGCACAAAGGGAGCTGCAGCGGGCCTCGAGCGCAAAAGAGCGCAAACGACGCTTTTTTTCTGCCCCAGCGACACGGCATTGTTTTTGCGGCCCCCCACGCTGGTACGCACCGGGCCAGAGGCACAATGGCGCATGCACAAAAGGGGAAGTGTCTATTGTGCGTGTGCGTTTGGCAGAACAAAAGCGCGCGCAGAGCAAAATGAAACAGTTCCGAGATCCGAACAATAATCCCCGAGATATTCCTGTACGCCGTAAACGCTAAGCAGCGCTAGTTTTATTACTGCCATTGTTGTCTTGCGCCGGCGAGGCAAAGGATTTAACGGGGATACCCGTAACACAAATTTTTGCAAATGTCATCATCTATCTCTCTGATGGAGATTACGAGGGGGGAAATCAAAATGGCATTCTTCTTTGCGCTGGACAATACGGCGCACGGCACGACGTGTACAATGCCAAGTGGAAGTGACGATAATGGTCCCTGGAGAAGACAATAGCAGTAGGGGACGACAGATATATATATCATCCATCATATATATCTTAGAATACGGTTGATTATTCACACAAGCGTTTATGTCCCTTTGCCCCGTGTGTATTTACTAATTCGCTGATGAGATTTGTAAATTAATTGTAAATAAATTGTAAACAAACTGTAAACATGATGTAACGATAATGTAATAAGTGGCTACTTCTCCGTGTTTACGTCCGAACTGTGTTCCTCCCATTCAAGACAACAATAGCAGCGAAGCATACTGGCTGTGGTCTCCACTGGGCCGTGTCGATTAATTTTCAGCCGATTCCATTGTCTGCTTCGCCCTACCCCCGCAATCCCGGGAACTCGGTCTGTCAGCAATCAAACTTGTCCTTAATGCATTGTTGTTATAATAATAAATACAGCAATAAACACAGTAATAAATACCTCAAAAAAAGGTATTGTTTCCAGATCACAGCAATTATAAGGCACTGCTCCATCCAATTTCACAAAATAGATTTACTTGGAATGAATAATCATCAAAAAGAAATATATAAACTTCCCATTTTCTTTGAAGATCATTACCAATTTTGAAAAACATACGATTATGTATTACTGTGACAATGGTTTATATTCACTGTTGTCGCTATTATCAAGAATGTTTCATTGTAACAGACCCCTTCATCTATTATCGTCTAATTTCACTATCTACTTATTTCCCGCACCCCCGCCCCACTACCGATAAATGATATGGGTGGAACCTTGTACAGTTATTGTATTGCAAACTATATGTACACAGACACGGACTTTCTCTACTTAATTGCCTCGGAAATATCGTTTCACACTCCACTACTAGTAATATCAAAGGAGAAAACGGCGTTAATTCAGAAACCAGAAATATCTGCTGATGTGATACGATCTCGCGACTGCATGTGTCCAGTCATGTGAGATCAAGAAACATACATGACACTGCATGTCTTTTCCTGATCGGTGCCTGGAATTGTAAACAGTATGCAATATCCATCTACCCCCCCCTTGACCCCATGTGCAATTCTCACTGTAAGAACATCTTCATATCCTTGGTACCATTCCACATTTGCATTCTCACATTCTTGTTTGTACCATACATATTTGCATATTCGCATATTTGCATATTTGCATTATTAAAGCATATTTGTATGTGCACTGTATTATTGAAGCAAATGGTCGGCCCTTCGATCCCTCTCCGTCGCAAGTTTGCCCGATCTCTCTTTGTATATTTTTTCATGGCAAAATGTTTGAAAAATTTAATTGAATACTATTCCTCAATAAACTCATCGCTACTTATCTTGCAATATATATATATATATATATATATATATAATTGACTCCTCTAAATATCTGATCGCAGATATACCACACTTCAACCATGCCACTGATCCTTTTCACTGGGTATCCATCCTCAGGTAAGACCACGTACGTCAACAAACTGGTTCAACTATTAAATGCAAAAATTGAATCAGATCCACATCTCGCAAACTACAAAGTCATCTTGCATTCAGATAAATCACTGGGGATAGAACACAACGACTACGTCTCATCACAAGATGAAAGAAAACTAAGATCAAAGATTACGTCAGCGGTGAGAAGAGACCTGTCAAGATCAAACATCGTCATCGTAGACTCACTCAATTACATAAAGGGTTCAAGATACCAACTACACTGTGAGGTTAAAAACATCTCAACCTCATTCATCTGCATCCATGTCATGTCCTCTTTGAAACAAGCACAAGAATGGAATCAAGCAGAAGATTTGACCCTGGATCATACCCATTGGGACGACAAACTATTGAACGATCTAGTGGCAAGATACGAAGAACCAAACGAAACGAACAGATGGGATTCCCCTCTATTCCCAATCTTATCACCCCATGATACATTCCAAGATAACAATATGATAGATTCAATCAACAACATCATCTTCTCAAACGGGTCCAAAAATTCAACAAGACAAAATTCACCAATGTCATCATCGTTAAACAATCCTAATAATTCAATCAATAACCAAAATAAAAATATCTTGAAACCAAACTCTGTCACTATTTTGAAACCAGCAAAACAATCAAATTTTATGCAATTATTAGAAATTGAAACTTCAAAAGTTAATAAAATATTATTACAACATTTAAAAGAACAGGACTCCATCGGCAATAGTAACGGTGCAGGCCAACTGACAAGAATAATGATCAGGGGGGAAGATGTCGATGATCCAGGTTGTATCTTTGTCGATTTGAATTCAATTTCAATAAATTTAGCTAAATTACAAAGATTGAAAAGACAATTTATTCAATTGAATAAATTAAGAGACTTAGATCTAGATAGAATTATGATACTATACTCTGACTACTTAAACAAAAATTTATCAGATTAAACAGAATCATGATACTATATTCCGACTACTTAAATAAAAACCTATCAGATCAAATAGATCCATTTTTGTATATTTATTACCATTATATAGACTATTTTTTTTATTATTTTTTTTTTTTTTGACCTTTCTCTCCTAATCATTCAAAAAAATTTAAGAAAAAAATAAAAATAAAAATTAACATCATAAAATAAGTGTCGAGACCTCGCCTCATTGAAGTTATTATTATCTATAACTGGTAAAGGGCAAATAATCTTCCCCATCTTAAAACAGTAAAAAATCGATATATATACACTCATACAACCATGTCCTTTATGAAATCTGTTACAACTAAATACAAATTTGGTGCTCATGTGTCCACCGCAGGGGGGATCTCCAATAGTGTACTAAATGCAAATAAACTTGGTTGTCAATCATTCGCCATGTTCTTAAAATCACCAAGAAAATGGGATTCACCTCCACTAACCAAAGAGGAGATCGATAAATTCAAATTGAATTGTGAAAAATTTAAGTATGATCCATTATATGATATCTTACCACATGGTCATTATTTTATTAATCTATGTAATCCAGATGAAATCAAAGCACAAAAGGCATACACACAATTAATAGATGAATTACATAGATGTGAGCAACTGGGTATTGGCCATTATAACTTACATCCAGGCAGTGCATTGAAAGGAGGTGATATTAAATTACAATTGAAACAATTGGCTAAATATTTGAATAAAGCCATTGAAGAAACAAAATCTGTTATTATAGTATTGGAGAATATGGCTGGGAAGGATAATATTATTGGGAACCAATTAGAAGATTTACGTGATGTTATCGATATTATTGACAATAAAGAAAGAATTGGGGTATGCATAGATACATGTCATACATTTGCCTCGGGTTACGATATTAAATCATCTTTAGAAAAATTTAACGAATTTTGGAATCAATTCGATGAAATTATTGGATTCAATTATTTAAAATCAATGCATATTAATGATTCAAAGGCCCCACGTGAATCTTGTCAAGATCTTCATGAAAAATTGGGTCAAGGTTTCATAGGGTTAAAACCATTTCAATGGTTAGCACATGATAAAAGATTTGAAAAGATCCCTTTAATTCTTGAGACTCCACATAAGGATGATAATGGGTATGGTGAAGAAATCGAATTATTACAATGGCTAGAAACTGTAGATGATCCAGACAATGATGAATTGCTAGTCAAATCCGAAGAATTACAAAAATTAGGTTTAAAGACCCGTAATGAACAACAAGCTAAATATGACAAGAAATGTGAACAACAAAATAAGAAGAGAAAAGTTAACGGTGGTGGTGACATCTTAAGTCAATTATCCAAGACCAACAAAAGAGTCAAGCATGAATGATCCTATTTGTAATAATATACATATATATATTTAGGAAAAGAAAGAGAACTGTAATTTTTCATCCAATAGTTCTAATCTGATCTCTCATCTAATCTGATCTTGAAAAATATTAGGTTGATCTTAATTTTTTAAGGATTTTTTTTTTTCTTGGTTTTGTTTTGAAGAAAGTCGCGATGCACAAAGGACGTGTTTATGATATATAAGGAAGAGAGGATTGAGGAGTTGATAAGTCATAAACTAACAGTGGCATTGAAAGAAAGTATTCTTTCAACAACAAAAAAAAGCATTAAAATATCTATATTTGGGCACATTGATTATTTGAACAAATTATAGTGTCTCTCACAAAATGGATCAAGGTAGTTATGAGCAATATCTTAAAAATAATATCAATAAACCCAAGACACCACAGTTACAGCAGCTAAATACAGACTTCAGTGGTGAAACTAATATCCAGAACAATGATGGCTTACGTGGGACTAGCGTGAAAAGTCCACAAGGTTTGAGTACACCTCGGTTTGATAATATTCAAATATTTCCCACACCAATGAGTTATCTACCGTCATCTCCCATGGTAGGTTTGGGTCTGAATGGTTTGACCTCTCCTATTTCACAAAATCAAGATAACAAACAAGTTCCGCCACAAACTTCAGAGATTTATATTAAGAAAAGACGAGATAAAGTAAATGCGTTGAGAAACTTTGACCTGAATGAAATTAGTAATCTCAATAATCAACCTAAAGATTCAAGAAATCTGGATGAAGTACTAAAAGCTGAACATCGTATTGTCTCCGAATTGGTCCCGGCACCTTCAATATTACCACAACGTATTTCATCTCTTCCCACAGTGGGGGAAGATTCAGAATATTCAAGATTGGGAAGTAGCGGTACAAGCGTAGGTGAAAATGACCAAATGGGAGTAGACCATAAAGAAATCGCAGTTACGGACCTGAAAACAGTCACAGATACCAACATTGATATCTTAGAGATATTTCTTGTTCCAAAACTGGATCAAACCATTAAATTAAATAAAATAAAACAAATTGGTAAAGGTAATTTTAGTGTGGTAGAGTTATATGAAAATATTGATCAAAATGTTATTGATCCAAACATAAAATTAGTTGCAGTTAAAAAGATTATATATCCTGACAACTTATTCCATTCATCTCATCACGGTCGAAATACTGAATTATTATCAAGTTTTGAGAGTTCCCTAACAAGAGAATTATCAGTTTTGCAAAAATTGAACCATCCTTGCATAATTCATCTCTACGGTATTAATAACCAAATATTTATAACAAATAAGACCCCACTAACAACATTATTGAAACGAAGTAGCTCTAATTTATCATCTACAACAATACCTGAATGTGATATAATAATGTCATACTGTCAAGGTGGTGATCTTTTAAATGCACTAACAGAATGTAACGGTGGTCTAGAAATGAAATTGGTTCAAAGGATTTTCACTGAATTGTGTTTAGCTGTTAAATATCTTCATGATAATTTAATCATTCACAGAGACTTGAAGTTAGAAAATATTCTATTAACACAATCTTTAGATGAGATTAAATTGATGGCAAATGACGATACGGAGAGAGAACGTTATTTCAACACTAGTATTATTCAATTAACAGATTTTGGTCTTTGTAAAGAAATTGAAAACTACGAAGAATTATGTACAGCTAGATGTGGTTCAGAGGACTATGTTTCACCAGAGATTTTAATGGGCATCCCATATGATGGGCGGTTAAGTGATACATGGGCCATGGGAGTCATATTGTATTGTTTATTAGAGGATCGTTTGCCATTTGATCCACCAGTTAATGCAAATATAAGACAAAGAAGAAGAGCAACATCCCATAGAATTGCAGGTTTTGAATGGAGATGGAATAAGATGAAGGATATCAATATGGCTGGGAAAGATATTGTTACAAACACATTGATAAGAAAAAATAAAAGATGGGACACTAGCCACATTATAGGATCCCCATTTGTTTCTGATATGACAAAACAGCTAGCATTTATAAAAAGTTAGCATGTATTTATTGAAAATATATAGAAGATCTTATATAGCTTCAACAAACGGTCGAGTTAAAAATAAAATTAAATGCATAATATTTTAAGGAATAGTTATATGAGAATAGCAAGTGAAGGTTTCTGGTATAAAATTACACAATAGTATGAGTACTAAATGCCATTGAAGAGTTTGATACGATTAGTTGATTTCTTCGACTTTGTCATCACCATCTGCCTCTTCGTCATCATTGTGATCAGCAGAGGCACCATCTTGGTTCTTCATTTGTTTCATTAATTCTTCAAATTCTTTAGCTTTGTCACCGGAGAGCATATCTTTTAAGTCAGCACCACCAGCGGCAGCACCAGCATCAGGAGCACCGCCCATGCCTTTTAGCATTTCAGCCATGTCCATACCACCTGGACCACCGGCACCGGCACCACCCATACCCTTTAGCATTTCAGCCATGTCCATACCACCTGGACCGCCGGCACCGGCACCACCCATGCCCTTTAGCATCTCAGCCATGTCCATACCACCTGGACCACCGGCACCACCAGCACCACCCATGTTCTTTAACATTTCAGCCATGTCCATACCACCTGGGCCACCTGGACCACCTGGACCACCGGCACCGAAGGCATCCATACCTGGCATTTCATTTTCTTCAGGAACTTCATCTTGTTCATCTTCATCAACCCATTTATCGAAATCAGTCTTAATATTATTATATTTAACCTTTTCTTTAGTTAATCTTGGCCAATATTCAATTTGTAAATCTTTCTTAAACATTTTTAAGAAATAATGTTGACCATTAGCCTTTTTATGCAAAGTTTTATCTGGAACAATTTCCTTGAAAAAATCGATATGTAATTTATATTCATGTGTCACTTCATCACCAACATGACCCTTGGATTTAGCAGTTAGGTCTAAATATGTTGGTTGAATGTCTAAGACTGGGTCTTCACAATCAGTGATATGAATAGTTAATAAAATATAATTTTTTTCTGGATCAGTTTCGTTGGATCTTTGGGCCCATTCGACTTTTGGAAGTAAAGCTGTAGTAGACATGTTGTATTGTTATTTTTTTGATAATTAATTGATGTCCGAGTTGAATGTTTTGTTTCAATCAACTACCTGTAATGCTGTCCATTGCAATTCATACATCAACCTATATATATAATTATAATTTAGCATTCAATAAAAAAAATCTATCGCCCCTTCGAAATTCAAAGAATTTTGTAGAACAAAAAAAAAAAATTATAATAAAAAATCATAATAAAAAATTAAAGCTAAAGTTGTGAAAAAGAAATGGACGAGTTGGGAATCGAACCCAAGACCTCTCCCATGCTAAGGGAGCGCGCTACCAACTACGCCACACGCCCAGTATTTCTTGATTTTAAATCATTAATGATAAACAAGTTATTTATTATTAGTTTTCTCGTGATAAACTCATAAAATAGCATTTTTAGATGTTTTAGTTGAAAAAGAAAACCTTTACATCATTTATTCTGGTATTTATTGAAAAATATTGTAATTATTAAAAAATGGCTTCCATAATTGCATATGGAGTTAAGATGAATTTTTTTCATTGCGTACCAAAAATAAATGTTTTAGGACAAAAAGTTAAATTTTATATTTTTCAATACCTAAAAGAATGTTCAGCATTTTAAACAAATCAAACAATATTGATTCCAAATATTATAAGTTGCCGTTTTTTTGTATAGTCGGAAATAGTGCAGACAGTTCCTCTACCATAGTTTTACTAGTTTTGGGACGACAACGAGTAATCATTTCAATCATAATTATGGTTCCTGAAACTAGAAAGTTCTCGATACAAATAAGAATAAATAGTTGACTACGTTATAGACGTTACTGCTTCATATTTTTTAAATTAATAGAATATGATTGAGTTGTCTATATATAAAATATAGTCTAATATGGTAGATTAAAATTGCAATATACAATGGCACTATAAGTATGTAATGATACTTGAAATTTTCTGCCAACATCACATACTATAACTGTACACCATAATTGAATATCGGAAATAGTTTGCCCAAAACGATTTTCTAACTATAAAATCCATAAACACTGTACTTCAAGTTTCAAGATTTATGTAAAAGCACGGAATTGTTTATTTTTTTAAATGAAGCTAATCCAATCTAAACTTCCAATCCACAAAAAACCCCACAAGAATAATACACACACATTTTATACTTTGCTTTAATAGTTCCTATATTTTATAGCATTTTCATTAAAGGTAAGTAATTTTATTAAATTTGAAATATTGAAAAAGCTTTAACTGAAAATACGTCAATACTTACCATATAGGAATAGATCAATATTTGTTTAGACTATCGAGCAGGCCCAAAGACTTCCATCTGCATCATAATGTTTAAGATCAAGGTGAATGTAAATATTCAAGATTTTCTTCAACAGATAAATAGAGACCAACTCATTACAAATGAAGAATTAAAAAATCTAATTGAAGTAGAAAAAAGTATTTCCATCCATGCTCTTATTGAATTATATAGTAAGTATAAAAATAACAAGTCCAACTCACAACATGATATAAAAACTCTTTTGAAACCATTAGAGTTTAAGTTCAAAGAAAAGAGTAAGCCAGGATCGAGTTATTCACCTGAATTTAAAAAACAATTAGATTCATTGAGATATAAATTAAATGAAAAGGAATATCAGGATATGATCAAAGAAGAGCCGCTAATTAAAAATATTCATGACACAAGGATAGATAATCCTGATACAATCAACATGACTCCATCCCAAATGAACAGACAAATCAGAGAACAAATAACTACAGTTTTCAATATCTTACTTAGTGTTGTGTCTGTTGTCTTTGCCATATGGTATTGGTCAAGATCCTCTAGTAGGTTTCCTGTTGAGATAAGGATATTGTTATGCTTATTTTTTGGTATATTAGTCCTGGTAGCAGATGTCGTTGTATACAATGGTTACCTTAAAAAATTAGATGAATCCAAAGTGAAAGAAAGATCCAAGAAAGAGAAAAAGAAAGTGATAAAGACAATACAGATTAGTGGTGACAATTCAAAAAAGTCACATCAGAATTAATGATTAGTGTTTTTTTTTATATAACTGAATATCTGTCTATTTTATATTATATATTTAATGCATAACAGATATTCATGATTTATATCTTTTCAGGTAGCTTACACTTAAAGCCCAATGAAACGACAAAGACAAACAACCAACTTATGTGTATCCGGTGTAGTCAACAGTTCATGAGATAGTACATAAAAAGGATGGAAATTAATCATGACTTAATATTGTTCTTTCAATAGAGTAAACAAAACTCATTGTTTGTTCCATAAGAGTTAGACAAATTATGGTATGTGGAGCAATCCTGAAAACTTGAGCCTGGAAACCCTTATACAGAGCCATTGGACCTTCAATCTTAATAGTTTTTATAAGGCAATCAATTGGACCTTTATACTTATTTGTCTTTTGATTATAAATTCTAGTTAAGATAACATCCCACGGATTCATGACCACAGCAACACCTAAACCTGCAAGAGTACTAGCAGTCAAATGTAATCCTGGACCATTTTCCATAATGTCATTTTTCAACAAGAAATTCTTTGCAGTGTTATAAATTGGTAATTGTACAGATGAGCCAAAACCAGTTCTTAAGATGGCAGCATCAACACCTTTGAAAAGACCTAATACACCCTTTTGTTTATAAATGGAGAACAACCCATTCCAAACACCAGAGTAATGAGTTTGATCACCCAATTGGATAATAGTAGAATATGATTGCATTCTGGTCTTAACTAAAAAAAATGGAGAGCCTACAACAGCACCAATAATACCGGAAAGGGCACCAGAGAACATATTTACACCTATGTTTTGGACTTGATGGGATTCTTGATCGGGGAAAAAAGTTTTGTTCAAGGTTGATCTAATAGGTTCGTAAAACCCCAATCGTGACCCATTTAATGCAATTTGATAAATATAAGCAGATAAAAGACCCTTCTGACAGCCTCTAGTACCTTCATTTTTGAAAGTAACTGCAATACCTTGAAGCGGATTTTTATAGATATTTTCACCGACAACAGACATTTCACCTTGTAGCTGCATTCTAGTCTTAACGACTTCAATTGGATTCGTTACTGTAACAGCAAAACATGCGGCTAACCCACCGGCCAGGAATGATCCAAATTTAGAGATCTTTTGACTGGGTGTCTTTTCAATAGGTTTTGCGACTTTGTCTGAATTAATAGTGGACATATATTTAGTTATTCAATTTATTTTGTTGTTGTTCTCCTGGTTACAATTCATCAATACCAGTTGTTAATAAATAGGACATATTACAAACATCTCAACGATTAAGATATATGGCATGCTGTCTATATATGCTGCCCACTGCTCGAAGGATCTATCAGGAAAATATTTCATTTGTCACAATTTTTGTGGATATGACTTTAAATTTCTCGAAGTGACTCAATCCCGCTTTACACGCCGGTTCCGGCATCACATTTTGAATACGCAAAAATAGAATCATACAAAAATACAATTTTGCAATTACAGTTTTTACAAGAAGAATGGTAAATTGTCTTTATCTATCTATATATATATATGCATATGAACAAGTATCTAGAATAGTTACGTCAAGGAGAGTATAAATTATCTAAAGTTGTTTAGGATAGTATTACAATCCACACAGCAATAACCTACCTCTCTTTGTCCCATTAAATTGTTACCCAATGGAACAAAATTTGTGCCGTCACATGTAGAGCACCGTAAATGTAATGCAGACAAAGTGTTCATTGTATTTCTTCTTGAATTTGGGTTACTAAGGGACGCATCCTTTTGTTCAATGTTCCGAGGGAATGATCCACTGTTTCTAGTAAGATGTAGTGGTTTGTCCTTGTTCAATTGACGATCATTTGATATTTCACAACTCTTTGAATCCGCTCCACTATTGCTAAGTTTACCTAATATACTGGAGAAACTACCTCTTTTGGGACAATCACTATCATGACAATAACTATGGTCTTTATTATCATGAGAGATGCTATTCCTGCAAGTATGATTAGTTATATTATCCTTTTGAATTGATATATTATTTGAACTGTTAGATCTTTCAGTTCCCGTGTGAAAAGACGGTAGTACAGAAGTATCGCCATTAACATTACTAATAGTATTATTATCTATAAATGAATTTGTTGCAGTCTTATTCGATGAGCTTGATGATTGTTCCAAAGTGTTACTGGTGGAAATAATTGAGTCTTGTCTTTTCAATTGATTTAAAATCCCCTTTCTAATATCTGGACGCATATCAAATCTAAAGATTCTAATAACACCTTGTGAATCACTGGTGACAATGATGGGACAAATAATATTGACTGCATCAGGCAGGTTATTTTCAAAATTAATTTTACTAGATGTCTCATCGTCTGATAGTATTTTATTGCTCTTTGATTTTTGTTTCTTTGTTGATTTCATATTTTTGTTATTACTATGATAATGATTATTATTATTATTATTATTTTCAGATAATTTCTTATCTCTTAAATATTGTAATGATGATTCACAAATAAAATCATTTGATAGGGATAAAACTTTTGAAGTTGATTTAGGTGCAATTACGGTGGTGGTTATTGGAAAATGATGTGCATGAAATGATAAATATTTTGAATTTTTTTTCGTTGAATGATCACGATTATCGTTATTATTTGGGAAGATATTGGATAATTTGAATGGTAATAGTTTATTATGTTTACTACTTTTTGTCTTTGCTTGCGTATTGGTTTGATTATCTTCATCATTTGGATGTAATGACCAACCATACACCCAGTGATCATCGCTACTACTAATAATCATGCTTTTTTGTTGGAATTTCACATATTGTGCGACGTGTTGTGATGAACCACTGGAGAATCCTTTCAATAGTTCGACTAATTTCCGTGTCTTGATATCGAAGATTCTGATCCTGGAATCATTTGACGTGACGATAATTTGTCTGTTTTGTTGCTGTTCATGTTGGTCTATTTCTTGCTCATCGTCTTGCTCATCGTCTTGCTCATCGTCATCATCATTATCATTTTCAATCATTTCAATGCCTGTAATCTTGGGTCCCTTGAACAGTTTCCCTTGCAGATTAAAATTTTCATATGGCTTTGAGTTTACCCCCTGTGTGGATTTATCAATTAGATGGAATGTAGTGATAACGGTTAAATTTTTAGTCTTTAAGATGTGAATGAAGCCATTAAACGTGCCGACGATGGTGAAGAGCCCATCTTTCGATATTGTTAACGAGGTGATCAGGTCGTGGCAGTTGTATTTGTATGCGACGTTGTTGTCTACGATGGACCATAGTCTGACGTTGTGATCGAGACACCCGGAGATGAAGAACCGGTCGTCTGTTGGGTGGAATCGTACGCAGGTGACGAAATCGAGATGTGGGAAAGTCTTTAAGGATTGGGATTTTTCGATGTGCCAAATCTTGACAGTTTTGTCCATTGAGGCAGATATGAGGAAGTCATTTTTGGACCAGTCCATATCTAGGACATCGTGGACATGTTCCCTTAGGGATTTGATTGGTGTTGGGATCAACACTGGGGCGTATAACCCGGTGGAGTCGTTATTGTCGTTGGTGGGCAACTTTTCGAAAGACGTTTTGTTGAGTTGGTTCAGTACTTTATTTTTGATGATGAGGTCTTCGTCGATATGGTTGTTGAGTTCCCATCTTTCAGTTGGGGACGATAGGACTTTCCAGATGCGGATGGAGCCGGCTTTGTTGCCTGCTGCCATGAATTTCCCATTGGGACTGAACTTGACGGACATGATTGTGTTGTTGCTGCTGATATTATTATTTGAAGTGGATGAGGATATTGAAAGTCTTGTGTTTAGGATGGGGGCCGCTGCAGTATGCAGTTCTTGTGCTAGGAACATTCTGTTGAATTGATTAATTTTATTTTTGTTGTGGTAGATCTTGATATATGCTGGTTCTTCGAGATACGTTGTGAATTGGTCTTTGTCGAAGAAGGAGTATTTTGAATTGTTGTTGTTGTTTGTAGACGATATTGAGTAGTCCTTGAATCTGTTCAATTTGTCGTTTATATTTTGGAGTGAATATAGGCTATTATTAATTTGAGAGGGAGAGGGAGAGGGAGAGGGAGAAGGAGAGTAAGTATTATTCATTTTGAAGGATAGTGGTTTGATATCTGCGGAATATTCGAGCTCTGAAGATTTCTTTGGGGCGAACGAGTCGCTGTTGTTGGTATTGGTAACTTGGAGTGACATTTTGTTGAATTTCCAGTTGTCTCTAAGGGAGTCTTGATACGATAGTGTTGAATCTATGGAGTAGTGGTTGTTGTCGATCCGAACATGCTTGTTCAAAATACTCATATTATATGTATGTATGTATACATATATATAATGTTGTGTTGTGTTGTGTTGTAATACAATACAATGTAATATGCTAATATTTTCAATAAAATAAGGCTTATATGGGCTTATTAGTATGGATTGAAAAAGGGCTTAAAACGTAAAAGACACTCAACGGACAAACGATCATTTAATATCAGATTGAAATATCAGATTGGGAGTGTTGATATATATATGTATATATATGATATATATATATATGTATATATCTGTATATGACACATGATCGATCAGTATCCGTTATATATCAGTGGTATGGCACTCCCCTTCAGTTGCCGCTGTTATATCCGTGGAGCACGGCATGCTTCCGCGGCCGTGGGCAGCGGCTCCGGGGAAATAAGATATTGAAATACTGAGAGTACACTGCACTGCAATATATCTGCAATATATCTGCAGTACCACAAAGTTGCACGGCCGCACCGCTGTCTTGGCAGAACACGCCGCGGCGGCAGTACTGCAATACAGTATACTGCGCTGCACTATAGTATACTGCAATATATGGCTGCAATATATGGCTGCACTGCACTGCACACTGCGGTGTTGCACAGCTCCGTTCCGCGGACACCGGATTGCAGCTTCGCAGACTGCACTGCAGCTCCGCGGAACGCACAGCGCTGGAGGGCCCCTGGCGGGCGGGTAACACCCCTGCCACACTGCCACCGCACACAGCTCGATTCTCGATTCTCGATTCTCAATTCTCAACCTTCACAGACACAAGCTCGTCCGCACGTGACCGCGCATCGCAATCCTCCTAACGCAACAAATATTTCAATCAAACAATAATAATGTAGAATACACTATACAAGTATATATACTTGCACACTTGCTTATCTGCATACAGCTAACCGACTCAACACAGCAAAACAGCAAAACAGCAACCAATGTCCACAAAACCTATCGATACATTCATCCTGAACAGCGTGGATCTGTTCAAGATCAATCCCTCTCAAAGCGCCATCTCAATCACTTATCAACCACCAAAAGTTACTGCTCAGCCAATTGGTTCCTCAAAAAACAGTATCAACAACCTACCAAAGATCACCTTCAAAACTAACAACCCGCATCTATCCTCAACCTACAAATATAAAACTAACAAAAATAAAGACGTCTCAAGACTACTAAACTCAATCGGTCCAAATGGCGTGTCCATCATACCTAATGGTATCTTGAAAAGAAAAACTAAAAACAACAACAACAAGAATTCTAACAAAAAAGTCGCTCTCATCACTGGTTTATCTACTCTAATAATCAACAACAAAATCCCAGAATTCAAATCAACAAATATCACAAACAACAATAACAAAGATATAACCAAGAAGAAGAAAAAAAATAATAATAGTAATAATAAAAACAAAAATAAACGTTAATATATTATCTGTATATAACTATTTTATATATTATCTGTATATAACTATTTTATATATTATCTGTATACCACTATTTTATATATTATCTGTTCCGTCTTTTCCTTCTATGCCTTTTCTTCTTCTTATCACACCGTTTTGAACCGGGGAGTAATGCTGTGGTTTCATCATTCTCCAACATACCACTACTCCCTTCAATAATTGTATCACTCTCGACAATATCTCCTGCTGCAATGTCGCCTTCTACAATATCTCCTTCTGCAACATCTCCTTCTGCAATCGTATCATCACTCTTATACACAGGAGGCGCAACCTCTTCTCCCTTCTGCAACACAACATCGTTACTCATACCATCGTACAACGGCGGGATACCAATCTCTCCATACACACTACCAAACGAATACTTCTTAACATTCGCCTCAATAAACACATACCCTAGCTGGCCCAAATTAACATTCAACTCAACAACATCACTCTCTATCTCCTCCACATGAATATCATGCACTCGCCTCAACGTATCGTTCAACATTTCATCTATACTATCCGCACCTATATTATCCGCATCCTCAACTAATCCATCGTACGTATACGTCCTAGTATACGACGCATTCATACAACCAACACTCAGAAATAAATCGACATGAACATTCTCAATGATATCCATCAGCTTCTTACCATTATGCGTTATGAATATCGTACCGCTCTTATATCGATACCCAAACCCAACAACATCTCCTTCCTCCAATTTAGGCAATAACGTCGCCGCACCAAACGGATTGTTTATTCTCAACTTACCTGTAGACTCATACGCAATCGAGAAATTGCACATCCCAGGCGGACGGAAATACGGATACGGAATCGTACTCAATCCAATACTGAATACACTATTCGACTTCTTCAAATGCTTGAATATTTTCACTTCAAAATAAACTGCGTCCCGCCTATTGTACGGTAAGGGGAAATTCAATATCGTAGACGAACTCTTATTATATTTAGTAAACAAAATATCCAATTTGTCCTGTATATGGAAACTGGGCAGAAAATGGCCAACTTTATCAACATTATCATTGATCGACGGTAAAAGAAAATAACTTTGAATTCCCCGATCCTTTAAAAATATTAAATCAGTATCGCTCATATACGATCCAAATCTTGTTATCAAAGGTGGAGTTTCCCTTTGAAATTCTTTGGCTCTCTTGTAATATTCTATCTCAAATGATGACATCTTTTTAACCGCTTCCATCTCCATCTTCTTGAATGATTCATCATCACCACCACCACCACCATTACCAACGGATCCATAGGATGAAGATTGAATAAATGATCCATCCAATAATAAACCATTATGTCGTTTGGTAAATATCCCACTTAACGGCAATCGTCTATTCCCAATATCATGAGGACGACGTACCCCGGCTTCTTCATCATAGCGTGATTCATCACCACCACAAAATGTAATATACGCAACGACCATGATCAGTAATATCATTACGATCGCAAAAGTTACTGATAGACTTATTAAAAACGCTAAATTTATTGCATCAGTATCGCTATCCATCGGTGGCGACATGCCAGGTGGGAATCCATTTTGTGACAGAAGCTCATTGGACGATAATGAAGAATCAACTTTGAATAGTAAAAACATTCTTTATCAATAGTTCGATCTATTCTGTTTAAAACATATGCTATTGGCAAGAACTAAACAAACAAAACACTGCTTTTTCTTTTCTTTATTCGTTTCTCTTATATTACACCAGTATTAAGACAACAAAATCAATAATAACTAATGAACATATGGTACGTGTCTTCAATATTTTACATGCTAATGATTTAAACCCTTTACAATATTAATAACCTTTAAAAGTTACATTTTAAATGGCTCTTTTTGAATCATCTGTTTTTTTTTTAATTATTTCAAAATTTCTTTAATTGTATCTTTTTTGTTGTGAATCTGACTTATCCTAATAAGATAATCATTAAAAAAAGTGTCAACACTTCTACATACATACATATATGTACATGAACAGATTAAAAAAGAATGCAATTAAATGCTTAAAGTGGGAGGGGAATTAAATGAATAAATATATATGAGAAAATGTGAATATGCGGGGTTTTGTTATATGTTGTTGTTGTTATTATTATTATTATTATTGTTTTGAATATTTGGGGTATTTGGATGTCAAAAATAAAAAGAAGTTCAGTAGTAGTGTTGACATGTTTATCAATCTGATTCATGATCACTTTCTAATTCTCCACTGGCTTCACTCCATTCAATGAAATAATCTTTCATCATTTCTTTATAATTTTTCAGGAAAAGTGGGTCAAATGGGAAATAACTTTGTAAATCTATAAATTGTTGTCTTGTAGCTAGTGACCAAACAGATGATGTAGCAACAACACCAGTGGAACCACTCTTCTTACCACCATCAGCCTTTCCAACAATACCTCTTAATCTTTCATTATTATTGTTTTCAATTATAGTGAAACAGTATGCAATATCTTCATGTTGTGCAATTCTAGCAAACATTAACATAACATTTTCATTACAGTATTTTAATGGATTAAATTTGGAAATAATCATTCTTTGATAGAATTTATCTATTTCACATTCCCAATTACCATCTAAATCTTTGAAAATATCTCTTCTGAAACAAAATATATAACATAAAGCTTGGAATGCAGCATAAAAATGCTTAAATCTTTCCATTCCACCTGGTTGATCAACTTCTTCTTCTCTTTCAATAGCATATCTGTTTAACCACGATGTCAAATAACTGGCCACAAAGATTATTTGTGTTCTGGACAATTTCTTAGCACGAGCAATATATGAACCTAAATATTGTAATGACTTAATCTTCTTTTCGGCAGTTTCATTTGGAGCAAAAGATATATCAATCAATGTGACAAGGAATGAATCCATCAATTCTAATTGTTGTTGTGATAAATGAAACATGACGTATTGGATTGATCTAGTATAATATGTTGGTAGAATATGAGTTTTAAATAATGTGGTTAAAGTGTTAAAAATCGAAACACCATCACCATTTTCAATACTCTCTGCTGTCACTTCATTACTAATATTAGTGCTCACAATAGTTAAAATAGCATCTAATTTGTTAGCCAATTCTTTGATATTTTGGGTCACTTCAACATTATACTCTTCAACACCTTCCACTTCTTCGTCTTCATCCTCATCCTCATCCATTAAACTTGTATCCTTATCTTTATCATCATCTTCATCTTCATCGTCATCTTCGTCGTCGTCATCATCTTCAAAATCACTTTCAATATCATCATCCATTTCATCCAATTCATTTTGTAATTCAACATCAATGGAAATAATCTTCTCGACAATCAAAGACCAAACTTGAAATCTTAATTCTTTGCAATATTTAGTTAAATATAAGATATTGCCAACATGATTGACTAAACTCTTACGGGTATCATTCTTATTTGGGAAAAACTTGACTAAATAAGAATCAACAAAATTCATTGAACTTGGAATCATCACCAAGAAATAATGTAACAAATCATGGTGATAATGTGCCTCATTCAATGATAATGATGGAAAGTTTGAAATCAAATTTTTTGAAACATCTTGCCACCACTTAGGTATACTAGAACATAGAATTCTAATAAAATATATATATTTAGAAAGTGTGACTGATGGTAGTTCCCACCATTTGTTTAAAGATATTAAGGATTGAATCAATACTATCCCCTTGGGAGAATCAATTCTATTAATATTACTGGAGAGGATATCTAAAAGAACATTTAGATTTTCAGGCTTAATTTTCTCAGAACTTTTCTCCCCAAGGGATAGTTGATCCGCAAGTACATCGATTTGTGTGGAATCATTCTATTGGAAAGACATTCATATATTATAATAATATAATAAAAACGGTTTGTTAGTAATAAAATTCATATTAAAATTCAGTTGTGATTAAAACATGACTAAAAAGAAGTGCGTAAAAAGAGTTGGGACATGGGACAGGAACAGGAACAGGCAACATCAAACATATGTGTGTTTCTTTATAGTCATGATCAGGTTGATAATTTTCATCTTAACTATTAATTAAACATACTTTATCAAGGTCATCTAATGCAGACTTAACAAATCTAGCATAAATGGCACAAGAGAATCCGTTAATTTCCTCGCTACTCTTGACCGTATTTTCTTCTCCTTCGTTATTGGAGATTGGATACAGAGTTACATCCTTAGCAAATTCCACTTTACGTTTCTTTGAGTCGACTGAATTCATAACCTCTTGAGAGGAACGTTTAGTAGTATTTTCAAACGCCATCATTTTTATTCTAGAATTCTTTTTCTTCGAGTTTAATTTCTTTCTACTTGGATAATACTGACAGGTGATGTAATTTAAATAAAACTGGTTGAAGAGTATAATGGTATTAACGTGAACTTAATAATATTTTCTCATCATACGAGTTGTGGATACCTTCCTTGCGATGCTCATCGATTTTAAATTTCAAGTTGAATGAAAAATGGGTTCCCCCCAAAGTTCAAAAATTTTTCACTTTCTTCGGGTAACACAAAACTAAAATCGATAATAAAGATACATGCAATGTGGTATTCCACGCTGGGCCTAAGACCATTTCAATAGGAAACCACTATATAGTCGTTTTAAATAGGAATTTTAATTTATGTAGATGGTACATATATAAATGTTTATTTTTATTGAAATACTTTGGTTTATGGAATCGTGACAAAGAGCAAAAGATATGAAGATGAGGAAGCAAGTAATCCCTTAACGGACGCTTCTTCCTTGGACCATGGAGTTACCTAACTGTTCACTCCCTACATATGTCCACCCACCAAATTGTTTTTGAACACTTTCACTCAAGAACTCGTCCACTACACTATCAATCGGCTTCTCTTTGGTAAATTCTTGATCAAAATTACTGGTATCCATGGCACTACTTACAGGAGGTTTGAATGGTGGGATATAACCCTTCATCATTAATCTTTTCCATGATAATTGACTAAAGAATGGATGGTCTCTAATCTCTTGAGCACCATTACGACCTAATCTTCTAGTTGGATCTCTACTTAAAAGACCTATCAATAAATCCTTGGCATCTCTATCAAACCCATCTGGGAATCTCAATGGAGCTTGTAAAATCTTTTTGTACATCTTGGGCACATCTTCATCATAATATGGTGGAAGACCAGTTAGCATTTCATATAGTAATATACCTAGAGTCCACCAATCAACTACTTTAGAATATCCTTGGCCTAATAATAACTCTGGTGCTAAATATTCTGGTGTACCACAGAAAGTGTCAGTCTTATCCTCATCTTTCATATTTAATTTACAAAGACCAAAATCACACAAAGCAATATGACCTTGATAATCCAATAAGATATTTTCTGGCTTTAAATCACGATAAATGACATCCAAATTATGCAATGTTTCCAATGCACACAATAATTCGGCGGTGTAAAACCTTGAACGAGATAGATCAAATCTACCTTCCTTTTGCAAATGATAGAATAATTCACCACCATTAATACAGGCTAGCACAAGGTATAATTTTTCTGGAGATTGGAATGAAAACTTCAATGGAACAATAAATGGGCAATCAACTCTAGCCAACACTGTTCTCTCTGCTAAAGTATGTGTGACTTCAGATTTGGAGACAATGTAAGATTTTCTGATAGCTTTTAAAGCATAAATCTTTTGGGTATCTTTTTTCTTCACTTGCATAACTTTCCCAAATGAACCCTTACCAATAACTTTTAAAAGATCAAAATTATCAATAGACAAAGGTTTATTCTTAGTTGGCTTATAATCAATGGTTAAATTAATATTACCAAACCCATTCTCTAATTCAACCCAATGATGATTATATAATCTAATATTTGCTGCAGAATCAAATTTCAAATTAACAGGTAAATGGAATGAATCAAGATGAATATCTTGATTACTATTAATTTTTTCAAATATTTCTTTTAATTTCTCATCAGACTCACTAACCTCTTGCTGCCAAGCCTTTGATGGCAAAAGGATAGATGGAATACGAGCAAAGACATCAATCTTAACAAACGGTAACTTTCTGGTCACATCAAATGTGGAAATCTTATTAAAGATAGGCTTAGCCATAGTACCATATTCTGGCTCAATCGTGGCAACAGTATTATCAAATTCAATGGTAAAATATAATAATGGAGAAGCATTTTGAGAACCAGGTAATAATATTGTAGCAGGGATGAAACTGGAAGCATTATCCTTTGGGATTAATGATTCAGACGAAGTGCCTTGATTTGTCATAGTGATTCTGGAAATTTGAGAAGCTAGTTGATCAATATCATGATCTGCATCTCTTTGTTGTAATGGGATCCCGGACGATAGTAATTTAGTCAATATTTGATCATTAGCAGTAATATTAAATGGTAAATTGAATCCATCACCATTGTAAACTTTAATGGTCATGATCCCACCACTAGAAGTCGACGTATTTGGAAGATTTGAACGAGATGATGAACTATCTAATACGGTTACACTATCACCAGCCTTTGGTTCAGGAGTCAAATCATCATTTTGACCATCATACGTGGAAACCGACGATACCCCGTCAGTGGAGGATCTAGGTTGACTTGTAAAAGATGGAGATTCAGTAATTGTCTCCTTACGAGTAGCTGAAGTATCAGAATTGTTTTCTACTTGAGCGGAGGAATCATCATTCTTTCCACCCAAGTGGAAAAGACCTCCACCATTATTACCATGATGTTTCGAATCTTTTTCCTTTTCTTTCTCTTCTTTGGACTTACCAAACTTGAATTTATTTTTCCAGGTATACATATTCGACTATATATTTATAGTGTTGATGATATATTATAATTGGTTGTAGTTACCTAATTCTATGTCTTAAGGTGTAAAATGGGCTTTGAAATGTTCAAATTGATTAAAACAAAAACAAAAACAAAAATTAATACAGAATGCTATCTGAATGAAGTAACAATATGGATTAACAAACTATCTTTAGGCTGTTATCTTAAATAACGGTACTCTCTTTCTATTAAACTCTTAAAGTCAACAAAGAAACTGGTTGAAGATATCGTAGCTTTATTTATTTTTGATCTCTTAGTAATAAGCTGATTTTCTTAATAATATTTGAGATTTCTTTATCACTCGAATCGAAAAAAAAGAAAAGAGCTATATTTAGAGTCAGCCCGGTCATGTGATGGTAAGAAACCTTTCAACGTACTGGGATAATATGAGTAGTACAGCTGTTATATAACTTGCAATTGATTATAGGTTATGTTGTTGTATTATAGTTAGTTTATATGAAGCTATATAAGAGCGAAAGAGAAAAAAACGATTGGCATTAATGCATTACAGTCATAAGTGAAAGAAAGTAGGAAAAAACCACACAAAGAATTAAGTACGAACAGTTGGTTCTTCAGTACCGATCAATTCTTTGAAATTTAAGAAATCAACAACAGATTTGATAGTTGGTTTCAAATATTCTTCAGCAGTCTTTTCGTAGTTCTTGACATCATCGGTGTAATTTTCAATATATAATCTAATAGTAGCACCAGAGGAACCGGTACCGGATAATCTAAGGACAAATCTAGCACCGTTGGATAATTTGACGAAAAGACCTTGATGATCTGACACAGACCCGTCTAAATCAGTGTATGAGAAATCACCAGCTTCGACAACAGTCACGGATTTATCAGTTGGGAATGGGGATCCAACAACACCTTGTTGAGTAGTGAATTTCTCTAATAGATCAACAACTTTAGAGGCATCTTCAGAGCTGATATGTTCATAATCATAACGAGTGAAGAAAGTTCTACCATATTTCATCCAGAATTCTTCTTGGATAGTCTTAATGGAGGCTTCCTTTTCTGGGTTATGTTTGTTGTAGATGGCTAAGACATTTAACCAAGCGACAATGGCCCAAAGACCATCCTTTTCTCTAATGTGATTAGAACCAGTACCAAAGGATTCTTCACCACAGATGGATAATTTTTTAGCATCGAATAAAGCACAGAAGAATTTCCAACCAGTTGGAACTTCATAACAATTTAAACCATGAGCTTTAGCGACACGGTCGATGGCACCTGAAGTTGGGAAGGAACGTGCAAGACCGTAAATACCTTGCTTGGCAAAATATGGGATTTCACTGGCATATTCAGCAATAATGGCTACAGAATCACCTGGTGAAACAAAAGCTGGACCAGCACCGTAGATCATATTTCTATCACCATCACCATCAGAAGCAGCACCGAATTCGATATTTTCCTTGTCCACTCTATCAACCAAAGTTTTGGCATAGGTTAAATTTGGATCTGGATGTAACCCACCGAAATCAGGTTGTGGATGCCAGTTTTGTAAAACTTCATCAGCAGGTAAACCAAATTCATCAGCAAAGATAGCTTTACCATATGGACCGGTGATACCATTTAATGAATCGAATAATAATTTCCAATTTTTAGTTTCACGTTGTTTGGTAATGAAATTTTGAATTAATGGGAAATCGAAAATATTCTTTAAGAAATCTACATAAGCCTTTGTTGGATCAATAATATCGACCAATAATGGACCGTATTTTTGATTTTCACCAATCTTATTTAAATTTAGACTTGGGAAATCCTTGATGGTCTTGTAGGAGGTTAATTTCTTAGAAACGTCCCACATGGCGTTTGTGACAGGTTCTGGAGCTGGACCACCATTAGCTAAATTATATTTAATACCTAAATCATTTTCTGGACCACCTGGATTATGGGAAGCAGTTAAGATAATACCACCAGTGACATTTTCGTGATAGGAACGGATAATATGAGAAGCAGCAGGAGTGGATAAAAGACCATCTTGACCAATGACCAACTTCTTAACACCATTGGCGGCACCAATGGCAGCAATCTTGTCCATGACGACGTCGTTATAGAAACGACCATCACCACCAACGACAAGAACAGCATCTTGAGAACCTTCTGGAATGGCATCCATAATTGATTGAATGAAATTTTCTGTATAATTTGGCTCATTCATGAAGATTGCAGTCTTCTTACGAAGACCTGAAGTACCAGGTTTTTGATCTTGATATGGTTTAGTTGGAACGGTAATAATTTCAAATTGAGACATTTTAAAAGCTTTGAATCTTACTTGATTGATTGATTGTTTTGAGAACTAAATTAGAATGTAACTATTTATTTCAGAAGGGGTACCTTAATATTTATATTTAAATTTTTCACTTGAAAGAGGAAAATAAAATAAAAATTGACAGAGATTTGTTTGTTTTATTTGTTACAGGGAAAAGTAAGGGTAAAGGAAAATCAGTGTATTTAATGTGATAGAAAAAAAACTGGGCTGATTTTAATTTTGTTGTTTGATGTGAGATCTGACGTTAACGCAATTGGTTTAGAGAGAGTGGGGTCAGGGGGGGTTGTTTGTTATAACAGCTGAGATCAGAGTGGGGTAGCTAATATTTTGCTTGCTTATTTCGGAAGATCTTGATTTGATCTTGGGCGATTGACTGTTAATAATACCGGTAATTGACAGTTGCGAGAAAAGCAAATGAGGTCCGAATATAAAAGTGGTGGAGTGTTGACTATCGTACTGGCAGGATAAAAAGAGACTTGGTTGAGCTAGAGGGGAAATGCCCTCTTCTTATATGTGTCTGGGGAATGGTGTATCGAGTCTATATGATGGGATAAGCCCGGGCAGATGTGACCCGCTGGCGTCTGTGGGAGCCGGGACACAGTGGGCCGAGTCGCGCGGGGTGGAAGGCGGCGGCCTCTTTGTATACCGGAGGAGAACACTCCGGCTACACCATATACTGTATTTTCTTATCATAATCATAAAACATAACTTAAGCTAAAATAAAACTAAGATAGACTGAACTGAACTGGACATTAGATAGTAGACATACGATCAGATCGAAGATTGGGTCTTGGCTTCCTTCTTGTAAGCAACTTGTACTATTAACTTTCTGCCTTGAAACATACAGTTCTTATATTCAGTGACTTTACCTTCAATGTTTAGATAATCATCAAATTTTATTATAGCAAACCCTCGATTCATATGTTCTAGTTTGAAAAATTGATCGGTATACAAATCAAGACATTTTCTTAATGGGATAGTAACATTTTCTGGATTAACTTTAAAGAACTCAGCTAGGACCTTTGTATCAGTCATGTTATAATCAAGATTTCTAACAAACAGAGTATCATCAGCTTTTTCAAGTGGAACAGTTTTCTTTCTATTCTGGACCACTTTGGGTTTACCCTCCCTTTTAGCAATTACAACAGCATCTTCCTTTGACATAGAATTATCTTTGTCCTTCTCTAATTTCAATGTCACATTAGCACCAATAACACCACGCTTCTTCTTATCTTGTCTTGTACCGATATCATCACTCACCTCTTTCGAACCAGCATGCCTCTTCTCCGAATTAAATCGTTTTACTTTCAGAATATGATCATCATCAAATTCTAATTCATCTAGTCGTATAAACATATCCTCACAAATATCCGAATCTTGAAACATAATCTCTACTTTCAATGTCTTTTCTGGGCTTTTACCATAACGAATCTTATAAAGCTTCATTGAATCAATCAGTTCCCTTTCATTGGGGGCAAATAATATTTCTTGAATCTCCTTTTTTTTATATCTGAGAGGGATATTATACACAACTAGTCCACATGGGGCAATACCATGAGTTTGACCTTTAGCTGGGGTATTTGTAGATTCCATTTTTGTTGTTGGTTTATGATATTTCTTAGTTTGCTGTTTGTTATGTGGTACCTTTTGATCTTTTTTTAAAAACTTCAATTTTAATTTAGCCGCCCAGATTTAAAATCAGGTTCACAAAGATATTAAGGGTTATTAAAAACATAACATTACATCAATTACAATATATATATATATGTATCTATATATATCTGTTAAAGTTACTAGCAATTTGGATAAATACACTTGCCCCCATAGGAGATATATACCTAACAAAATAATTTTTACCTTTTTTTTGAAAGTGATACTCTTACAATTTTAAAGCTTATTACCGTTTGCTACCATACAATCACCTAAATCCACCTCATTTGACATCATAATACATCTTTACTAACTATCCCACTCTTTCAGAAACGTTGCCATTTCGGGTTCAGTCAATCCAACCTCCAAGTCAACATTGAAAACGTCTTTTTTTCGTGACTTCTTATTCTTGAAGAAGAATCCATAATGATATGATATTATGTAATTTTTGATAGTTTCAAACATTTTACTAAACTTAGTTAAAACTAGTCGGGGTTCTAATACACAATCAACACTGTGAAACAACGGTATGCTTCGACAAACTACTAACCTTTGGAATTCTAATACCATGTTTTGAGAAGAAAAATCTGAAAAAAACATCACAATAAAAACAGATGGTTCATTTCTATATTGTACATGAGTTCTCGAAGAAACAAAGATTATACATAATCTTCCCTTAACTACAACAGTAACAACAAGACAATCAACTATGACTGTGACAAAAACTTATAGAGCATTGCCAGGGTATTTTGCTGCTTTCCCAACAGCAGATTCAAATAAAATAGATTCCAGCAAGATAAACCATTTAAAATTGATAAACCACAAATCATGGAAGGAATTATATGACTCAATGCCACAAGATACTGCGACCCACGAATATAAATTACTTGTTGTGGCGAGACATGGCCAAGGGTATCATAATGCCGCTATTGATCGTTATGGTGAGCCTAAATGGGATGAATATTGGTCTCTTTTAGATGGCGATGAGTTCGGCAATTGGGTGGATTCAAAATTAACTCATATTGGGAAGAAACAAGTACGTGAGACCGGTGCTTTTGTTTTACTACCTATAATAGAAAGTGTGGGTTTTTTACCACATGTGTTTTTCAGTTCGCCCATGAGAAGATGTCTTGAAACTTTTGTCGAATCTTGGACTCCAGTGTTTCAAAAATATAAACCGCTACATGATGAGGTATCCCCAATCATATTGGAAAATATTAGAGAGACTCTCGGTGAACATACTTGTGACAAGAGAGTAGATCATTCTGTTGCAATAAATGACTACCAAAATTATAAGATGGAAACAGGTCATACTATAAGATGGCAATACTCAGAAGATTATCCTGAATCAGATCAGTTATGGCGAGCAGATTGGAGAGAACCTGAACCTGAAATGGATGCTCGGGTTAACGAGGGTCTATTAGAAATTTTCGAGCAAGTATCTTCAGATGAAAAATTTATTTCCATTACATGTCATAGTGGTGTCATCGGTAGCATTTTACGTGATTTAAATCATCCTCCTATTGAAAACCTGGCCACTGGGAAACTGGTTGTTACTGTTGTTGAGGTGGAAAAACATTAGAAATGATGATTTATAAATTGACTCATCGTCAATATATGAGATGAGCAATATTTGTTATTCGATGAGCCAATTTTAATTACTTTAAGTTCGAGATATATTGATATATATACTAAGATATAATAAGATGATAATAATGTGATCAATACATTTGCTCAAGTAGGAACATTCAACACCACAAGGAAAGAAAAAATGAAACTTACAGCTTTACCAGGATATTTTCAAAGTTTCCCAAATAATGATTGTAAACATACTGACTCGCAACAAATAAATCCATGTGGACTATTGAATCATGATGATTGGAGTCAATTATACCATTCCATTCCCAAAGATACCCCAACTCGTCAATATAAACTATTACTTTTAGGACGCCATGGCCAAGGTTTTCATAATGCTGCAACAGATAGATACGGACCTGAAGCATGGAACTCTTATTGGTGCTCGTTACCAGGTGATGAATACGGATCTTGGGTTGACTCGAAATTAACAGACGTGGGGCAAAGACAAGTCAGTGAGACTGGGTCGCAAATATTATTACCTATAGTATTACAATTGGGATTTTTACCTCATAAATTTTACAGTTCACCTTTAAGAAGATGTCTAGAGACTTATATTGGATCATGGGGAGAAGTGTTTAGTGTCAAGCCTGATATGGTAGAAGAAAGTGAAACCCAAATAGATATTATAGAAGAATTAAGAGAATTGCTCAATGGGTATACTTGCAATAATAGAGTATCACATTCTGAAACCATAAAAGAATATCAAAACTGTAAGACTCAGTCTGGTGTTCAATTGCACTGGAGATACAAGGAGGGATATCCCGAATTAGATTCAATGTGGACTCCTACTCTGCGTGAAAGTGAGACAATGATGGATCAAAGAAGTAGTGTAGCATTAGACAATATTTTAACCCCATTAACCTCTGACGAAAGATTTGTTTCCGTAACTTGTCATGCCTATGTTATAGAAAGTATATTGCGTGTAACAAAACATCCTAGTGTTGATAATCTTGGTACAGCTAAAATAGTACCTTTAGTCATTGAAATTGAGAAATAATCATCTCGATAAATTTTTATTTATTTATATAGAGCTTTTTAGCATTTTTTGTATAAGCATAAATACATAAGTGAAACATTAAGAGAAGTATTCCAGAAGTCAAACAAGACACGTATTTACAAGCAATGACTCAAAATAAGAACCATTTTGTTGAAATTAAAGCATTACCTGGGTATTTTGCTGCATATCCAACTGCCCAATCTAACGATATTGATGCCACAAAAATCAATCATTTAGAATTGATAAATCACAATTCTTGGAAAGACTTATATGACTCAATCCCCCGTGATACACCCACCCATGAATATAAATTACTTGTTGTAGCAAGACATGGTCAAGGGTATCACAATGCTGCTATTGCTAGATATGGCCAAGAGTTATGGATGAAAAAATGGAGTATTTTAAATGGTGATGAATATGGAGAATGGCTAGATTCAAAATTAACCCCTCTAGGCCAAAATCAAGTAAGTAATGCTGGCAAAGAAGTGTTGTTACCCATGATTACAGAATTGGGGTTTTTACCACACGCATTTTTCAGTTCGCCAATGAGAAGATGTCTTGAGACATTTATTGGATCTTGGAATCATGTTTTTGATGCGTTTCCTGAACTAGTCGAGGGGAAATCTTCATTGAGTGTTAGCATCTTTGAAAACATTAGAGAAGTATTTAATACTCACCCCTGCAATGAAAGGGTCAGCCATTCTGTCACGGTCGATGAGTATCAAGATTATAAGACCAACTCAGGGCTGACCATTCATTGGGATTATGAGGATGACTACCCAGAGGAAGATCAATTATGGAATACGGAACATTGGGAAACTAAAGAAGAAATGGATTCTCGTATCAAAGATGGTCTGACTAGTGTATTTGAAAACGTTAACCCAGAGGATAAGTTGGTCTCTATCACTTGCCATTCCAAAGTCATTGAAAGTATATTACGTATCACTGATCATCCTGCCATAAACAAATTGGATACTGCTAAGATCGTGTGTATTGTAGCAGAGGTCAAGAAGTAGTGATACTTGATTGTTCTTGTAGATTATTTGTATACATGTTAACTGTCTGTATAAACTGTGGCATGGAATAGAACGAAACATGAACGTGTGATCCAATTGCCAACTTCTGTCATTGTGGTTGGTGAATTTTAAGAAGTAGATGCTTTTTTGACCCTGTAACTAATGTGCAGACTGGAATGTGATGATGAAACATGCAGGAGAATCAATGTTACTTTCTGACTTAATACATCGGGGAAGATTGTAACAACTGTAAAAAAAAGATATGATTATTACAGTTTAACCTCAACATAACCAAATAATTAATTTAATAACTAAAAGAGCGATTTTGGAGAATGAAGGTGGGATTAAGCATTTTGATATTTTCTTTAAAAGGATCAATTATGTAAAAAGAGTGTTAGGAACCCTCTTACCCATGAAACAAAGAGCTGAAAAGTTTAATTAAAAAAGATTTATTCAATTCATACCCTGATATTACTTGCTCACGAGAAATACACATCATGACACAATGGACCAATCCTACCTTTCTCTTTCCATAGATGGGTATTCAATTTGTTCAGATTCACCTTAAAGCTTGAATTTTTTTTGTGACAAAAATGACCTTTTAAAATTACTTAAGCGCTTAAAGTGAGTACAAAAAGAACCACATCAAAAAATGACAGTTGCTATTTGCAGTGACATACCACCTGCCAATCACCATACTAATATTGGATTGTACATGTTTTAATAGCCTACCCATACTTTGTTTACGTGGAAATATGTCTAGTCTTTTTATTATTGCAAATAGCAAAGAACAAAAATTAAAATGAACACTAATATGCATTCAGGCTAAACAGTTATATCAATATGAAAAACTAATAAATCAATTAATTAAAGCAATACACAAACAAAGCAGAAGAATATATAAGTAAAAGTGAAATTAAGGAATCAACGTCTGCTTCCCCTAGTTCTTTTAATCTGTTCAAAATATTTGTTCCCCTACATTGAATTGTAAACCATAGGAATAAATATCAACCTAATGACAGAAGAAAACTCTTTAGAAAGGGACATTACAAACATTATATTCAATACATCGCAATTAATTGTATCAAAAGTTAATGATACAATTGGATTCACACCACATTTTGTTTGTGAAATTAATGGACCATATTACATATTTTTTAGGAAATTATTGAACTTAATTAATCCAAAGCAATCAAGAAGAATTCATCTACAATTATATGCATTGCAAGTTAATAATAATTCTAAAGAAATAAAATCACATAAATATGTTAGGTTCTCTAAAGAGACGGTTGTTGAATTCGGACTCAAAGATATCAAAACTCCATCAAAACATCCACAAATGATCGAAGTGAAGAAATTCAATAACCCATCCCCGAACAGGTTAATGAAATGTGAGAAGAAATTAAATTTTGATGACGATGATTTATATTCATTTGATGTCAGTGAAATTAAATATAACCCCAATGTAAATTTTGAAATTCCATTCCCATGTCAAATCCCACAAGAGACATTTATTAAACCTACTAAGAATGAAAGTGATTGGGAATCAGACGTAGATTTTGGTAACTGGGTTTCACACAATCAATCAATCACACCAGATTCAGACCCCCCCTTCCATCAACAAATTAAAATGAATTACAAAGATAAAATGAGACAGGATTTTTTAATTGATTGCAATAATAAATCACAAACACATCATTTTGATCCAAGAGATGGGACTGGTGACAATACTGATGTCTCAGAAAGTGAAGATGATACAAGTGATTACGCCAGTCCAAGATTTTATTCAGAAATGAGAACAGGAACAGTGTCTCCATCTCAGTTAACAAGAACAAAAGTATCTTCAATCCAAAATGATTCTAGTTTCATAGTTCTAAATTATTGTGATTATAAAAATTTGAGAAGAATTGAAGAAGTTACCTTCTTATTGGTACTAAGTATTTTAAATGGTGTCTTAAAATTTGAAAATAGTATCATGAAAGCAGCTAACGAGGTCAGTTCAAATGTTAAGATGGCTACAAAAAATAGGCAAGCATACACAATTCACAATGTGAGTGATATAATCAATAGTAGCCCATGCCATCTTCACAGACTCTTTACCAAATACACTGGTGTTACATTAAAGGATTATGAAAATCTTTGTTTGGAATTTATTAATGCTAACTCTCGGTATTTTACATTGATTGGAGACAACATCAATCTATGGGTTAAATCATCGCCTCAACAAATAGAATTTAACAATCTATTAAATGTCTTTTGTACAACAAGATACAATTACACTAAATTTTTGACGATTGATAGACAGAAACAATTTGATTCTTGGTCTCTTTATTTGTTGGTATCTGGTAATGAAGATGCTGTTTTTAGAAATGAAATCCTTTTAAATCCACCATTACTACCCAGTAGTAAGATCAATAACAAACAGCAAAGATTGAAGCAAAAGAAAGGTGGGAACAGTGGACCGAATCAATTTAGAATTCCCATCGGTCCATTGAAAAAAAAGATAAGATCAAAACTCTTAAATACTTCTTCTGTCATAGACAATACTTCTCCAGGTATAATTGACTTTCAATTTAAAATTGAAAGGTTATTCATGAAAGACTATCCCAAACCATTGGACTTTTCAAACAATCCCATTATATAATAAACATTAAATAATAAGAACAATCGTATTTAAAAATAAAGACCTTTTAGTTGATATTCTCAAATCACTTACCGATTGCTATCACTGTCTCTGAAGCCATTACGCTTGCGATACCTTGTACTTCATCACGTTCTTTGGGAAGTGACAGCTCTGAATCGTGGTTTATGACAACTCCTTGACACATTTGAATGTTTACAGTGTTATTTTCCAATTTTTCAAGATCGAAATTAAAGCCTCATTTTAAATGCAAAAAGTAAATGTAAAAACAATTAAAGGCTAGTCTTGAAGATCAAGTCAGTTTGTTCAACAATTATTAATACTCTTCATTTTTGGGTAACATAAAAACATCCATACGTCATTCCTTACAGGATAATCTGTGCCTATAGAATTTAAACACTAGAACTTTGGCTTGTCAATTTCGTTTAACCTATTAACTTATTTAGTAAGGATTGAAACAACATGGCTCTATTGAAAAGAGGGGCTCGTTCAAAGACGGCTCAGGCTCCTACAAAGAGATCTGCTAAGATAAAAAAAGCTGCTTTTGATACCGGTAAAAAGAAGGAAGTTGGTGTCTCTGATTTAACTTTGCTATCGAAGATTTCTGATGAAGCGATTAACGACAATTTGAAGAAGAGATTCTTAAATGGTACCATTTACACATACATTGGTCATGTGCTGATCAGTGTTAATCCTTTCCGTGATTTAGGTATTTATACTGATGCAATCATCGAAAGTTACAAAGGGAAGAACAGATTAGAAGTCGCACCACATGTCTATTCCATTGCAGAAGCCATGTATTATAATCTGAAATCTTATAACGAAAATCAATGTGTTATTATTTCTGGTGAATCTGGTGCAGGTAAGACTGAAGCAGCCAAGAGAATCATGCAATACATTGCTGCCGCATCTGAGTCTAATTCTGAATCCATTGGCCACATCAAAGATATGGTTCTGGCCACCAATCCTTTATTAGAAGCCTTTGGTTGTGCCAAGACTTTAAGAAACAACAATTCATCCAGACATGGTAAATACTTGGAAATTAAATTTAATTCTCAATTCGAGCCTTGTGCTGGTAATATTACCAACTATTTATTAGAAAAACAAAGAGTTGTCAGTCAAATCAAAAATGAAAGAAATTTCCACATTTTCTACCAATTCACCAAAGGTGCATCTGAACAATATAGACAAGTATTTGGGGTCCAAAAGCCAGAACAATACATATATACCTCTGCTTCAGGTTGTACATCTGTTGAAAATATGGATGATGTTAAAGAATTCAGTGAAACTATTAATGCCATGAAAGTTATTGGGTTAACTCAAGAAGAACAGGATTCTATTTTTAGAGCCCTTTCTGCCATTTTATGGATCGGTAATATTAGTTTTGTGGAAAACGAAGAAGGTAATGCTCAAGTGAGAGATACATCTGTTACTGATTTCGTAGCTTATCTATTACAAATTGATGCTCAAATTTTAATCAAATCTTTGGTGGAAAGAATTATGGAAACCAATCATGGTATGAAGAGAGGTTCTGTTTACCATGTTCCATTGAATATTGTTCAAGCTACTGCTGTCAGAGATGCTCTAGCTAAAGCTATTTATAACAACCTATTCGACTGGATTGTTGACAGAGTTAATGTTTCGTTACAAGCTTATCCAGGTGCTGATAAATCTATTGGTATTTTAGATATTTATGGTTTTGAAATTTTTGAGCACAACTCTTTCGAACAAATCTGTATCAACTACGTTAATGAAAAATTACAACAAATTTTTATTCAACTAACTTTGAAACAAGAACAAGAAACCTACAAGAGAGAACAAATTGAATGGACTCCAATTAAATATTTTGATAATAAAGTTGTTTGTGAGTTGATTGAAGCCAAGAGACCACCTGGTATTTTTGCTGCCATGAATGATTCTGTAGCAACTGCTCATGCTGATTCTAATGCTGCTGATCAAGCTTTTGCTCAACGTTTGAATTTGTTTAGTTCCAATCCTCATTTCGAATTAAGACAAAATAAGTTTGTTATCAAGCATTATGCTGGTGATGTCACTTATGATGTTAATGGTATTACTGACAAGAACAAGGACCAGTTGCAAAAGGATTTAGTCGAATTAATGAGTACCACTCAAAACTCATTTATTCACACTATTTTCCCGGACCAAGTGGACCGTGAATCCAAGAGAAGACCACCAACTGCTGGTGATAAGATTATTACGAGTGCCAATGAGTTAGTGGAAACATTATCGAAGGCTCAGCCATCGTATATAAGAACCATCAAGCCAAATCAAACAAAATCTCCAAACGATTACGATGATCATCAAGTGCTACATCAAGTTAAGTATCTGGGTTTACAAGAGAATGTCCGTATTAGAAGAGCAGGTTTCGCTTATAGACAGACTTTTGAAAAATTTGTGGAAAGGTTCTATCTTTTATCTCCACATTGTTCTTATGCCGGTGATTACACATGGCAAGGTGAAATTTTGGATGCTGTGAAACATATCTTAACGGACACAGCAATCCCACAAAATGAATTTCAATTGGGTACTACTAGTGTTTTCATTAAGACACCTGAAACCTTATTTGCATTGGAGCATATGAGAGATAGATATTGGCATAATATGGCTGCAAGAATCCAGCGTGCATGGAGAAGATTTTTACAAAGAAGAATTGATGCAGCTACTCGGATCCAAAGAGCTATTAGAGAAAAGAGAGGTGGTAATAAATACGAAAAATTACGTGATTATGGTACTACACTTTTAGGTGGTAAAAAAGAAAGAAGAACCATGTCTTTATTAGGTTACAGAGCCTTTATGGGAGATTATCTATCTTGTAATGAATCGAAAACGAAGGGTTCTTATATCAAGAGACAAGCTGGTATCAAAGAAAGAGTTATCTTTTCTTTCCACGGTGAGTCGTTACATTCTAAATTTGGTAGATCTGCTCAAAGACTGCCTAAAACTTTTATTGTGACACCAACTGCTTTCTATATTATTGGTCAAACAATGGTCCAAAATGCTATGAAATACGTTGCTGAATATATCATTGATGTCAAGAAGATCAATCAGGTTAATATGACAAACTTGCAAGATGGTTGGATTGGTGTATCTATTGTGGATGCCAACAAACCTGACCCTTTTATTAACACAGCCTTCAAGACTGAACTGGTAACACATTTAAAAAAATTGAATAGTGGCATTCAAGTGCGAATCAATCCAACTATTGAATATAGAAAGAAACCTGGAAAGGTTCATGTAGTGAGGTGCCAAATCAGTGAAGCTGCTCCAAAATATGGAGATAGTTACAAATCCAGTACTATTTCTGTCCGTCGTGGTAATCCTGGTAACTCTCCACAACACGAGAAACCAAGAGGTAAAAAAGGTGGCTCTTATACCTATACTCCGAAGACAAGTCACCGTACAGCTACTAGAAACACACAACCAGTTCATGCTTCTCAAAATACCGCACAATCTAGACCAGTTGCTCCAGTGTCTAGAGTCGGTACTAAGAAGAGAGCTCCACCTCCACCTGGTATGCAAGGTTCATCGCTAGCTGCGAGTGCAGCCAAGGCCGCCTATAATCCTGTGAACAGCGGCAATGCTAACCCTTCAGTACAGAATCCAACTCAGCACGCTACTCCTACGATCAAAAAGAAGTCTGCTCCAAGACCACCACCTATTAGTAACAACACTCAAGCTCATGCTCAACCTAAACCAAAACCAAAACCACGTGCTGTGGTACAGCCTGTTGCTGCTGCTTCCACTGCTAATAATTCTTCAATTCCACCTCCACCACCTCCACCACCAATGGCTAAGCCAACTGAACCAAAGTTCCAAGCTGCCTATGATTTCCCAGGTTCGGGTGCGCCATCAGAGTTGCCATTAAAGAAAGGTGATGTTGTATTTGTCAGCAAACAAGAGCCAAGTGGGTGGTCTTTATCAAAACTATTAGATGGTTCAAAGGAAGGTTGGGTTCCAACTGCTTATATGGTTGAATACAAAGAAACTTCAGCTACCCCAGTGCCACCCGCTCCACCTGCACCTGCCATGGGTAGTGGAACTGTTACACCACAAGTTCAAACACAAACACAAGTGTCTCCTGTCGCAGCTGCTACTCCAGAACCTTCCCAACCACAACCAAGTTTTACTGATGGTTTAGCATCTGCTTTGGCTGCTAGAGCTACCAAGATGAGACAAGAAAGTGGCGACGAAGAAGAAGAGGAAGAGGAAGAAGATGACTGGTAGTCAATTTATCAGATACAACCACATCTATATATATATTATTTATAATAACAATTAAACTAAGTGATTACCGAAAGTTGGGCTGTGTTCCTGACATCATATAATATAATATCTAATTTCAAATTATTTCCTCATTTTCTTATAAAATTGGTTACATGTCGTGTAAGATTTACGTAAAGTTGTTACTTCTATTTTTTTCAAAATAGTAAAAAAGAGAATTATTAACAGAAAAATTTCGATACTATGTCAGTAATTTGGGAAGAGATCTTTTAGATTTGCAAGGCTATATATCATTCAAAGAAACAGAGATTTAGAGTGTTCAACTGGTAGGTCAGTAGATTTATTTATAAAAAATGAGTATTGAAGAGGAATTGGCCTCTAACGCTTTAGTTATTACCGAGGATATCCAATATACATTAGAGTCTATATTAAACACGTTTTCACAATACCTGTCCTCTCAAATCCATGTTCTGAACAAGTTTATTAGTCATTTACGCCGTGTCGGTGCTTTAACATATGAAAGAACTAATTTAATCAAATTTGTAAAGAAACTGAGATATTTCAATGATTGCTTACAATATTCTAAAAGTACAATTTTCCAAGATTCACACGTTGGTGACCCATTAGACTCTGTTGTGGTACCAATTGCGAATGAATTCTCTAAGATATTGGAAATAATTGATCTTTTGAAATTCATCTTTACTAATTCATTACAAAAGGAGATCATATCGAAGACATTGAATTTTGATTTGACCATCAGTGAAGACTGCATCGAAGTTATTGAAGATACATACAAAATATTTGTTAAATATACACAGTGGATGCTTGAATCCATTGATGCTCAGACAAATCTAACGTGCTTAGAAGTGGTTAGTTCAGCATTGAAGTTTGCCGCAGAAGATCAAGAAGATACCGATAATGGAGGTGAAACTGATAATATTTTCGTACAAGAAATCATTCAGGTGGAGAATTCATTAGAATATTGTACTTTAACCGCTGATTGGGATAAGGTGCTTGGCGCTAAATTAATTGAATTAGAAATTCAATTTGAAATTGCTACTGCTAATTGGCAAGAAAAATTTGCTAAGAAGAAATAGGATGTTTGCCAGAGAACATTCAAATATTCTGTAATCACAACATACCCCAACCAACGCATTTACATAACCATATATACACTATTTTATAGAATATCAAATTTTCAAGTTTAAGTTTATTTCAGTTACTGTCTAAGTTAGCAAATAATATCATTTTGAATGGATTGCTTATTTGATTTGCTAGTATCTTACCGAATATTTATTGAGACCACAGCTCTTTTGGTATGTACCCGTTTCTGTGCTAAATCTATGTAAAGCCTGTCACTTCTTCACTAAAATGTAAAGTGTAAAAAAAACAATGATCGACAATAATTTCAGTGCATTTAAGATAATAATAAGAGTAGTATTGAATGATATAAACAGGTAGCACAAGATTATCAATTGGTTGCCACAGTCCTATTCAGTGATTGCTGTAACCTGAAATATATTAAGCCATTGTCACTTTCACCCATCTTGGATAAAAAGAAACTATCATTATCCACATCATCGTCAACAACATGAGTATTGAATTGGGCCTTTCTAAAATAACAAAGCTTCTGTCACATATCGGTAACCCACAAGAGAGTCTGAAAGTGTTACATGTGGCAGGAACAAATGGTAAGGGGTCTGTTTGCAGTTATATTTCTTCATTATTACAATATCAACATCAATTTAAAACTGCTGATTCTGTAAATAAAATTGGTAAATTCACCACACCGCATTTAATTCATGTTACAGATTCTATAACTATCAATAATAAACCGATTCCACAATTTCAGTTTGACTCGATCAAGACTACTCTGGATAAAGTTAACAGAGAACATTCAATTCAATGTTCAGAATTTGAAATATTGACATGCCTGGCATTATCATATTTTAAGGAGGCACAATGCAATTGGTGTGTCCTCGAAGTTGGTCTTGGTGGTAGATTGGATGCAACTAATGTCGTACCAGGTCAATGCAAATTAGCATGTGGGATTACTAAGATTGGGTTTGATCATGAAAGTTTCTTGGGGAACACTTTGCCACAAATTGCTTTTGAAAAAGCTGGGATTGTTACTCCAGGAGTTAAATATACTGTTATTGATGGTACTAATGATCCAAGTGTTCTTGCTACAGTCAAGGAACAATGTGATAAGATTGGTAGTGAATTGAAAATCACTGATCCCTGTGTACGCTATAATACTGTAGAGACAAAATCATGGGGGGTTGTTCAACCTCAAGAATTGCCATTAAATGGTGAATATCAAATATTTAATTTAAGAGTAGCATTATTCATGTTAGATCACCTACAACAGATTGGTGAAGTGAGATTGTCTACAGATGATCTAACACATGGGTTAAAAGACATTGTATGGCCAGGAAGATTACAAGATTTGAATTTCTTTTATGCTGATGGAAAATATATTCCAGTCTTAATGGATGGTGCTCATAATGGAAGTGCCGCCATTGAATTAGCCAAGTATATCGAATCTCAATATGGGAATAGACCAATAACATATGTCATTGCTGCTACGGCAGGTAAGAATCTGAAACCATTATTTGATCCCTTATTAAAACCACATGATAATGTATTTGTCACTCAATTTGGTGGTGTCGATGGAATGCCTTGGATTCATGCTAATAATCCAAAGGAATTAGGTGACTACATTATGAATAAGTATACTTCCAATGTTATAATACAGCCAGATGTTCATGCAATTTTCCCGCAATTAGCATCAATTCCAGAAGAAGACAGAAAGCCAGTAGTTATCTGTGGATCTCTTTACCTATGCGGAGAGTTGTTGAGATTGCACAACAGCCATAGGCAATAGACATTACAATATGTAGTTGAGTAACGATTCGATCATAAAAGGATTTAAGAAGTGAATAATCACCAAAAGTTTTTGTATAGAACATAATATAACTGGATTATATTTTGAGTAGTTATAACACAACAGTTACAGATCTTGATATATCTCTTTACATAATATCCCTTCTGTAATATTTATATATGATTCCTCTCGGAGTTTTTTTTTTTCAAGTAAGTTGATAATAAATATCTTTCTTGACCAAAAAAGAACTTGATGCTGAAATGGGATTGAGTTGCTAAAACTTATCAAACTGTTGAAGAATTAGAAACGCAGAGCTGCTCACTGATCTATATATACATATATTTTGAAAACAATATTTGATGTTTAAAGCATTTGGCAAAAATAGAGCTTTACCCAAATCCTCCAACACTCTCTTTGGGATTTATTGCGCTCCCTTAGGAAGAAGGGTGTACACCACAGGTCCTACCTCCAGGTATATCAGTAAACAGACGTTAGCTCTTGTCGGTTTAATTTCTGTTACTGGCTATGGGCTATATTGGCTTTATTATCCACATAACAATTACCCAAGATCAGTAAGTAAGCCATTACGAAATGCACTTTGGCAAGAAAGAAAGTTCCAAGATATTAAGACGAGCATACGATTTTATATTGATGCAATTAATGAATGTAAACGACTACAGATGAATGAACTTAGTGATGACTATACTGGTATTGAAATTAAGATGGCTGAAATGTATGAGAAATTGAATGATATTGACAAGGCCAATGAAGTATATTTGAACATTGTTTATAGAATAGTGAATGCATTGAAGGATGAATCTATTACAAATCAGTCCATAAGAGATAATTTGTTGAAGAGGGATTTAAGTTTAGTGAATAAAATTGCGACAAATCAAACATCAACACAAACCGATAACACTGTAATAAATCATCAACTTGATTTAATTGAGTTTCATTTAGCTTTAGTCGAAAATGAAATTTACAAGAGGAGTCCCGAATTGCAACAATCAATGGTAAAAAATGCCAAAGAGGTTCCCTTTGTTGACGTCAATCAGAAGAGTTCTAACACCCAGATCGTTTCTGTTGAACCTGAAAAGTTGAAACAATTTAGTAAACTTTTTACCACCTTTAAAGAAGAATATTTTGTATTAAGAGAACTTTATACTGACATGTTTCTATCTAAAAACAACATCGAACAAGCAGTTGAATCTAAGATGGTGACGATAGGATGGATGGTTTTGGCGAATATGTCTCGAGGACAAATCCTATTATCTCAAGCAAACCTGGGTTCCCTCCTATATATGAAAGCAGAGAATATTGAGGCTAACATTATTAGAAACAAATCGCAGAATGGTAGTATTGATGTTACAAATGAACTAGAAAAAAATCGCCAATTTCTTCTTAACATGGCAACCAAATATTATGAGACTGTGATTGACAACGCTGGAGATGGCAATCCAATCAGATTAGAAGATAAAACTATCGAAATGACAACTTTAGAAGCCACCGGACTATCTATGCATGGTCTCGGTGTTATTAATTTACATCAAGGTAATTTAATGAAAGCAAAACATTTTTTGGATGAAGCATTACATTTGTCCCAAGAAATTGGATTTCGTCAATTGTACGAAGAATCCTTATTTGAGCTTGAAAAATTACAAAAACAGCAATGATTTGTCCCTATTCGATTCATTATATATATATTCTTTATTCAATTATTCCTTAAATATCTTCCTACCTTATTGAATTATTAATCTTTTACTCTTGAATATGGCATCAGGAACTGGTTAATTTGCAGTAAATGACGTTTTTCAAATTCGCAATTTAATCAAAAAGTTCAAACCTATAAAAAATGTATCTCTCTTTCCAAGACAGTAAATATATCAGGACAAACTTCAATATAAATTGGTTGACGTACTTACATATCTACGTTAAGATTAGGGATGAATGTTTATCCAAGATTACAGCGACAATTGCGTTTGAAGCCAATATTTTACCGTTATGCGAAAGGTAAACTTAGTGTGAGTCAGCTTACTTATAACAGGTCGTTGACCAAAGCGTCTTATCCTCCTCGAGCGGCAGTCGATTTGAAGAAGGGCTTTGATGATGAAAATTATTGGGAAGAGTCCAAAGCTATTTTTAAAAATCACTATTCCTCCAGTGAACCCCAAAGTCTATTTTCCAAATTTAAGAATACTAGCTACGATGGCTCAGACGGTCTTTTTGATAATCCTTATTTGGATAGTCCTAAAGGTCTAAAACGATTTAGTAAAGACTCATTGAAGTATGCGCACGATTTAGTTAGCAAGATGAAAACTGATACCAGCAGAGATGGGTTAGTTAAATATGTTTTAAGACTGGATCAATTAAGTGACACCCTTTGTCGAGTAATTGACTTGTGTGAACTTATAAGATCTGTTCATCCTGATGATAGATTTATTGAAGCAGCACAAAGCTGCCATGAAGAAATGTTTGAATTCATGAATATTTTAAACACTGATGTTGATCTTTGTAAAACTTTAGCGCATGTGTTGAAGGATCACGAAATCTCCTCCAGATTATCACAGGAGGAATTAAAAGTGGGGAAGATTCTTTTGGAAGATTTTAAGAAATCCGGTATTTATATGAACCCAGAGGCAAGAACTCAATTCATTTCATTATCTCAAGATATTAGTATTGTGGGTCAAGATTTTATCACCAATGTAGATGCCGTTAAAGATTTGTATATAAATGTTCCGGTTAAAGATCTCGACCAGGATGAAGTTGGGCCTGCTGTGATGAATCAGCTATCAAAGGACATAAGCGGGTCGTATTATAAAATTCCATCTTACGGATCGATTCCATTTATTTTATTAAGAACATGCCGAAATGAAGACATCAGATCTAAGATATGGGCATCTTTACATAGCTCTTCCAAAGAGCAAATCAATAGATTAACACAATTGGTCAAACTAAGAGCTATTCTGGCACGCATTATGGGCAAGGAAAGTTATGCAGCATATCAACTAGGTGGAAAAATGGCCAAAGAACCACATGACGTGAAGATGTTTTTAGAAAGTTTAATGAAGTTCTCTAAAAGTGCTACTGCTAAGGAATTAAAGCCTATTGCTGACATGAAATGCAAGAGCTTAGGTAAACCTATTCCACAAAGCGATGAAGAAATATTTCATAGTGTACGTCCTTGGGATAGAGATTATTATTCTTTCCAAATACAATCGCAAAATAAGCAAAATAAACAAATCCAATCAGTTTCATTAAGTACATATTTTACTATTGGATCTGTGATTCAGGGGTTATCAGATATCTTTAAGACAATTTATGGGATATCGTTTGAGCTCTCCCCAACTAAGCCAAAAGAAATATGGGCGCCAGATGTGAGAAAGATAATAGTGACCTCAGAAAAGGACGGTCCAATTGGTGTCATATATTGTGATTTGTTCGAACGTCAAGGTAAGCCATCAAGCCCAGCACATTTTACTGTGTGTTGCTCAAGAGAAATGTACCCTAAGGAGAACAATGAGAGCATTATGCAAATAGGCATGGATAATAATGGTGTTAAGTTCCAACTGCCAATTATCTCATTGGTATGCTCTTTTTCTAGGAATAGTGAAGGTGCGTGCTTACTACAGTTGAACGAAATCGAGACTTTATTCCATGAGATGGGACATGCTATGCATTCAATGTTAGGGCGGACTAAGCTACAGAACATCAGTGGTACTAGATGTGCCACAGATTTTGTGGAATTGCCGAGTATCTTGATGGAACATTTTGCTAAAGATGAAAGAGTGCTTTTAAATATTGGAAGACATTATATAAGTGGTGAACAAGTGCCAAAAAGCCTGGTTAGAGACCAGATACGTGAATCATCATTCTTACAAAATTGCGAAAATTTTGCCCAAGCGAAGATGTCCATGTTAGATCAAAGACTTCATGATGAAACCATTGTTGAAACTATTGATACCTTAGATGTTGTTAAAATATATCAAGATTTAGAAAAGGAATTGGAAGTTTTGGTTGATAATAGAACAAACTGGTGTGGTAAATTTGGCCATTTATTTGGCTATGGCGCTACTTACTACAGCTATTTATTTGATAGAGCTATTGCCGCTAAGATATGGAACCACTTATTTGCGAAGAACCCATACAGCCGTGCCAATGGTAATATCTTTAAAGACAGCGTGTTAAAATGGGGTGGATTAAAAGACCCATGGAGTTGTGTTGCTGATGTTCTAGATAACCCGGAATTAAAGAAAGGTGATACTAACGCCATCAAATGCATTGCAGAAGTGGAAGATTTATAGGCTTTTCTTCCATTTGGTTTTCAAAGACATGATACTACATCAAATACTTTTATTGAAATTATTATTCATACATGTATATATTCTATATTTACTTTTCAGGATAAAGTTTATTGATATACTTTGAGTTTATTCTATTTAGACGTTGAAGCAGGTGCTATATCATATAGATGATAGCCAAGTGATTAGTTATTAGAAGTTATTTGATCAATTCTCAATGTTTTTAAATATTTATATCTTTGTTATTACACTTCTACAGTAAATTAAATTTACATTATATCCATAATGTGGTTTAATGCCTGAGCAATCAACCAGTTCTTCTCTTATCGTCCTCTCTTAACACTTCCATGGCAGCCTCGTTGTTTACGAATAATTTTTCATATTGCAATTAGAAATTTAAAACAAGAATCAAAAGAAGGTAATTATGGAAGTAGCCGAATAAATAGGTTGATACTAGCAGCACTAGAAAAACCAAGAGTTATACAGCATCTAAAGGCTAATAATACTTAACTTTTCCTAATTGATCCATTTTTCCACGTCTTTGTACGATAAGTAGGTTTCCCCTCATTGCATTTGAAAAAGCACAAAAGATTGAACTACCAAAGCCTCATACAATCAATAGAACATGCCGCCATTAGACAAGAAGATCAAGAAGTTCTTAAAGAACTCTATTCGAGTTGCTCCAAAAATTTCCAACAAAGGTGAATTAGGTGAATTAAGAACAGGTTTGGTCTCTCCATACCCTCAAACACGTAAAGATGCTATTAAAAAGACCATCCAGCAGATGACCCTAGGCAAGGATGTTTCTTCTTTGTTTCCTGATGTGTTAAAGAACATTGCCACTGTTGACTTGGAGCAAAAGAAGCTGGTTTACTTATACGTTATGAATTATGCCGAATCACATCCCGAATTGTGTATCTTGGCAGTTAATACATTTATCACTGACTCTCAAGAACCAAATCCACTTATTCGTTGTATGGCTATTAGAACTATGTCTATGATAAGAGTGGAAAAGATTTTAGAATATATTGAAACCCCATTACGCCGTACTTTACAAGATGACAATCCATATGTGAGGAAAACAGCTGTCATTTGTGTTGCTAAATTATTCCAATTGAATAAAGAATTGTGTATTGAATTGGGCGTCTTAGAGGATTTGACTAATGCATTAGATGATAATAATCCTATGGTTATTGCAAATGCTATTGCTGCTATCACTGAAATCAATTCAATGGATCCAAATGCCATTAATTTGTACAAATTGATCCAGTCTCATGTTTCACAATTCCTTTTGGCTTTGAATGAATGTACTGAATGGGCTAGAATTACCATTTTAACTTCATTAGCTGAGTATAATGCTAGAGATTCACTAGAGGCTAAAGATATTATTGATAGAGTTACAGCTCATCTACAACACGTCAACTCTGCTGTTGTTTTAGCGACAATCAAAGTTATTTTGAAGAATGTAATTTTCTTAGATCCAAATCAATACAGTCCAGACTCTAAGATTATGAAGAAGATATCTTCAGCATTGGTATCTTTAATGTCTACACCACCAGAAATACAATATGTAGCATTGAAAAATATTAGAATTATCTTAGAAAAATATCCAGAAATATTAAGCAAAGAATTAAGAATATTCTATGTTAAATTTAATGATCCAATGTATATTAAATTAGAGAAAATTGAAATATTAGTTAGATTAGTTGATATGTCCAACATAAAGCAATGTACGCTTCTATTAAATGAATTGAAAGAATACTCTATGGAATTTGAACCAGAATTCGTATCTCGTGCTATTCAAGCTCTTGCTGAACTAGGTATCAAAAACGGTAATGAAGCTTTTATTGGTAAGATTGTGGATATTATAAATAACGAACTATTAGAGCGTGGGTTAGAAACAGTTCGCGATGATTGTTGTATTGCAATGAGTAATTTATTAAGATGTTGCTCCACAAATGAAACTATGATTAAACAAATATGTTCCACGTTACATTCATGGCCTGCGCCTGAAGAAACTCTAACTACAGATTTGGCTAAATGTCATTACATTTGGTTGATGAGTGCATATCCAAATTATTTCCCTTCTGTAGTAGAAAAACTAACAGCATTTGTTAATAATTTCTTACAAGAAGAATCCTTAACACAAACTATAATTTTAATCTCAGTGATTAAGCTACATTCAAGATTAGAAGGTAGTGTCTTACAAAATATTTTTGAAACTGCAACTACACATGATTCTGTGGAATTAGATGTTAGAGATATGGCCATGATATATTGGAGATGTTTCTCTATGGAAGGTACTAATGATAAATTAATTGATGATCTTTGTAACAATTCGCTACCAAAGATTGAAAATATCTTGGATAAGTTCTCACCAGAGACTTTAGAAAAACTATTAACCGAATTAGGAACGATAAGCTCCATCTATTTTAAACCATTAGATGACGATGCTATCGATGCTTCTAGAAAGAGAAGACAAATAGTGAATGACAACATAATGCATGGTAAACAATTAAAGGAATTACAAGACATTGCTAAAAATGAATTATCTGGAGGCCATGATGATGTTTTGTTAGATTTTGGTGATGATGAGTCCAATTTCAATAATAACAATAGTAACAGCGGTAGTGCATTAAATGACTTGGACGATTTATTTAGTAATATGAACCAAGGCGTTAATGATTTAAATATATCACAGCAAAGCTCATCCTCCAATGCATCTTCTGAAAAGAAGAATAACAATCAAAATACGACCAACACTCAAGATCTATTAGATCTTTTCTGATGTAAACATATTAAAATCAAGTAACTTATAAACATATATATAAATATATTGAGATGACGAGTATTCCAATATTAATTTTTTATAAAAATATAAAATAACATATCATTTAAAATATCAATCAATTATGTAGAAGTTATAGAAACTTTTTGAGTTAGTGGTTAGTTTTTATTTACAAATATAGAGAATATTAAGTTAGCCATCAACAATTGAAATTTTTGGAACGAAAGAAAGAAGCAAAGAGTTAAATTTAAGCAGTAGAAGGCTTGTTTTGTTTCATTTTCTCCTCGATCTTGTTCAATATTATCAAATCTCTTTGATCGTCTAAAAATTTCTTATCAATTTGGTAAAACAACAAGCATTCCTTCATCTGTTCCTTTTGAGGATTGCAAGCAGGAAACACTTTTACACCATGGACCTGTGCACAATCGGCCATAGCTTTCACAAATTGACCACATTTCTCATATGTGAAGTCCTTTAAATTTTTTCTTGCTTTGGCCTCCTCTTGGGGGGAAAGCGCCCAAATGGGCAATCTTGCGTTGTGCCTCGATACATCGATGTTACTGCTACTATTAGTAATATTTGCTGATTGTTGTGACATGGTTTATTATTCGAATTGGATCACCGTCTCTATGAGGTTTTGCTCTCTTTGTGATATGTACATGTTTATTTGAAAGTGTTGTTAAATTTCAAATAAGAATTAATTTAATGAAATCGAATTAATATCAATCCTTAAAAGAATTTCAATCGCAGGATTGAAATCATTATAGAAAGAGAAGATAGTAACAAAGAGCAGTTGCAACGATCACAATATGTTTGGACCATTTAAAGCAGCAAACACGTTATTTGGTGGGTTACTATGGAAAGTTCCTTGGAGAATGTCTATGGGTCAAAAGTTTAGACAAAGACAACGATTAAGACAAGTGGATAGTGTTATCGAGCAATTAACACTTGGCCTACATGTGGCTCGTGCTGAGACCAAAGGGGTAGTCTTTGATGAAGCTTTACAAATGAAGAAGAAGTTCAAACCAAGAAGTAAGATGTTAAGATTGTATAATAAATCGTCATTCTTCCCTAGAGAAGAACAAATGTCTACAAAGAATAAATATACTGTGTTTGATAAGAAGGAAAGAGATTATAGGAAGGGGATTCATAAAGTGCCCAAATGGACGAAACTGTCTAGTCCAAGATTGACCAAATTTCGCTGATAAAGTTCCATATTTCAATGGATAATAAGCAAATATAATAATACCTCACACAAAGTTTACTTTCCCTCCTCCCTAGCCGCAATGTATATCCTATATATTCATGTAAATAAACATACAATAAATCACATACCAAAGACTTGCTATAGTGATGATCTGTTTCCCTTATCTCAAATTGTAATCAATGTTTTCTTCTTTAAAGCTTATTGAATTAAAAAACAAACCAACTTCTTGAAGATGATGAAACAAACATTAATAGCAAACACAAACTAAAAGAGAAGAATCAAAGTCACTATGAGTTCCAAGGATAGACAGTATATGTATCTAGCACAACAATTCCAAACATTACAAGAGAATCTCCAAATATCGAGAGATGAATTGAATACAATGTCATTACAATGTAATGAGCATGTGGTGAATCAACTGGGAAGAATACATACAAGTTGGCTAAAATCTACGAATCACTGGTTAGGTAACGAGTTGTCCAAGAAGAAATGAGATTTTTGCTGACTATGTTCTTTGTTCAACAACAGTTAGAAAATGTATGATAAGTCATTACTATATATAATAAAGCATATATGTAAAATATTTATAAATTTAGTATTGAGAATATGATAAGTTTATGAAAGCCATTTGATATCACTTTTTATTTTTGTGTTATTTGGAAGTTCTTTCTTTCTCTTTCTGTAATTTCTTGGCAAGTTTCACTTCATATTCGTGACAACCACCTTCCATTTCAGTACCATTCAAGATTAATGGTTCTGGTAATGGCTCTTCAGTAAAATATGATGATTGCAATGCCGCATGGGCAGTAAGTCTTTTCTTTTGATCATAATCTAATAAGCCTCTAGCTAATTTCAAGCATTCAACACTTGGAATCAAATCCTTGAACTTTTCATCAAATTTATTTGGAAATTTATCTTTAATATTAGACATGACCATAAAGAACCATGGCATTTCAAATAGATTTGGGAAATTGGTCAAAGTTGGTGTCCCCATAATTTTGAAAATGTTCATAATGGTTTCAATTTCATTAGACCCTTGGAAGATAGCATGTGCTGTAAACAACTCTAATAGAAGACAACCGCACCCCCACATATCCACTTCAGTGGTATATTGTGTAGTACCCAATAGTAATTCTACTGGTCTATACCATAAAGTGATAACACGATTGGTATAACCTTGAATGAATTCAGTCTTTGAATTTAAATTCATCTTTCTAGCAAGACCAAAATCTGTAATTTTAACATTCCCTAAATTATCGACCAAGATATTTGAACCTTTAATATCTCTATGAATCACTTTACATTTATCATGTAAATAAGAGCAACCTTCTAATAATTGTTTAAAAATATGTTTTCTTTGTGAATCTTTTAATTGTATCTTTTTGCTTAATAAAATCCCACTAAGATCATTATCGGCATATTCAAAGATCATATAAATGGATCTAGAAGATTCAATCATAATTTCCTTGATTGAAGAAACATTTGGATGATTGAAAGATTGTAACAACTTAATTTCTCTAATTGACGTTATGGGGAACCCATCTCTTTCATTTTGTAATCTTAATTTCTTTAATGCTACAATATGGTTTGTTAACATATTTTTAGCTTTATAAACCTTACCATAAGTACCTTCTCCAACCTGTAATATTCTTTCATAAATTGAAGTAGTTCTTGTTTGGGTAATTAATGCAGGATATCTTGGATATGAATGCTTTATTTCTTGTATTTTAGGTTGAATCGGTAGAGGTGGGTTTGCATTATAACGAGACATATGACGTGGATTATTATTATTATTAGTAATTATATTATTATTATTATTATTATTGTTATTATTATTATGCACAGGTTCTTTATTCTTTGGGCCTTTTGGTAGCTGGAATTCGAAGGCAATACTTTCTTCTTTCTCTAAAACATCTTCCTTGTTTATATTTTCGTAACTATTCTTATGCCCACCTTTGTTATTATCATTATTATTATTATTATTATTATTACTATTATATCTTGAATTACGTAGCTTTACATTATTCACATTGATATTATTTGGATTATTATGAGTAGTATTGATGGATGCTGGTGCAGATGGTAACACATCAGGATTATACCTAGTCTTATTGTTATTAAAACCTTCATAACGGGATGTTCTTGAATATTCAGCTTTACTGTCTTTGAATCTAAATGATCCATTACCACCACCACCACCACCTATATGCAATCTTTTATGGATGTTATTTTTGTTACCAGTATCATTACGTATTCTTTTGTTATGGTTGTTATTGCTGGTTGATAGAGGTATATCGTTCGGTTGTATTCTAGACAGGAGTGATGTGTTGTCTAAGGTAGGGTTGTTATTCTTTGAACTGTTGTTATTAAGATGATGGTTATCAATTCTTCTATTTCTATTGTTTCTATCGTTAGTATTCCTCCTACCTCTATAATTAGAATTTGAGCGATGTGTATTATTATTGTTATATGACATTGTTGATTATTAGTATCCTTGTGTCAACAGTTTGATACAATGAGATGGTAATACCGCAAAGTATCTTTACATTTATCAATACTAATAAGAAGAAGTTACATTATTTTTCAACTTTTCTTGTATTATTTTTTTTTTCAGATATTATTATTATTATACAAATAATTATAATATTATATAGAGTGTATACATATAATAAGTTATAAAGAGCAGACGATGTAGAAGAAGCCAATCATGATTGATTGGATTGAATTGGTGTCAAGGTGTCATTATTTGTAAAACTTGCCTCTTCCGTTGAGATAATGGCGTCGCTATCATGAGACAGTAGTTTATGAATTTCACGTTGACGTATTTTATTTTCATTATATGAATTTAAATCCATTTTAAAATTAGCTTCTATAGTATCGTGTGGTTGATTCGATTCATCCTCCTCCTCACCAGATTCAGGTTCAGAATCTATATCAGATTCAAGATCAGATCCGGAATTGTGTGAGATAACTTCTAGAGGATATCTTGTAGGGGACATTTTATCTTCAGAGATAACTTTGTTCAATTTAGCAGAATTTAAAGAATGGCGTCTTTTCATATAAGGTAATTCATTAGTTGATGGGGAGATGGAGTTCATGATTGAGCTTGATCTTAATCTAGTAGAGGCAGGTGATATCATTTTTTTAGGAATTGGATCTATAATAGTAGTATTATTATCTTGTGTTGTTAAATTATCAAAGAAATCGATAAATTTAATAACTTTATTGAAAACCAATGTATCTACATCATTCGCCCAAATCAAATCAAGATGTTCATGATTCTCCACTTTGATATCGAATACTGCATTTGGAGGTAAATTTTTCTTCATAACTTTGATATCAACTAATAAATCTGCAGTACCATAAAGTAAAAGAATTGGTACTTTAATATTTGTTCTTGTTGGGAAATTTGCAGTTTGATATGGCCTACTTAATGAATTAAACACATCATCAGATTCTTCAAACATTTGAAATTTTTGTGATCTTAAGATTTGAAACCAATGAACAATTGATTTAACACTTGTTGTAGAATATAATTTAGCAAAACAAATTTCTTTTTGTTTTGGAGTTATGTTCAATGATTTCCAATTGAAAAGGATTCTATTACAAACGTCTATCATGATACTAAAAAGATGTGGATGAGTGGTTCTTTGCCATACAACAGCACTTGGTAAGACGATATTCCTACCAAAAAACAAATACATTAATCTTGGGGTTGACTTGGCAAATGAATCTGCAATGACATTATGTAATCTCTTGGGAGTCATTGCTGGAGCAATGGCAATTAAATGACTGATCTTTGAGTTCAAATATTCATTGACAGATAAAGCAGCGAACATTTGTGCAGAACCTTGAGAGAATCCAATACAAGCCAATTTATTAATTTGAGTAAAATCAAGAATAAATTCGATTGAGTTTGGAATATCAAAGAATGCGAATTCATCGATAGAGAAATCCCAAAATTTAGCAGATTTTGGTGGATGATATAAATGTGTTGTTGAATATTTATTACCACGATTGTTACCCATCCAAACATCGAACCCTAAATCATGTAAAATAAATGGTAAATTTTTATTTCTTTCCACTTGACAGCACCAGACATCTGAACACATTAATAGACCATGATGTAGGTATACTACTTTCCCATTATTTTTGTTTGGTGGTGGTGGAATTCTATGTAACGTTAAAATATAGTTATCTTCGGTTCTTACCAAATGATCTTCCACCACGATGTTGAAAAGATCACACATTTCATGGATTGTAGGGGCAGATCTCAATTTGTCTTCGAAAGTAGTATCATCGATATTAGCTGTGAAATTGATTATTGAAGTAAATAATTTAAGGATCTTACCAGGAATAAGTTTCAAAACAAAGGAGCATATGGATTCGATATAGACCAAGAAGACAATGAAGAAGTCAGTGAATGAGATTCTATTCAACATTTTGTAATAATCGTTGTCGAATATCGGTGGTGGTGAAGCCTTAGTTCTCATACTTGGGTGGGGGTTGTGATGATAAATTTTGTATTGACTGTGTTTTAAAAGTTTTATTGAAAAAAGTATTTATTGAAACTTTCAATTAAACGAATACTAGATACGAAAGGTATGAATATATGTGTTTGAAATAAGTAGACATGGAATAAATAGGCATACACTTATATATATATATATATATACGTGTGTGTGTGTGTGGTTAGAATAAATAGAATATAGTAGTAAAAAATTAGATTATAAAGTTAGTAGCCAAGAGCCTGCGACAACGGTGAATCCAATCAAGGCATACCCAGTTCTGTAGACACCCTTAAGAGACAATTCCTTTGCAGTGTCCCAAATGAGATGTCTAATGGCGCCCCCGTATTGTAACGCAAACAAATAAGCTGCAGACGCCTTGATTGATAAAGAAACCCACTTGTTCATTCTTGAAACTTTATCATGATACCAGTTAATCAATTTATCAGATGATAGATTGAAGTTGAACAGACTTGAGGCACCGAATAGCATTGTGACTAGATAGAATCCCAGTGCTAGGACGATCAGAGACAAACGGTGTAATGAGGACATGTACCATGTCAATTGTGGTTGGTAGATGGTCAAATGGGGAGACAAAGGTCTTTGTTTTCTCTGGTTGATCAGTTTAGTAGACTCGATGCCGTTCTTGTCCAACGAGTGGGATACATCGATGTATGGGATCTTACTGTTTGCACGAGTAGACGTATGGAATAAAGATTTGTTGTTGTTGAATAGGGAGGTTTGTAATAGCGATGGAATGGATCTTGTGGTGGAGAGAGCCATTCCCCTGTTGGCTGATAGTAACTTGGGCAAGCCTGCTTTGATCATGTTGCAGTGGTGTGGTGTGGTGAGCTATAGTCGAGTGCAATATACACATATATATACGTATATGTCCTGGCTGAACAGTGTATCAACTTCTGCTTAAATAGAAATCTGCCTAAATACAATTCGCTTTCCGTGAAATTGAGAATTAGCGTATGTTATTGGCTATCACACATAGATGTGTTGAGACGTAGTGATGCTACAGGATGGGATAGGCATGGCTACGGTGTGTTGATATGTGCATAATGTACACTCTCAGTATACCGTACTGTAAACTGTGCTGGAAATATACTCTATTGCAAATATACTGTGATAAGAGTGTGACATTCAAATATTGAATTATACCATGCCCTATTGCAAGTGTACTCCATTGCAATTCTACATGCTGTAAATGTACTCTATTGCAGATCTACTCTATTGCAGATGTTTCTGACGGCTTCTCCGGGATGAGCACTGTCACTACCGCTATAATATATCTGTATCCATACTGTATTGAAATATTACTGTACTGTATTATAGTATATTACTGTACTGTATTATACAATAATATTATTCTGCAATAGACTATATTGCACATATGTCTATAACATATCTGTAATATACTCCCAGTATACTATATCATATTACACTGTACTGTAGTTAAACTCTCAATATAGTATACAGTACTATAAATATATATATATCTATAATATACTATACTATACTTGTAACTATATTCGCATGCCATAATGATTCAATACCATAGTATACAACAAGTTAATATGCTCTAGTACCAATATATATCTATAATACCTATATATATCTATAATACCTATATATATCTATAATACCTATATATATCTATAATACCTATATATATCTATAATACCTATATATATCTATAATACAAATACATTATATTACAATATACTACATATATATCAGTATAGATATATTGCACTCTACTACAAATATAATATAATATAATGTAATGTAATAAAGTACAATATAACGTAATATACTACTCTACTCCCAATGTAATATACGATGATATAATGTAATATATCTATGCTATACTGTTGTATTTACTGTACATTTACTGTATATATACTGTATGTGTCACTAATTTGTGTATAGTGCAAGGGCACGTGACCGGGGCAAGTATTTATTAAAGGAATTCTCTGAAAGCAAACGTTGTGTTAAGAACACTGGAGACAAAGTCACAGCAGCAGCAGCAGCAACAGCAATAGCAATAGAATAGTATAGTATAGCATAATATCATGTGGTCGTATCTGTTTGGTAAGGGCAGTGGCAGTGGCAGTGGCAGTGGCAACAACAGCAAAAACAAGGACCTCACAAAAAAGGCAATCATAGAGTTGAGGGAGCATATCAATCTATTGAACAAGAAACAATCGCATCTACAAACACAAATCCTGACCACAGAGAACGATGCCAAACAGTTTCTCACCAAGGGGAACAGAACTTTGGCCAAAAACTCGTTGAAAAGAAAGAAAATATACGAACAACAGCTGGACAAACTGGACGGCCAAATCAATTCATTAGAACAACAGCTGTTTACCATCGAAACCTCTAACTTGAATGCAGAAACTATGAGAGCAATGCAACAGGGCGCAAAGGCAATGAAATCCATACATAAAAATATGGATATCGATCAAGTAGACGAAACCATGGATGATGTTAGAGAACAAGTAGAGTTAAGTGAAGAAATTAGTGAAGCTATTTCAAAACCTTTATATACTGCAGGCTCGCTATCAAACGAAGTCGATGAAGATCAACTAGATGAAGAACTGGAATTGCTACAAACCGAAATGGTCAGTCCAATCGCACAACCACAACAAAAACAGAAACAAAATATATCATTACCATCGGTACCAAATGTAGCATTACCTGTTGAATCCGAACAACAGCAAGATGACAAAGAAAGTGAAGATGAAGATGAACGTGCATTAAGAGAATTACAAGCTGAAATGGGTCTATAAACCTATTTGTATAACTGTTTTATAAAATATATATATATAAATATATATATTTGCAATGATTAATTGACAAGTACCCAAATTAAAAAGAATACAAAGATCACCAAGAATATCTTTGCTGCTAACCATCTATTACTCTTCACATTATCAAAATATTTTAATAATTCTCGTTGCGCACCACTAATGTTCAAGTCAATATCCTCCACATTAGCATCAATACGTTGGATCGTTTCCCCTTGTTCTTGTACCATCGATCCTAATTGTTGGAAAAGATTACCAACTTCTTGAATAGTAGATTCAATCGTCTCTACTGCACGATTTCTTTCTTGTAAATACACATTCTCATTAACTAAACCTTCTTCCATCAACATTAACTGTTGATCACTTGTCGGAACAGATATACCATTCGCCGTATCATCATTATTATTATTACTGTTATTATTCATTGTTTCATCAATTAAAGTAGACATAAATGGATTACTACTGTTGTACCCAACAGATCCTAAACTATTCGCATTACCACTGGCTTTAAAAGACTCAGGACTGTTATTACCTTGTGCCAACGACTCGTTCTCATTAATTTTCCCCCATCTATCTCTATTATTAATCTCAAGTCGTTGTCTTTCTTCTAATACACTCTTAAAATCCCCTGACATATTCTTCATCTTTGTATTCAATAAACTAACCACATTATGAGAATGTTTTTCTGTCACTTTTGCATTGGCTCGAGCATTATTATTATTATTACTTATCTTGGCTAATCCAACAAGTTCATGTTCAATAGAATAAATCTTTCTTTTAATCAAAAATGATAATTCTGCAATTTCCACAGGATTATCATTAAACATAGGTTTCCTCTTAGCCAAAATGGCTAATTTGGATAACAGTTGTGCAGTTTGTGATATTTCCTTCGCAATATTAGAAGCCCTCTTTTGGAACTCTGAAATATGTGAAGTTGTGGATGTCTTTTCATTGTTGTTCAATAAAGAATCATTTTGTATTTGAGCAAGTTGTTTCGTATGAAGTCTTTTATAGGTGATGACACATTGTTGAAATTCAGAGGTTCTATTTCTAATATCCATGTTTATCTGATTGATTGATTCACTGCTTACTTGCTTTCTATCCTCGAGATTATTTACTTTATGGACTTGTTGTCATTTTCAAAGTGGCATTGCAATAAATTTAATTTTTTTTTCATTACACGAAAAGTATTAAGATATGAAATTATTAACATATTGAAGTATTAGCATATTGAAGAATTGAGATATTGAAGTATTAACATATTGAAGAAGTAAAAAAGTAAATATTAAGAAAGTAAATATACGATTTAGTATAAATGTAATTAATTATAACTTGGAATTGTTATTGGCAGTAAAATGGCGAACAACTTCGTCGATGGCTTTGGCCACATAAAGAACATTCCCTTCATTTAAACCAGCAATGGAGGCTCTACCAGAACTAGTCATATACACGGCATGGTTTTGTTCTAAACGTTGGACCATTTGAGGGGTCAAGGCGGTGAAGGAGAACATACCACATTGACCGACAATATGATCCCAGTTACCTGGAGTTTCCAATTCAACAAGATGGTCTCTTAATTGATATCTCATCTGTTTAATACGAGAAGACATGGTGATCATATCTTCGTGCCACTGTTTGGTTAATTCTGGACTATTTAAAATGGTGGAAACAATCTTGGCACCATATGCAGGTGGGTTTGAAACTTCAGATCTCACAATGGCAGCTAATTGAGAGGCTACGGCAGGTTTCACTTGAGTGATATTATCAGATTGTGGAAGGACTAGATGGAAACAACCAACACGTTCACCATACATACCGACATTTTTGGCAAACGATTGACAAACAATGACAGGAGCAACTTTTTCCAATTTATTTAAACCTAATCTGACAGCATAAGCATCTCTATTTAAATCACCTGTAGCAAAACCTTGATAAGCAGAATCGAAAAGAACAACATGATTCTTTTGTACAATACTGTCTAAAATATGGTTCCATTGTTCTTGATTTGGGTCTAAACCCGTTGGGTTATGAGCACAAGCATGAAGGACAAAGATGGACCCTTCCTGAGCAGTCTTGATGGTGTTGAGGAACCCATCTAATTCTAACGACTTGGTATTAGCATTCCAATATGGATATTGAGCAGTGATCAATCTTTGACCTTCAAAGATGGCTTTATGATTTGCCCAAGTTGGATTGGATAAATAAACAGTTCTGTTTGGTAGAAACTTTTCAATGAATTTAGCAGCAATATGTAGAGCACCAGTACCAGAGATGGATTGAACTGAAATCACTCTCTTTTCATCATAATCATCACCAAAGATGGTACGAGCGGCACCAGACGTGAAACTAGGTAACCCAGCAATAGGTAGATACTCATGATTATAATTTGGATCCTTTTGCAATTGTGCCTCAGCAGAACGAACACTTGGTAAAACCCATGGTTTACCAGAATTATCACGATAAGCACCAATACCTAAATCAACTTTGACAGAACGGGTATCTTGTGACAATCTTTTCTTGATATCGAAAAGAGCATCAGGTGGCAATTGTTTAACGGTGTTGAAGATGTTGACTTGGGACATTGTTGAGTTGATTATTTTAGTCTGTAGTTCTTGTTGGTTTGAGTGTCTTGTGTTGTTATTTTTTCAATGCTGTACACTGAATATATATATATAAATAAATAAATCTGTATATTGCTGGTGAACAGTAAAACTGGTAATAGCTCAAGCAAATTGAATTGGGAGTGGAGCAGTTATCTCATCAAGTGGTGGATGGAGTTTCAGCAAGTTTTCATTCCATTTGCAATGACTCAATGGATCTTTTCCTCTTCCTTTAATGAGATCATAGCGCACGGAGAGGGATCTGTTCAATAAGATCTTACATTTTATCAGAAACATTAGCAAAGACACAGCAGGGATCTGACCAAGGTCATTCCAAAGAAGCAAGAGATCAATGGGGACTATGGAAGATCCGGTAACGACTAAGAATGGGAGCAGTGTGCTGATGTGGGCGATCCACTATGGAGCGGCCGCACTGGCCACTAACGATTGGCTTCATGGGTTCATATTCAATAAGCATTGGCTATTATGGGTTGGATATTTTTTTACCTTCAATTCAGTTAACATTATGACCAGTGTAAGGTCTATAGTACATGAGAGGCAAATATCATCCATATGGGTGGTCATAATACACCTTTCAGGGTTGATTCCCTTATTTATTTCCACATATCATTTATTTCAAGATTCGCTACAATTTCAATATGACACAATATTAACAAATTTATTGATAAGTTTATTTTGGTCTAGTATTGTGGAAACTTTTTATACCGTGACTGCAAATATGGCACAATTCAATAATCATAATATCACTTTCTCAAAGAATATAATCCCACTGTTCTATATCTTAAAATATCAAAATGTAAAGAAACCGTTTGGTATTGATTTATGGTATCTTTTATCAACCAGATTTATGATTCATATTTTAGAATTATGTGAAAAGCGTGAATGGTTCCTACCAATTGATTCTCTTGTCAATTGTCTTTTGATCATTTCGTATAAACAATTTTTCGATTATAATTCAACCAATTATCCAGATTATATATCACGTATCTTTATCTTTCCTAAACTTTTGGCATTATCATATTGTTTTATATCACAAATCTTATATTGGTGTAGAATCAGTGATAACAATATATGGGAAATTTGTCAATATCATTGGATTGAATATCAAGCAAAATCATTTCAAGAGTTTATTATTACTTTGGCCATAAGACATGCGTCTCATGGAACCACTACGATAACAAATACCAAGGATGACGATGACGAAAATAATATTCCAATACACAAGTATTCAATTAGTGGATATTTAAATCAATATGGGACATATCCTAAATGGAATGAATATAATAAAGATGACATTGAAACTAAGAAAAAAGCGAACAAACGCAAACCAAGAAATAGCATATATCAATATAAACCATTGCAAGGTAAATTTACCTTGGTAGATGCTTATATTTCATTAGTTGCATTGATCAGTTGGACAAACTTTAATGTTACCAATTATCTTAAAGTTAAAATACTACAAAGAAATAAAAGTTTGAGCAATGACCAGCTTCATCATCATGATCACCATTGTTCAGATAAAATTAAAGATCTGAATAGATTAATTACTAAGAAGAATTATGGTAAATTTTTATCAAGGCCGGGAAATGATACTACTAACAACACTACAGATGCTAAAAAACTTTCGTATTTGTTACCAAACTTTGATTCATCTAAGGATTACATTCCATCTGTAAATCCCAATGATGCATTGTATGATACAGAAGATTGGTTTCGTAAGCAAGATGAAATGATTTCAAATGAAGATAACGAAGACAAAATAAGTTTGCACGATGAGTTATGGCAATTATTGTTATCATTCAACCATGGAAATCCCACCGATCCAGGTTTAAATAATGAAGATTTGATGTGGCAGATTTCCATGTGGTCCTTGTTAAGGCATCAGATAGTTGAGGATAAAAGGTTGACTAGATCACAATATTCTAATGAAACTTGTAAAGAACTGGTTTCAGAAGTAATGATGGAGCAACGGTTTAATTCGACCATTTCAAATGATGAGAAGGAAGGAGAAAGAGTTGACACTAACAAGCGTTTGTTCTGTGATGATGAATCTGACGACGAGGATAATAATGACGAAATCAGTGATGCTTTGGTTTGTCCTCTGTGTCAACAGCATCCAAGAAATGTGGTTGTATGGCCATGCCAATGTCTGGCAGTCTGTGATGATTGTAGGCTACAGTTGGGCCATAGAGCCATTAAGAACTGTATATCTTGTGCAGAGACAGTGGAAGGTTATTCAAAAGTTAATTTTGTATAAAGACCCTTCGCATATATCCACTCAGAGTATATAGAAAACAAAGCACACTTGCACCCCTATAAACATGAAGATACGCCAACACATACATATATTCATATATACCTAGAGAGAGTCCAACACATACCCTCATTGCACCATCTCATAGCTTTTCTCATACAATCTTTGACCTGAAAGTTTTTAGGTGGTGTTTCGGGTAACCTCTCTTATTTGGCACAAAAAATTTGACAGCTGCAAATTTTACAATTTAAAAAACGTATATAAAGGCCATCGATTAAACGTTTGAAGTATATTTGAATGAAATACACTTTTATTATTAACGTTTTTATTCCCCTTTAGAAAGAAAGTAACTATAGACTTGTGTTGAGTTGGACGCACAAGAAAGGAGAATCATACGGCTTTCTGGGGGATTCATTCTTCAGAACCTGTAAACGGTTCTTGGCTAATGTTGCTTAACTTTCTTAATTGTTCTCTCAACAGTTCAGCGCTCGTGAGGCAGAGTCTCAAGGGATAATTTGATTCATGTATTAAATCTTAACTTCTCCTCGACGCAAGTCGGGTTTTGAGTCGTTTTGTTGTTTAGTCTATCAATAAAGTTCTTAAAACAAACTTTATTGATTTCAAATATATCGTTGCCATGAAGTATATGGATGAGACAGAAGTAGCCCCGTTGACAAGTCATGTCCTAAAAATTTAGATTAAGTAGAATGCATGATTTTGAATTCTCTCTGTTTTCAGTAACTGAATATTTATTTATTCAGTTAAGGAAGATGGAGATTGAGTTTAGTCATCTTTGTTGTCATTCTACCGCGGTATATTCCTAAACACTATGAGATGGTCCTAGTGATCGATTATCATTTGGGTATAACCATACCGCAGACATTTTATTTTATTTTATTTTATTTTATATGTAGTTGTTTTTTCTTGTATATTTGTATCGTTCTTGTTTACTGTTCTCTTTGTCTCATTAGTGATTATATTCATTAAATTATTTATTGTACTATGTTTTTGATATGTTTTATATATATCGGCGAGAAGCGAGTATATCATGATTTATGTTTCGATATGATTAGTGATGGAATAAACGAATTGGATTCTCTACAAAAACCATACCTAAAGAATCAGCAGCACTGACAACAGCTTTATCTTGAACAGAACCAGTTGGAGCAGCAATAAATTTAACACCTGATCTGGCAGCTCTATAAACATTATCTGTGAATGGGAAAAATGCATCAGATGATAATGATACATTATTCAATTTGGATAACCAATCCTTGTATTCTTTTTCTGTTAATGGTTCAGGTACTTCTTCAAAATTTGCTTCGTATTCAGATTTCTCAGGTTCTTCAGTTGGAATTTGGTTTGTTACGTACAAATCAATAGCATTTGATTTGGATGGTCTTTTTATACCTTGAGCCCATTTGAAGGCAAGAACTTTTGGATGTTGTCTTAACCACCAATTATCAGCTTTTGCACCAGCCAATCTAGTACAGTGAATTCTTGATTGTTGGCCGGCACCTAGTCCAATAACCATCCCATTCTTAGCAAAACATATAGAATTAGATTGAGTATATTTTAATGTCAAAGTGGCCACTGTTAAATCTACAATGGCTTGATCAGTTAAATTTTTATTTTGTGATACGATTTCTCGGAAGATTGATTGATTAATTATAGCATCATTTCTTCTTTGTTGTAATGAAACACCATAAACTTGTCTTGTTTCTAAATTTTTTGGAATATAATTAGGATCGATTTGTAAGATACAATACTTACCATTTTTCTTCTTTTTCAAGATAGCAAGAGCTTCTGGTTCAAAACCTGGTGCAATAACCCCATCAGAAACTTCACGGGAAATAATTTGAGCAGTGGATACATCGACAATATTTGACAAAGCAATGAAATCGCCAAATGATGACATTCTATCGGCACCTCTAGCTCTGGCATAGGCAGCTGCTAATGGAGACATATTTTCGATATCAGTAGCAAAATAAACTTGTTTCTCGACTTCATTTAATGGGAACCCTACGGCAACACCAGCTGGAGAAACATGTTTGAATGAAGCTGCGGCTGGAAGGTTTAATGATGCAGATAATTCTCTAACTAAAGGCCACGAATTTAAAGCATCTAATAGGTTTATGTAACTTGGACTACCACATAACACTTTAAATGGTAATTCTTCTTGTTCAGTGACAAAGGCTTGAGCAGGTTTTTGAAATGGATTTACACCATAACGTAATGGTAATTGTGATTTATCTTCAGAATATTGTTTTCTGAAAAAATCAGCAATACAAGCATCATATTCTGCAGTATGTTCGAACGCTTTTAAAGCTAATCTATTTCTTAGATTTTGTGAAACTTCTCCATCTTGTGAAGATACCAATTCATCAATGAATTCAGCATAGTCTCTTGGATCAGATAAGATTGTGACTCTTGAATGGTTTTTGGCAGCAGCTCTTAATAATGTGACACCGCCGATATCAATTTCTTCTACTGCTTCGTCCACAGTAACACCGATCTTAGAAACAGTTTCTTTAAATGGATATAAATTGCAAATGACAAAATCCATTTTCTCGATATGTTGTTGTTTTAAATCTTCTTCATCACATTCCAAATTTCTAGCCAAGATACCACCATGAATAGCGGGATGTAAAGTTTTCACTCTTCCACCTAGCATTTCAGGGGCGTGAGTGATACTAGAGACATCTTCTACTGGGAAACCTGAATCTCTAATCAATTGTGCAGTACCACCGGATGCTAAGATTCTAACATTGTTTTCAATTAACCCCTTAGCTAAATCTAAAAGACCAGTCTTATCATAGACTGATATAATAGCTGTCTTTCTTTCTGACATGATTGTGTATGTTTTATGTATATTGTACTTTTTTATGTTATCTTAATAAGGAACAAAGAGGGAGACTAAGTAGGATTGAGTTGTATTCAATCTTGATATGATTATAATCAAGTACAATATTTTAATTTGTTTTTAAGAAAATGTGAATTACGTATATTTACTTAATAAATTTTTTTTTTTTTTTTTAAGTCTTTTCATTCTATCTTATGCAAAATTTGCTTCAAAAGGAGGTTTTGGAACAGATTAATAACAGCATCTGAGTGGCAAGGTCTATATTTGAATAGGTTAGTAGCAAGAGCTCGAATAAAGTAAATTAAAAAAAAAATGGCAATTATAATATTCAAGTATTTATAAAGTTATAAAAGAGATTAAATATATATAATATTTTGAAAGTAGAAAAGATTTTTTATAATAATAATAAAGGGATTCGACTTAACCAGATTATTTTCTGTATCTCCATAAAGATAAGGTGTTTTGTCTCTTCCAGGTCTTTCTTCTACCGGCAGAAGTGTTGTGGAATTTGTGACCCTTGTTAATACCTCTGGATTTCTTACCGGTGGCAGTAAGACCTCTGTTTTCACGGTGCTTGTGGACTGGGTTACAGATCCAGTTGTATCTAGCATCTCTTCTGATAGCCTTGTGTTGAGGATCGACTAAGATGACTTCGAAGTACTTGTAGGTAGAATCTTGGTTAACCCAGTAGGAGTTTAAGACTCTTAAATTAGCAGCACGACGACCAACTCTTTCTTCAGCAGTGGCTCTTAGAGATCTTTGGTACTTCAATTCGTTAACACCTTGGTTGGTTGGCTTACCGTAAGTAGCACCCTTTGGAACAGGTCTCTTTCTGTTACCTCTTCTGACTCTGACTCTGTAGATGACAAAACCTTGCTTGGCCTTGTAACCTAATCTTCTAGCCTTATCTGGTCTAGATGGTCTGGAAGCTCTGTGAACAACGTTCTTTTGTCTGTATTCCCAGACTCTAACTCTTTGTAAGAATCTTAAGACATCAGATTGCTTCTTTCTTTGTAATTCTTCTAAATACTTGTAGGCACCCATTGCTGATTGAAAATTGGTTGTGGTTTTTTTATATCGAATACAAATACATTAAAAGTAGAAAATATCCAAAAGAAACAAATACTCCAAGAACAATCTTTCAACTAAATATCGAGTGCTTTAATACTTTGTCGATTTCAAATAAAATTTCACTTTAAATTTGTCGTCGATGAAAAATTTTGTGGAAAATTTTGTGAGAAAAAAAAAAAGTTGCGTCCGTTCTGTGAACTTCGCCGTGTTTTGTGACGGCCCGTGCTGCAGAATTCGTGTTAGGGTTTGGGCGGAACAAAATTTGCTGCTGCTGTGGCGGGCGTTCGAGCGCTGGCGGAAGCAGCTGCGCTTTGCATTCGAAATTGTGACAGACACTTTAGCAATAATACATTTAATCTATTTAATACTTTTGATACTTTTCGTGAGGAAATTTGGCAATATAGCAATGTGATATTGCAAGAATATAATATATAACAGCATGCTGTGTCACTATATGTAATGTAGTATCTTGTAATATCTTATAATATTATAATGTAACGGTGTTAATGTAGACGATCACGGTATGAAATTGTATAAATTTAAATGGTATAAGTTCAAGCAAGTCTTCAAATGGAAGAGAAAAGGTCACTCTAATAAAAGGACATTGCCCATTACCGTTCAAGATATTCAAAAGGCAAACTCAAAATATTTTGCAACTGGTAATGATATTATCAAAGTAATATCAATTGAAACGCAAACTCGTGCTCGGTTTCCTATTACTGACAGGGAACCTTCCGACAACAGGAAAAAGACACTGTCGTATCAAACATCTTCGCTTTATTTGTCTGATGTGTTGAGACATAATGCAGATTTAATTTCCTCCCATCTATTCAAGTATAATACAGATATATATTCAACCGATAGATTAAGGTATAATTCAGATGACTATTCCACTGATGTATTAAAGCCTAGTACAAATATATATCAGACAAAGGAAAACTCAAGATATTTATTACAAACTATCAATAATCTATTACAAGAAACTGAAAATATCTACAATGAAATTTGTCCAGCCACTGAAATAGATTTGTTCGATAACTTATCAATCCAATTGGAACCCACCATTTGGGAAGATGATTCAAATGATATGGTTTCTAATTTCAACCCCGAACTGTTCGAACAGATAATAATCAATACGACTGACTCCACATATGATTATTTGGATGAGTTTTTGGAAATATATGTCAAGGCAAAGCAAGAAGTACCCCACAACAATTCGAGCCTACAAACTTACAAAGGATTCAGTGGTAGTACTTTAGTTCTAACCACTTGATCTACTGTCTTTATTAATATATATATATAAATATAGATATGTATTATTCTCTCTTTATTTTGTGACGCGTAAATATATATATGAAAAATTTTGAGATGACCTTTTTTTAACGTGTGTTTGTAAAAATGTGATATATACTTAATAGACGAAGTGCAACATTGTATATGACAAGATAGTGTACTAGTAAACCAAGCTGATAGATGTCAGTTAGAAACCAGAAGGTAAATCAATAATGGTGGAGAAGAAAAGATTTTTCAAAGATGAGTTAGAATCTTCTATGGAAACAACAAAGTCATTTAACACTTCATTCGATAATTCAAAATCATTCCTTTTCAATCCAACACAAGAAAACATTGATAGTATAAACGATAAGGATATTGACAACAATAAAAATAATAATAATAGTAATAATAATAACACCAGTATAAATATAGATACTGACAGTGATGAGGATGATGATATTGAAATTATACAAGAATCTCAACAAAGTCCGAAAGATATTTTCACTAAAGGTATATTAGATGTTGTACCTGACGTTGATCCAAAGATAATATCTGAACTATTCAATACATATAAGAATACACAAGATCCATTAACAAATGCCCTTTCATATTATTTTGAAAATTATCAACCATCAGATGGAAACTCACAAAAGATAACTTATATACCGTCTAGTCCCATTAAATTATCCCCCCCAAAGAGAAAACTTTCAACACTAGCAAACTTCATTAATGAATCCCCTAATGGTTCTAACCCAAATGTATCTTCTAAGAAATTAAAGAAACCAGTAATGAAATGGAAACGATTTATTGGTGCACTTCAAGTCACTGCAATGGCAACAAGACCTACCATGAAACCATTGACTTATGGATCAAAATTAAAATTGGTTAAACAACAGTCGGATATTCCAACGTCAAAATTATATGATAGTAAAGGCAGACAAAAGAAGATGATGTCAAGTTATGTTAAAATATTTGATATTCAATTCAATCGTGAAATTGGGAAAGTTCCTGAAGACATTGCCAGAATTATTTATCCTTTATTAGCTACTGATGAAGTGATATTTGATACTACACTAGTATTTTGTGATGACAAGAGATTGAGTATAGGTGACCATTTTGTTTTAGAATTGGATTGTTATTTAACTTCCATTTTATTTCAAGATGAATCAGAATTATTAAGTTCACAAAGTTCACAGAATCTTAATCATAGTATTAATAGTAATAATAATAATAATAATAATAATAATAATAATAATATCCCACTGCATCAAAGCTTTAAGTCGAACACCCCAGATAAAGTGGAAGATATGGAAAGCAAATCTAGAAGAGTAGCCTTACTCACATTATTTAAAAAATTAAGACTACGGCCATTACAACAAAAAGAAGAAGATTTGATTAAATCGCAACATATTGAAAGCGCAGAACAAGAAGATGAAGATATTATTGATCTTGAAGATGATGAAAATTTTGGTGATATTATGTCTCAGAGTTATGAAAATCCAGAAATTGATGCTCCTAATTATAGTACAGAAGAATCAATGAATTTAAATCAATTGCAAACTTTTTATAATTCTGCCCAATCTAATGAAGCATTAAAGAATTTACCTGAAACTAACCCACCGTCTGAATTGGTGAAAATGACATTAAGACCATATCAAAAACAAGGTTTGACATGGATGTTAAGAAGAGAGCATGAATATGATAAAACTGATGAATGTGAAAATCTTGAAGTAGATGGTGATATGATGAATCCACTATGGAAACAATTCAAATGGCCCAAAAATAGATCATGGAATGTAAACAAATTAAAAGAAAAATCTACTGATGATACCCAAACAAATAATGAATTATTCTTCTATGCTAATCTACATACCGGTGATTTTTCAATGGAGAAACCAATTTTGAAAACAATGATTAAAGGTGGTATCTTATCTGATGAAATGGGCTTGGGTAAAACTATTTCTGCATTGTCGTTGGTACTAATGGCACCGTTTGATTCACGTGTAGATGAGAAAAAAGTGTTCAAAACAGACACCGATAGTGCACTTAATGCAGACTCGTATCGGTTGACATCAAAGAAGCCTTATGCATCAAAGACTACTCTTATTATTGTGCCAATGTCCTTACTTAACCAATGGCATTCTGAATTTAATTCTATCAATAACTGTTCCAAATTTAGATCTGAAATTTATTATGGCGGAAATGTTAGCAGTTTGAAAACATTATTAATTAAGACAAAGAATCCACCTACTGTTATCCTGACCACATATGGTATTGTTCAAAATGAATGGAGTAAATTATTCCGAGAAGGTAGTAATTCAGATGATGCTGTTATGTCCTCGAATGGATTATTCTCTTTGGATTTTTACAGAATTATCATTGATGAAGGTCACACAATCAGAAATAGGAGTACAATTACATCAAAATCGGTAATGGATCTGTCGAGTAAGTGTAAATGGATCTTAACTGGTACCCCAATCATTAATCGTTTAGATGATTTATTTAGTATGGTGAAGTTTTTAAAATTAGAGCCTTGGTGTAATGTAAGTTACTGGAAAACTTTTGTCTCAAATCCATTTGAAAGCAAAGACTTTAAACAAGCATTTGATGTTGTCAATTCAATTATGCAGCCTGTTTTATTGAGAAGAACCAAACAAATGAAAAATTCAGATGGTGAACCGCTTGTTGAGTTACCACCAAAGGAAATTATCATTAAAAGATTGAAATTAAACAAAACACAAAAAGCAGTTTATAAATACTTCCTGGATATTGCAGAAAATTCTGTTAAGATTGGTTTAGCTCGTGGTGATTTACTAAAAAAATACTCTACTATTTTGGTCCATATCCTTAGATTGAGACAGATATGTTGCGATGTAGAATTATTGGGTACTTTAGATGATAATGATGAAGATATTCCAAGAAATAGTCAAATGTTTGCATCAAATACAGAAATCAAACGTTTAATTGAAAATACCCAGAACACTACAGATGAAGAATTTGATGAAAAGGAGATGACTGCTATAATTTCAAGCTTGAAACAAAAATATCCAAACCTTGATTCATTGAAAAAACAAGAATGTTCCATATGTACTACTGAAGATATTAACATTGATAAGATGTTATTAACTGAGTGTGGCCATACATTTTGTGAAAATTGTCTTTCTGAATATATTGATTATCAAAAGAATAAAGATAAAGATGCAGAAATTAAATGTCCTCTTTGTCGTTCCTCAATTACTAGAAACAAATTATTTGCACCATCTTTTCTAGAATCAAAAGATACAGTGGTCATCGCCCATTATAAGGATGTAGCAAAATCAGCTAAACTAGCAGCACTAGTTGAAAATCTACGGCAATTACAAGATTCTTCATCTGGGGAACAAGTTATTGTCTTTTCACAATTTTCATCATTTTTAGATATATTAGAAAGAGACTTAGGAGAAGCATTTGGTAAGGATAAAGCTGAGATCTACAAATTTGATGGGAGACTATCATTGAAAGAAAGAAGTACAGTATTGAAAGAATTTCAAGAGAAAGATTTTAGTAAGCAAAAGATTCTCTTACTGTCCTTAAAAGCTGGTGGTGTGGGTTTAAATTTAACATGTGCATCATATGCTTATATGATGGATCCATGGTGGTCTCCGAGTATGGAAGATCAAGCCATTGATAGAATTCACCGTATTGGTCAAACGAATAACGTTAAAGTTTTCAGATTTATTATTGAAGGTAGTATAGAAGAAAAAATGTTGCGTATTCAAGAACGAAAGAGAACTATTGGTGAAGCCATGGATGCAGACCAAGAGGAAAGAAGAAAAAGAAGAATCGAAGAAATTAAAACATTGTTTGAGTAAGACATATAATTTCATATATTATATTTATAGAAAAACAACTAACATGTTTCATATAAGTTTTAGTAATCTCCCACATGAGATTTGAAACTTTTATCAGTATTTCAAATCTCACCATAAACTGATTCAAGAATCACGAGTATTCAATCTCTTGTCTTTTTATTAAAATTCACAAAAAACAAGCCTAAAAACTTCTTATATATATTTTTCAAAATAATCTCTTGATTACTACAATCATTATAGAAACATTTTTGAACAATGTCCTGCTTTATCTTCTGTATGAGTACCTGCAACCAATTTAAAGCTTACTTTCTCTGAAAATTTTTGAAATTCCAATTTTTTTTGTTAGTGAAAAAAAAAATTCTAAGCTCATCGCAATATTGAATAACAAGAGCATACATTAAGATTTGAAGTCATCACTTCATTAAATATAGACAATCATATATCTGACAAAACTATACAGACACCCACCACACATTAAGTTTGAGAATGGGTACTTATAGAAAAAGATTTAACGAAAAGGCCAGAGCTGGTCATATGACCAAGCTTAAAGAGCTGAAGAGAGTGAGAAATAAGCAATTTTTAAGAGAGGTCAGTGATAATGAATCAAGTGATGATGAGTCTGAAGCAAACAAAAAGGAAGATACCAATTCAGAAATTATGAAACCTATGACTGAAGAAGAGAGAGCTTTGAGAAAAAAGAAAGTTGCAAGAATTGTTTACTCCAAAGGAATCGAAGGTATCAAGACAAAAGAAGAAAAGACTAGATAAATTCATCGAGCATCAATTGAAAAGAGAAGAAAATAAAACTATCATTGAAAAATTACAAGATTATAAAGTTGATACTTCTAAGCTTACAAGTTCCAAAAAATTGGGTCAAGGGAGACAAACTAAAAAAGAAGTTTTTGCTGAAGCTTTAGAATTAGAGAAGCAAGGCAGAGGAAATGCTGAAACCAAAGAAATATTGTATGAAGAACATGAAGTTAAGGAATGGGATGATGATGATTCTCAAGGTAGTGATCAAGGTAGCGATGATGAAGACGATTTTGATTCTAAATTTGGCGATATTCCATCTGAGAATACTTCTTCTTTTGTTGACAATAGACCAGCCAAATTTGGTGGTCAAGGTTTTGGGTTTGGGTTCTCTAATATTGAAGTTGTCAAGAAGGAATCGAAAGCTCCAAAGCGTAAATACAACTGGAGACAAAAAGTGGAACGTCAAGAAATGAAGAACCATGCTCAAGAGGACGAAAAGGATTTTGAATTTTCTTCTGAAGAAGAAGGCGAAGGTGGAGATGAAGAAAATATATCTAGTGATGTTTCAGTTGAAGAAGAGGAATCTGGCGAAGAAGTGGAATCTGGCGAAGAAGTGGAATCTGGCGAAGAAGAAGAATCTAGTGAAGAAAGTGAAGAAGAAGACATGGAAAGTGAACAAGAAAATGATGCTAAACAACAAGCTCAAGAATTCAAAGAATGGGCTAACCAAGAAATCAAAAAGATTGAAGGTAGAGATGTTCCTATAGAAACTCCAAAATTACAGATTGAATATACTCCTATAGTCAGAGAAGAAGATTTGGAAGATGGTTTGGAAACCAGTAACGTACCTGTCGATTTAAATTCTACAAGAAAGGCGTTTTATGTCAAAGTTAACAGACCCGATGAGATCCAGGAGGTCAGAATGCAATTGCCTGTCTTTGCTGAAGAACACTCAATTATGGAGGCCATCCACCATAACGACGTTGTTATCATTTGTGGTGAAACAGGTTCGGGTAAGACAACTCAAGTTCCTCAGTTTTTATACGAATCTGGGTTTGGTAATGAAGGCTCTGGCGATTATCCCGGCATGATTGGTATCACTCAACCAAGAAGAGTTGCCGCGGTCTCCATGGCTAATCGTGTTGGTAATGAATTAGGTGATCATGGTAATAAAGTTGCTTACCAGATTCGTTTTGATTCTACCATTAAAGACGACACTAAGATCAAGTTCATGACTGACGGTGTTTTGCTAAGAGAAATGATGCGTGACTTCAAACTTACAAAATACTCCTCTATCATTATTGATGAAGCGCATGAAAGAAACATCAACACTGATATTCTGATCGGTATGCTAAGTCGTTGTGTGAAACTGCGTGCTAAAGAGCATGCAGCTGATCCAGCTAATTGCAAACGACTAAAATTGATTATCATGTCTGCTACACTTAGAGTTACTGATTTCAGTGAAAATTCTACTCTTTTTCCAACTCCACCACCAATTCTAAACGTTTCTGCCAGACAGTTTCCTGTCTCTGTCCATTTTAATCGTAAAACTGAATTTAATTATGCCGAAGAAGCTTTCAAAAAAGCATGTAAGATTCACAGTAGGTTGCCTCCTGGCGCTATTTTAGTGTTTATGACTGGTCAACAAGAAATTACACATATGGTAAAGAGATTGAGAAAACAATTTCCCTTCCCCAAGAAGAGAATGAACATCAATGAGAATGCTGCGACAGTGAGAGTCAATTCCAAGCACACAGACCTTGAAGCTGAGGACATTGATTTTAGTGTTCAAGTTATTGATGAAGAACAGTTCAATGCTAACATACAGGAAGATGGGGACGATGACTATGAAAGTGAAGATGAAGAAGGTTTTGATGAGCAGTTAACTGAAGAACAAACACCAAATGATCCTTTATATGTGTTACCTCTATACTCCCTGTTACCAACCAGAGAACAAATGAAGGTCTTTGAAAATCCACCAAAGGGTTCAAGATTATGTGTTGTAGCTACTAACGTTGCCGAAACTTCTTTAACAATTCCAAATGTCAGATATGTTATTGATTGTGGTAGATCGAAAGAGCGTGTTTATAACGAAGAAAGTGGTGTTCAAAGTTTTGAAGTTGGGTGGGTTAGTAAAGCCAGTGCCAACCAAAGAAGTGGGAGAGCTGGTCGTACCGGTCCTGGGCATTGCTACAGATTATATTCTTCTGCTGTATTTGAACGTGATTTTGATCAATTTTCAAGTCCTGAGATATTGAGAATGCCTGTAGAGAGTATTGTTCTTCAAATGAAGAGTATGGCAATTCATAATATAATCAATTTCCCATTCCCAACACCACCAGATAGATCCATGCTAGCTAGTGCTGTTGAATTATTGAAGTATTTAGGTGCCTTAGATGCTAAAGAGAAGATTACTGAGGACGGTAAGAAGATGAGTTTATTCCCATTATCACCAAGATTCTCAAAAATGTTATTGGTTTCCACTGAACAAAACTGTTTACCATATGTTGTCTCAATTGTCAGTGGGCTATCAGTCGGTGATCCATTCTTGAATGAATTTGAATTAGGTATTAATGAAGTTGTTAAGAAACCACAAAATGATGAAGACGAAGAGGACTCTGCAAATAAACCAGATGAGTTTGCTATGGACGAAGAAAAGAAGCGTGGCTTAAGAGTTAAATTTTATAAGAGTAGAAACAAGTTTAGTAAACTGGATTCTCACAGTGATATTTTCCGTTTGTTAAGTCTAGTGAGTGCCTTTGATTATATTCCACCTAAATCAAGAGAAAGTTTTGTTGAAAGTAATTTCTTGAGAGGCAAATTAATGGACGAAATTATGAAATTGAGAAAGCAATTGACTTATATCATTAAATCTAATGTCTCTCAAGAAAACATTGCTGTTACCGTTAAAGACGAAGATTTAAAATCTGCCATTCCAAATGAGACTCAAATAAAGCTTTTGAAACAAATGGTTTGTGCTGGGTTTGTTGATCATGTGGCTATACGAGCTGATTGTATTTACCCTGAAGATGCCCAAGTCACTAATAGATCCAATTTGATTAATATTCCATACGTGCCAGTGATGGCTCAAAAGAAACCGATCGTTGAAGAATCATTTGTCTTCATTCATCCAACATCCATATTATCCAATTTAGGTGAATTACCACCTAAATACATGGTTTATCATTCTTTACATTCGGGGGCCAGTAGTAAAGTCAGAATGAATACATTATGCGATATTAAGAGTACTCCTTTAGCTAACATCGCTAGAAAGGGTGAACTATTATCCTACAGTAAACCGTTGACCGGCCAAGGTCTAAAGACTATTAATATCTCCTTAAATGAAAGAATCTGTTATGTGGTTCCAAGATTTGGTAGTTCTGTGGATAGCGATTTGAAGATCGGATGGGACTTGAATCCAATCCCTGTCCATCAAAAAAGAGAGAACGGCCAGTGGGTTGTGGACAAGTTCTTAACGAACAAAAATTATAAGACTTACGAGAAGGAACAGAAGGCCTAGGCCTTATATGTCCTTACTCACTTTGTAACATAGTATATACAGGCATATTAAGATAATAAATATTATATCTCACTTGAAATAATGAGAAATTGGTCTCTGTAGAAACAGAGGAATATCAGTATAGTCTAGAAGTAACTATTAACATCATCTGATACCTGACACATCAACATACAGACCAGTAATGTGTAGCTTTCTTCACGGTTTATGTCATAAATGTAGTACTTTTCTACTATAAACCGCATCACCATAGACGACACGCTTTTATTCAACTTTTCAAATAAATAAAAAATAAAAACGTTTACAAAAAGGCTTTAAGTGAAATTTGATGAAACATCTGACAATAATACATTGAAAAATTAAAGATCTGTAATTAAGGCCAAGTGATAGCAACTTTTGGTTAAAGACACAATGAGTGGAACAGATCTACTAAAGAATATACACACGGTTTTGCAAGCGTATGTAAAGAGATAATTTTGTTGGTGGCAAAGGCAGTTCAAACTATTGATATGTGCTGCATGCCCTTTTCGTGTTATTTATTGAATAACGTTTACTAACAGACCATAATGTATAATTACATTATTATATCAAACAGAGCCTCATCAAAATGCAAGATATTAGATGAAAAGTTCCCCCAAGGCTTCTATGAACCAAAACCAGAGAAGATTTACACTTCATACACAAAATATTTGGAGCAACAAGTGGATAACGATAATAATGTAATAGATGAATCACAGTTAGCCCTGACTTCTATTTCTCAAAGGTTTAATGGTGATCACTATTACAACCTAGAAGATAACGGCTTCTATAAATTATATCATGATATTAAACTGGTCTGTACAATGCTGATTCATTATTACAATCCAGGTACTAGAAATTATCAAATTGTGGATAAGTTTTACAAATTTGCATCTGAATTAATATTAAGAGAATGTTACACTATTGGGGTTCAATTGACTAAGAATATTGATACCGTGGATTGTACGGATAAAAATATTGACTTAACGAAAGGTAAAAGTAGCACCGAATTAGATCAATCGATAAGTAAGGATTTCATAAAGATATCAACAAGTTATAGAGTCTCCATTCCAGAAACCTACCATATCAAGACGAAAGATATGGATCTTTTTTCCTCAATAATTGCTAAATCGTCTTTAGATCATAGAGTAAGAGAGTTGCCAAATAATAATTTTGAAATAAATAAGATTATCCCTCAAACAAATCTATTTGAGGAGGCCCCAAGGCTTGGGTTTATGGCTGCGAATACAAGTACGATTCCTGATCCAACATTACCTCCAACTGAAATGATGTCTAAGTTTCTACATCCAAACTGGTATGCTTTACCAACTACCACGTGGTTGGAATATAATGATTACAAATCCTTGGCACCATCTTTCAATGAAAATGGGACTGTATTAGATGCCACAACCCGAGGAATCATGTGGTTGAGGAGAATTGGATATATGGATTTAGCTTCTAAAGATGGGGAGAAACTAGAAGAACCTGCCCAACCGGAAGAAAAGAATACAGACTTTGTACAAAATGAAGATAAGAAAGAGGAAGTCTCTACAATCGACACAACCAAAAATTTAGAACCGATTGATGCTACTAAGATAAACATTGAAAACGTGTTGTCATGGAAACCATCACATTATATTGATGATGATGAAATTAAAGCATTCGAAGATGGCACACAATCCAAATTAGTCAATAAATTACTGTTAAAATTGCAAAAGTTAAGAAAACAAAGAATAATGAACAAAAGTAATAAGCCAGATATTGAAGAAACAAAATTATACTATAAAGTGAAACGGATCTTAAAACATATTGTAATGAATAAACAAGTCACTAAGTTACCAATGAACCATGAGAATTCATTCCCCATTATGCAAGCAAATTATAGTGGTACTATTCCTGTTGTAAGAATCCAAGTGGGTAGAAAAAGAAAATATAATACAAGAAAAAATTGAAAAAAACTTTATTAGTTTGCACTTTACATCAATGCCTTCAAAATATCAAATATATGAATACATCCAAAGATACATATAGACACTGTAAAAATATTAGTTTAGCTTATAAAATTTGATTTAATTAGAGTAATCACCTTAATATATATGTAATATGGATATGTTTAAATATAAATAGATAATAATAATATTAATAATAATAAAAAAAAAAATAAAAACTGTGGGATGATATGCAAATTAAAAGTGTACATCTGCGCCTAATAAGAATGATGCAACTAAATATGAGTTTAACCCACCAATAATTGCCCAAACAGCTACTGCAGAGCAAGTTAAAAGACGACTATTAGTGAAATCTGTTTTTCTCTTATTTTCATGATTTAAAGGGGTTTGTTCATTAATAACGATTGAATGTTCATCAGAACCTGGCAATTCACCAAATTCATCTGATACAGTCATTAATTTTCTACTTGCGGTGAAATAAATCAATGGAGCTGATACAATTGGTAAGATTAATGATAATAGGACTTGTGAAAGATTTAAAATTTTGGAAATACCATTTTCACCCATAGTTAATGCAACAAAAAGGCATGGCATGATTGAAATTAATCTAGTACATAATCTTGTGGCCCATGGTGATAATGTCCATTCCAAAAACCCTTCAGAGACAATTTGACCTGCAATGGTACAAATAATCCCTGCTGATTGACCAGAAAATAACATTGCCAGTGCGAAGATCATACCAGCAGCTGGAGAAATGTAATGAACCAATAATTCATAAATGGACAATAGATCAGCATCAGCAGCTTCAGGCTGACCCGCTAAGGTGGCACCAGCAACGATTAAGATAGAAGAATTGACAAAAGTGGCAATCAAAAACAATGAAATGATCAATTCAGCATAAGCGAAATTCAAAGAATATTTAATAGCACTTAAACTTGGACGTTCTTCAACACGACCGTATTGTTTTCTATCATATTCTTGTAATCTTGGTTTGACAATCGATGAGCCTAGATATAATGAATGAGGCATCACGGTAGCACCAAGGATACCTAATGATATATACAATGCTTGTTTTTCTTGGAATATAACTTTTGATGGTAAAAACCCACTAAACAATTCTTTCTTATGTGGGATATTAATCTTACATAATTCTAGGACAAAACAGAAACATGTAGCAATGACTAAAGTACCAACAAACAATTCAAAAGTTCTCACCTTTTTCATAGTTTGGCCTTCTGGTTTGTAAAAGATTAAAATGATTAACACATCTAGGACTGTTAGTAAGACCCCCCAGGTTAATGGGATTCCGAATATAATCTGTAACGCTACCGCTGTCCCTACCACTTCAGCCAAATCTGTAGCAATGATGGCTAGTTCGGCAAAGAAGTATAATGTCAGGTTAAGTTTCTTAGGTAAATTTCTACGACAATTTTCAGCTAAATCATAACCAGTGACGGTCCCCAATTTAACACAAAGACACTGTAAAAGAACAGCAAAGATATTTGATATAAAGATAGAAAACAATAGTTGATATTTGTATTGTGCACCACCTGAAACACTTGTAGAATAATTACCTGGATCCATATATGCAACTGAGACCATTATCCCGGGCCCAATAAACTTGGCAAATTTTTGTAATATCTGGAAGATTGCTACCATACTGTGTGGTTGTGTATATATGCTAATTTGGTATGAATTTCTATAAATGGGAAAGTAAAGTTCCTACTCGTTGTTAAATGTTTAATGAGTTTGTGGCTTGAGTAAATAAAAAGGATATTATAATATTGCTTTCCAGTAGAGCGAGATGCAACGCTCGTATATATATGAAAATGTTTTTGGTCTTGATTGTGATTGCAACAAAGTGTAGATTATTAATATCAAAACTCTATCAATCCAAAGTCCAGTTATGTTAATTTCATATGCTTCATAGTGTTACCTGAAAATTTTTGAATCATCATCATCCATTACATTATTATTTATTACCTTTGAGTTGTAAATTCGAGTAGCTCGTTTCTTTTTGTGGGCGTTTCCATGGTGAAATTACCCTTTTGGACCTATTGCACCTGGAATCTTTGCAACTTCTGCGCGGAACAATACAATTTCGGGGTGTGGCGTGCAGAGAAAAAATATGAGGGTTTGGTCCAAAAACGTAGGGTTTAGTGGGGAATAAGACTAGGGTTTGGGGTAAAAGAAGGCGGTTGGGAGTGAAAAAACTGCAATCGCACTACAACATCTCCCTGAAAGAGTAGGGCATTGCTTCCGACCCTGTGTGTAATGGGGGTGTCTCTATTGGGGTGATAAAGGAGGTGTGTCCGGTGGTACCGTTGCCATAGCAATATACAGAGGATCATACCATTTCAATTGGGTTTAGTATACAAACTAGCTTGAACATAACAATACCGGAACTGTTGGATGTCTGACAGTTCTTGTTTTGAACTTCATGTAATAAAACCTTTGTTTCCTCTACTATTATTCTCATTCTCATTCTTATTCTCATTCTTATTCTCATTCTTATTCTCATTCTTATTCTCATTCTTATTCTTACTCTTACTCTAGGTGGTCTTTCCAGCACCTTCGTATATATACCAACCTTTTTTTGAGATTGTGAACCTCTTCTTAGTCTCGAGGGGATTGGTGTGGGTGAAATCTGATAATTTTGTTATAATTGAATCTGATATTGGAGTTTTATCTCTTTCTAGCCATGGACTCTCCAGATCTTTACAACCTTTTATTGGCATATATTTTATTGTTGTAATATAACTATTGGTATACTCCGAGAATGACGATATTGTTCTTCTGACATGTACATCATGACTTTTCTCCTTTCTTTGCGTCACATGCATTGTATTTCCCATTGGCTTGATCTTTCTCTGGGGTAACTGATCAGATTTCTCGATTTTATTCAATTGTAAAAGGCTACTATTGTCTTGTTTATTAACATGTTTACGCTTTAATTTGGCAATAGTAAATGGATTGGATAACGATATATCTCGAGATAATTCTAAGTCATCATCATTAAAATTCACTTGTTCATAATTATTTGTTAAAGATGACGGGAGATCACCATCTTCACATATTTTATCATTACTCTTCGGTTCAGTTTCATCCAGCAATAGTTTCCCCCAATTTGTATCATCTTCTGATACAAAAGATTCCGTGGTTAGTTTTCTTTTCTTTGGAGATGGATATTCAACCTCCTCACCAACAAGTGTAGTATTTTCTACATTATTAACCTCACTTTTCTCTTTAGGAAAATACTCTTCAATCAATTCTGAATCAAGAGACAAATCATCTTCTCCCTCCTTATCTTCAATATTTATAGAATTTTTAGAAGTATTGAGTGTGGCAGGAAAAGATCTTTTAAATCTATTCATCTCCATGTCAACTTTATCTTCATTAATAACATCTAATCTCTTTTGTACAATCGTAGTCATCGCTCTTTCAAAATCATTCATTATTTCTTCAATATTAGTAATCAATACATTATTCTTTTCAGGTTCGATATTTATATCAATTAAGTTTCCAGAGCAATTAAAATTAATATACCAAATATGTGGGTCTACTAGATTGAAACTCTTATAAATATTGTTTAACTTTTTATTGACCAATTGACCTACTTCTAATTTATTTGATAATGGCCTATGATTTATGGAAACAAACTTGAAAGATTTCTTCTTATTTATAATTTCATATTCTGGTAACATGTTTGGGATAATATAGTCGACAGAGAAAAGATTATTTATTGTCAAATTGTAATCATACCAAAAATTTAAATCATATGATTTCTTTAGAGAAACCATATTAGATAATGCTCTCACTTTAGAAAGATCTGTATTTAATGAATTCTGTAACTGTTTATTATTTATGGATCCATTTTTAGATAGCGATACAAGAGAGAACAAAAATCTTATATTTCGAAATTCTATACTATAATGATTTATTAACTGAGTAATATCCTTTATTGTCTTCGAAGCTTTCAACTCCAATTCTTTCCTTCTTGCACGCAACCCATTCATAAGGTTTTTAATCGTGATACATGTCCCCTTCGGGGCTGGAATTTTTCTTCTGGATTTATTTATAATAGTACCATTTCTGTCCGTTACCCATCTTTCAGCAATATTATCCTGTTCAGTTCTTGTAATTACCTCGAGTGATCCTTGTGTTGATGCTAAAGTACTTAAAAGGAATAAAGCTTCACCTCTAAACCCTAAAGTGGATATTTCTCCAATATCAGATAACAATTCAATTTTGGATGTTGAATGATTTAAGCACATAATCTCACGATCTTCCATTTCTACACCATCACCATCATCCCGGACACAAATGTATTCGCATCCACCAGTCTTGGAATCAATATCGATGGTTATAGTCCTGGCATGAGCATCAATACTATTGTCTATTAATTCTTTAACCGCTGATGTGGGATTGAAAATGAAAGAACTTGCCACAATTTTCCATTTTGTATCTGTTGATATTTGTTTAATAGACATATTGTTATGTAAACATTTAATTGGTCTAGTAAGTTTTTAATTGGAGTAGTCAAATATCTTACTTTGAATTCATCATATGAACTCCGGAAAGAAGAATACCTCCCCTCTATCTACAATATTTACCAAAATGCTACTGCTTTTCTTTTTTTTTTTTTTTTTTCAGCGATGAAATTAATATTGCTATGGTCATTAGATCTTTCATGGTTTAACTTATTCAATCGAAATAACCTAGCATCACTTATTGGAACCCCAAATTACTAATCATATCAACACATGATATCTAAATAGAAATTGTTAAACTTCCAAATATAAAGTGAAATCTATTTTAAAATATGATTAAGATTCAAAAAGCAGTTTGAATATACTTAAAATGCAAGAATATAACTACAACAGTTCATATATCTACACAATTGACAAAGCATATCAAAAAGTATTATCTAAAACTCAAATTTGTTACCTATCAGAAGAGCTATAAACATACGTTGTGACTCTTTTAAGACAAAATTGCATGATCTCCTATAAATCTGAAATGAAAGAAATAAAATCCTGCAAAAAGATCAGAAATCAACTCAAACTAAAGTAAATAACAAAGCAAATATATCCAGTTTGTACTAATACCATTCAAAAGGTCTTAGTCAAGTTATTAAAGTAACCACAAGATTATACAAAAAAAAATGGACGCAACCGGAATCGAACCGATGACCTCTTCCTTGCAAGGGAAGCGCGCTACCAACTGCGCCATGTGCCCAGAATGAAAGTTTAATTGTTTTAGTGATGTATAAAACTCCGCAAGACATGGCGTGAGTAATCCGTTTCAACTACTAGTTTATCATGAATTTCGTCAGGACAACACTCTTATCGATAAAATTTGTTTTTGATGATAATTAAATAAAATATTAAAAGCTATCGGGCTTAGTACGGATTTTTTTTAACGTTTATGGGTGTATTTCAACATATTTTCTTTTATGCAATAATGGTTTAAACTAAATCTTTGTGATTTTATTTTATCTAACGGGGAACCCAATTCTCCATTTGATTATGAAATTAGTTAAGAACCTAGTACATATACATATTTATATATCTATCTTAAACTTCAAAAGCATGTACTCACTCAAATATCCAACAAGCACAATATTATCTACTAATCGAATTACAACATTTTAGATTTTCTCGTTAATAATGTAATTATTTGAATCTCTTGTCTATTTATTTACTTAAATGGACATGAACATATAGCAAAAGTTTAAAAAAATGGCTCTCCCCTTAAACCACAACGAAATTATCAATAATAATCACTTTATTTACTCAAGAAATCACCGAAGCATAAAAACATTTGAAGAATAGTAAATGATGCTCTCGTTAGAGATTCCATACCAGATGCAAGGAGATGAATCCGGTAATATTAACGTTCTAAAAAAAAAAATATTGTTTCAGAAATTCCTTTTGTGACACGGCAATAATGAAACGTATAAGAGAGTTCAATACGTGGTATACATTAATCAAATCATTGAAGATGTCATGCACTCACATTAAGTTACATGTTTAAAATAATAACACTTCCGGTTCAAGACTGGTGTACTTATGTCCGCTATGCGGATATCTCAATTTGAAGTCAACTTTGATGCAGTATTAACTAATAATCACATTCATAAATGATAAATACATTTTCTGGTTGCATTAAATAGATGTTTATAGAATATATAAGTCAAACAATACCCCACAATTGGTTTAAGTACTGTTTTAGAGAATAAATGTAATACTAGTAATACTAGTAATACTAGAAATAAAGTAAAATAGAGTAAGACAATAATAAAAGACACTTCTTTATCAGTCGCGATAACAAAAAGCCGTTATAATCTCTTATTCGGTTTATTCAGAGGAAACATTACCGGCAAATATACCCTTTTCTCTTTGTTCATCCCATTTTTCAATCCAATCAACTGGACAAAGAGAATTGTATGTTCTCCAGAAAACTTTACATGGAGCAAACTCTTCACCTTTTATATTGATACATTTGTGGTAATCCACATATGCTTGCCAACAATGTTTGGTTTGGTTCTGTTGAGGAAATCTAGCGTCAAAACCAACTGTATGTAGTGTTGATTCTTCACCCTTGTTTTCTTGGACTGATGTACTGATAGGTTCTTTGTTTTCTTCACTCATTGTAATTGTTTGTTTTGGTTGCGTTTTATTAGCAATTATCTGATCTAACTCTCGAACTTTTGAAGTTATTAACCACGCAATGTTATTATCTGAAGGTGCTCACATGGAAAACTCCTATCTTTTCAGTTTTAATTTATATTAAAATAAAGCGTACTCTTCTCAAAAAAAAAAAAAACATTGAAAATCTATAATGAAAGAATTCGGCTTATTGGTTGAAATAGATCAAGAAGCAATAATGAATATAATTTTGCAGTTAATAAGACCCTATCAGGCAATTTGTATATAAATGATAATATAGACTTATATCAACTGTCATTAGTGGAAAATTGTATTTGAGATCATAGCATTTCAATGGCTTTCTGAACTAAATTAGTATTATTCTGTCTATCCAGCTCTTTAAGGAACCTTGCTAATTGGAAACACATATCCCAAGCATCTGAGGCAAGATTGGGCTCATCTGTAGATGTAGCACTGGTTACAAGAACATTAAGAACGCGCAACATTAATTCATCATCTGTCAATGCTCTACCCACTGAAGTGTCATTTGCTTTAAGTTCTGAATCAACGGTGACTTCAGCTGAAACATTTGTCTGATCTTCCACATATTCTTCTTTTTCGTCGATGTCCCCTAGGTTATTTCTTTCATCTCCCTTCTCTCTTTTTTTCAAATCCTTGATCAAATCTGTTTCATTATAGTTCAAAAACACTAGTAACAAAACACCAAGAACTTTTGCTTCATTACCTTCTATACACAAACCTAATAAATCTCTTGGGGTCATCTTAAGCTCAAAGAATAATTTGTCCCAATATTGGATTTCAATCTTTCTTAGACAGTTACTAATAATTTCCAACATGCAACCATATGGATGCTTTCTGGATTCTTCAACGGAAATATAACATGACTTAACCAACTGTAATATTTGAGTTAGATCTTCATCTTTCAAGATCTTACTGGACAAGATTTTCTCTAAAGCAAATTTGTAATGTTTCAAAGAGTGAAAATTAGAGCTGATAGCTTCCAAACTGACTCCAGAGTCCAACTTTGCTATAATTAATTTATCCAAATAAATATCATGCTTAATATTTAATTTTGAGAATTTTTTGTTGAAAATACACTCTAATGAATGTAGGATAGCTGAATCTGGAGACACAGATATTGGGTATCCATCCTCATTAATATTCACGGCTAATATTTCCTCCTTTTCATCCCATAAATCTTCCAAATCATATGCAAGGTATTTCTTAGATTCTACTAAAAATATTTTGTTTTGTAGTATGTCAATGATCCGTTCAATGTTGTGTAATAATTCCATACGTTGCCATTTATCATTACCCCATTTGATAAGTTTATAAATCTTCTTGTCTGCATAAAGTAATATACCTTCTTTGAAACTCAGAGCCCATTCAATATTTCTTAAAGCAGCATCATCTGAAATGTCAATTTTAGCATATTCGAATATTCTCTTTAATATATTAACTCCACTGGATGAGATACTGGATATTACATCAAATACTACAATATCTGTACTGGTTACAATTATGATTTCTCCAGTCTTATAAAATTTTTCATATTGAGCCAATTTCATATTGTTATCTTTGAGTTTGATTTTTAAAGGTTTATAGACCGAGAGCGTATTAACATAGAAGCTACGAATTTTCACAGATGATGGAACTCTATATTCCCATGTTATCATATCAGAGATACTCATATTTTCTGCTCCTTGTAGTGGAACATGGATACACCGAATAAACACTTCACCCTCTTCTGACTTAGTTTGCATAATCAAATAATTATTGGAAAGCCATTGAATATCGATAATGATCATGTCTGGGTAATTAAACCACACAGTTGTTTCGAGATTATGGATTAATAACAATTTTTTGTTGGCAATAAATACTGCCAATAGTTTCAGATTACCATTGGGAGAAATATGAGATATATAATTATTCAATGATTTCGTTGGAAGTTTGATAGTTGGGAGTATGTTACTTCCTGATGGAGAATCACCCTGTGGGAAGTAGATCATGATATCATTATCCTTGTGTAAAACTAAAGCACTTGTGTTTCTGAAATTAAACTGATTTTGATTTGACTCTTGCCATAATTGCCAGGTATGATATTGACCGTCCGTCGTAGTTGTTATCAATATATCATGAGCATAAACGTAGTTTGAATAATTAAATAATGGGAAACTTGAAGTATCGTCCTTGTCATAATATGTGGAAAACAAATGGTTCCCATACCTTGTGTAAAAATAAATGCAGTTTTGTGTGGTTATGAAAATGAAAACATCTTCATTGACATAGTTACATATTTTAATGGAGAATGGAACAGAAAATTGATAGCTTACCTTATTAGCATATGGATCAAATAGTATGATTTTTTTTTCATAAATTAATGATATACCAAAGTTGGTTTGAAATGCAGAAATCAGAGTAGTATTTTCATTTAAAAGTAAAGAGCTGGTGGATAATTTTTCCATATCAATTTGAACAATAGATGTTTCTTGAGTTTCTTTATCATAACATACTACAATAACCTTATCTCTATGTGTACATATTTTGAACCCGTGCGACAATTTAATTAATTTACTATCAACTAGTTTAAAATCAACTAATCCCAATAATTGCAATCCGTCTTGATGTAGAATTATTAAATTCTCCTCATATTTACCTTCTTCGAGGCTAGTAACTTTTTTATATCCTAAAATATCTAGAATACTAAAATCAAATTTCAACACAATCTTAAGTCGAAGTTCTACTCTTTTAATCGGCATTTCATCAATATTATCTTGATTATTTAGAAGAGCTTGGAAAAACGATTTTTCTTTATTAGCCACCAACCCGTTTTGAATTATTCTGGAAGATTTTTGTTTGTCAAAGACTGTTAATATATCGTCATCCAAATTGTGATCATAATCCTCGTTTATATCCTCCTCCCCCACTGTACAATCAAATACTGGAAGGCCATAATCTATAAATGTATTTCTTGAGGTAGAATTTTTCAGTATTTGGTAGGTGAGAAGAAAGTTCTTTTCTGTTATAACATAGAACATAAACTTTTCTTGCAACATTACATGCGTATCAGTTTCTGTATCTAATGAAAACCCATCAATTGAGTTTTGAATAGCTGTTGATTGCCTTATTGATTTGTTTGAACCAAATTCATCGATTGAACTTTGGGTCCTCTCCTGTACTGCCACAAGTGCCATAGGTTTCAGATTATACACAAGGACTCTACTGCTTGTTAAAAGTACAGTAATATTAGCCTGAGCTAATGTGATTATATCTATAATATTATTATCATCAATGCTATCATCAGTTAATTTGCTAGATCTTGGAGGAAGCAAAAACTGTTTTGGAGGATTGAACGGCAAAAGCAACATAGCTTAAGTAGTTGATACGGGTTGTTTGTATTGTTATAGATGATTCAACTGTGTAGGATTACAGTGTTCAGTTTCTTACCTTCCTTCTAACTGTGAAGTGTTGTTCCTAATTAAATCATAATTTTAATAAATCGAATTTCCATGCAAGAGAAAAAAACATTGATATAAGGAAGAAGCATAATTTGAATCCAAAAACTAAAACGTAACAATGAAATGATTAAATTCAATCCAGAAATAGAGGAATAAAGTTATCACATATATATTATGGATGGTTTGTGATATTTATTTGAATTACATAAATATAGATACATGCTAGATATATGTTAGTTTAGCTGACAAAATAGGGCTTAGAAAAAGGGGAGCGTTCCTAGAATCAGACAGATATATAACGAAAATAGAGATTGATTCATGATACTTGAATCATTCTTGGAAGAGGAAGTAGCTGAAGAATGAGTTGATTTGGTAGAAGTGGCCACTTCGGAAGTTTTAGATTTTTGTTTTGTTGAACAGAAGAAGAAGAAGAAGAAGAAGAAGAAGAAGAAGAAGGAATTTTAGACGAAGTGCTTGTTTCTGTTATGCTACTAAATATTTCAGTACTGGTTCTGGTGTTTGAAGCTGAAACAGTAACACTGGATTGAACAGTTGTACTTTTCACCATTGTTTGTTTACTGGAAGGTGCTTCAGAGGAAGTAGAGACAACCCCAACGTCCATGGACTTATAATAATCTGGTAAATAAATAGTTGAAACCCCTGAATCTGATAGCAAAGAAGAATACCATGGGAATGCAGTGACAAATGTTTGAAATTCTGTGAAAGGGAAAGTCTGAGCAATATCAGATTGTAAATCAATATCTGTTGCCATTGGTGCTAAATGGTAGTGATAATCAGCTATAGCCTGTGGTAAAGTGATATGATTCTGCATCATATATGAGGTATACTGGGCCAAGTTAACATCAAAATCATTCAAGAAGGCTTCAAAGAAAGGCATATCCGCCTCCGCTGCCGCATTTCTGAATGGGTCTTCAATATTGGGGGTTGCTGCTCTACCTAAGGCTAACAAGGTGGTTATTATCAAAGCTTTTAAGGACATATTATAATGGATATTTTCAATTACCTTAGTAAGTAGTATTCATACAAGAAAAGCATAACAATAATTTGTTTCACAACCAAACGTAAACAAAATATAAAGTACAAGATACTTTCAGTCAGAGACTAAATATAGTAAAACATATTTAAAATTTTCTTGAATAGAACATCTTTTCACTTGTGAATTAAGTACATTACTGGTAATAATTTCCTAAAATGGCCACTAATGAGATTGTTTTTTGGCCACCTCAATAACGAAACTTGGGTAAATATAGAAGTGAAAAAAGAAAAACATATTTATTGATAACTTTTAAATATACAACTACATCAATAGAATGTATTGCAATAGTATATGATAAAGAGGTTCAAGAGGGGTATCATTGAGTAACGTGTTTGTAATAGTTTATTGGTTTTTAAATGAATATTGATATAAAAAGTAATAACAGGGTGTGACATGGAATCGTTTTAATATTTGCAAACCCAAGACTAGCCTGTGTTTTAAAATCAGAAGTAGTTATTTTGGATGATAAGGGTCGCTTGTGTAGATTAATTTTAGTGGTTGTAACATTTGCCGCCTTTGAAACAACACTGGTTGATGAAAATATAGATTGAGTGGAAGTGTGCTTCAAAGTGTTTGTTTTGTTTTCCTTTGTTGCTGATTGATCCTTATATGAAACGTATGGAGTATATGTAGATTTCATTGTGGAAGGTAGATGGAGAAGATACGTTCCTAGTTGAACTTCATTAATGGAGGGGGTCGCATCAATGGCAGTGTCGGTGCTACCAGCAGTTAACAGGTTATCTTCTATATAAGAACCACTAATTTGACAATTTGATATTTTTGAGACAACGCTCAATATCGTTATAGATAATAAGGTGAATTTCATGAAGTATTTTTCTGAGAAAATTTTGTTTTGGGAGGTATCAAATAGCGATTTGTGTCAGATAAAAAGATAAAATATACCTTTAACTTGAGCTATCCATTTAGTAGTTGGATGGCTTATATATATACATATATATATGAGATGTTATTTGCATTCTTCACTAGCGGTCAATCCAAGCTATAATTAGGTATTACTACCAAACGTGTTTCAACGTTGTCGCAATGTTCAAAAATCTTGACACATGAAACAACCTCATCGGAGAGAAATTTCAAGTCAACACGAAAATAAACCAAAACAATACCAATAGAGAGTTAACATTACGTAATTAGAAGAACTCTTCAACATTGTCAGCATGATGACATTGGCATTAAAGTCAAGAGCGAGTATCATACAGTTTTAATTGCCAAGAATGGGGCGGTTGATAGGCTTAGCTTTATTTCAAGAATGCAAGCCACGGTGATCGTTGGAAATTTTGGGTCAAAATATCACGAGCTGCCAATCTCACCAAACGTTTTTCTTTTATTGTAATCAGAGATCACCTCTTTGTAGAACTGAATGAGAATTTCTGATCTGCCTTGCTATTATAATCTGACCATCAAAAAATTTCAGAAAGCTTATTATTAATTCTTTTTTTTCCCACGATGCATCGACAAAAAGATCCTAATCTAGAACAACAACAACGCCAAATGGCTTTAAACTTTCTTTTTGGGTCCAGATTCCGTAACACGTCTGGAATGAGCTGTTTGGATTTGAACAATAACAGTATCACGCAGTCATGCATTGGCTGTTGCTCTCTTTTTTTGTTCCTGCTTTTTCTTTTATTTTATTGAAAACTGTGTTAGTTTTTACATCAAATTATTACATTGTTAATTCATTCTGTCGCAGATAAAAGAATGTTATTATAAAGCGAGGCCAGATCTCGCAAAGACATGTTCATACGAATTTCAGGAAGATCAAAATGCGTGAATGCGTATGTTAGCTATTATTTGCTTACAATAGACACAAATGCCCAGGAGAGTTTATATACACCGTCAAGAGGAAAATGTAGGTAAGGGACCCTTAATCCACCCCTCCAAAATTAAGATTAATACGATTCAAAATAAAGATGAAAAATAAAATAAGAATAAAGCGGTTAAGTGCAAATAACAATGGAACCAACCCAACCCAAGGATAATCCATTTTATGTCGCTCAACTTTTTGATTAGAGTCCAATGGTATTTTTAGGATATTTGTTATATTCTCAAGTTTGTCATTTCATTCCTAAAATTGATTCCTTTTTTAGGTTCTAATTACCTTTGATTTCCTTCTGATCAATTAACCAACAGGAAAAAGTTTTTGCAAAAATCTTCTAACATGATCAGGGTTCTCATTTAACTTAAAATCTAATTTATTCTTACTTTAAAGCTGTAATCGATATATAAGTAAGAAGAAAAGAAAAGAAAGAAAATAGTTTTGAAAAGGTCATACACAATCAAGTTTGATCTGTTTTAGATATTGTTTTTTTACGTCAAATTCCTGAATATACATTTAAAACCTTCATTTAAACTATCTGAGTGGTGTTGAATATAATGTTATCAAGAGGTGAAAGGTTTACAACAAGGATGGCCACTTCTAATGAAAATGACAGTCATACAAATGGAAAGGTAAAATCCGCTTCAGCAAATTTTAGGCAGGCACATTCTGATGCAACTAATCTTCCTTCCATTTCAAACATATTGACATCCGATACAAGTACTCATGAAGTAACAGCCGGTCCTGGGCAACATTTGTTCCCAGAAGGTCGCTATATCACAAGAAATAAGAAACATGATCAACCAGCAAAGAATAAAACGCCAAATTTATCACCATCGTCATCATCACCATCATCATCATCTACTTCTTCACCCTTATCTGAGCCTGTTTCACATATCCCACAGAAACCACTAACTCTCCCAAAATCAAACCATAAACGTGCACACTCTTTAGAATCTTTAATGAATGCAGCAGAAAAGGCAGATAGTTTTGATCCAATTTTAAAAGATAAAGTAGCTGAGTTACAGAATATAAGAAATTTGATGATGGAAAATATAAGTTTTCTAGAACAAACCTACAGTACTAGTATCATCAATACTAATCAACACATAAATGAATCGGAAATTTATGTAACTTTAAAGAAATTACAAAATGTCTCTATATATTTACATGATTTTGTGTCAGAAATACTGAGTTCACAAAGAATGAAACTAATTCAATTAAACTTACCCTCAACAACAGCACCAGCACCATCATTACTGACAGAACAGCCAAATATCCCAGCTACACCAACTTCAAAACCTGTATATTTGCAACAACCAAAATTAACATTATTACCTCCACTTCAAATCCATGAAAGTATAAATGATATGAGAAAGTTTTCAGCTTACAAATTTCCAGATACCAAAACTTCTTTAATTGGAACCGTTACATCCAGTACAATTAGATCAGAAAATGTTATGTCTGATATAAGCATACCCAAAACAGCCACAGGTATTGACACTATACAATATTCAACAAAAGTTAGTGAAACTCTTCAATCAGCAAGCCACCAAAACTTACAAACTCCACAAGAAAATAATTCTTTATCATTATCACCAAATATAAACGATTCTAACAGGCAGCCGAATGTTATTGATACCGGTGAACAGAATAAGCTCGGCAAGCCGTTTACATTGTTTCCTAAAAGTGATAACCAGAACAAAGGCAAATCCACAATAATAACTCCAATGTCACATAATAAAAATATGATCGACCCCAATAGAAGTCATGACCGAAATGTTTTAATGAACCCATCTTTTCACTATTATCATGATTCAGCTACAATAACACCACATTCATCTAGGGAAGAAAATATACTACTCCCTGAAGTAGAAGATGGCACTTCCATAATTATTTCTCCTACCGGTAAGAAACGAGCTCGGAGTAGTTCTACATCCAGGATACTAACTTCAGAAAGTGGGGCTACTGTGGGGATGACCAAAACATTAAAATTAACAAACAATTCATTATTAGAGAAACCTAGTAAGAAGAGTAAAGATAAGGAGAAATTAAGCCAGAAAGAAACGGGTACAAATTATTTAAACCCAATTAACATTTCAAAACCATTTGCAGATAAAGAGACGGCATTGAAGTTGCAAGAACCAAACAAAGAGAAAGTGGAACCACTACAGCAAGAAGAACAAGAAGAACACGAAGATGAAAGTAATAAGAAATGTTTCCACTGTCAAAGTTCAGAGACTCCAGAATGGCGAGCAGGACCATATGGAGGTGAGAATATCTGTAATGCCTGCGGTTTATTTTATCGTAAGATCGTTTCTAAGTTTGGAGAAAAGGGTGGAAATCTATTAATGAGATACAGACAATTGGTTTGTCCCAATAACAGAAGGGTTCCTGCATATATTGAGATTCCTGAGGAGTACATGATAAGGTTCAGTAAAGAAGCTGGCTTTGACCAGTTTGGTGTCTGAATTTAGACACGTCAACATACCAATTTTTTTTTTTACCAATCAAGGACAATGTCTTGTGGTTTCTTTTTGTATCTATATAAATATATATAACACTGTATCACTACTATATGAACACTAATGGACAATACCAGTTAATAATATCTTGAGTCGATCAATCGTGACACTTTTTTATCTGTTGGCTACAGTAGTTTTCGGGGTTTAGCATGTTGTGCGCCGCGAGGTGGAGGAGATGGAAAAAGGTGTATGGGCCAAAGAGAAAGAGCGAAAATTAAAGTGAAATTAAAATTTGAACAGATGAGCAAGCAATACATAAGTGTCAACTTTTCCTGGGTGTTAAGAAGAAGTTATTCTTGCAAAAGAAAGAAGTCACTTACTTATTAGTATATTATAAGTATAGAAAAAACAAAACAACAAGAAGAAAATGGTCAAAGTCTGTGTATTAGGAGCATTCGGTGGTATTGGGCAACCATTATCACTTTTATTGAAGATCAACCCTCATATCGATGAGTTATCTCTTTACGATTTGAACGATTGTCAAGGGATTAGTAAAGATTTATCTCATATCAACACTAAGAGTACCACAAATGGGTTCGATAAGGACACTTTGAAAGATGCTTTACAAGGTAGTGATATGGTGGTGATTCCAGCTGGGATGGCTAGAAAGGAAGGTATGACCAGAGACGATTTATTCAAAGTGAATGCTAATATTATGAAGACATTATGTTTACAAATTGGACAAACATGTCCTGAAAATGTCAAAGTGTTGATCATTTCAAATCCAGTCAATTGCTTAGTTCCTGTGGCGGTTGAAACATTTAGAAAATTGGGGAAATTACATGCTGAAAACATTATTGGAATTACCACATTGGATATTGTTAGAGCTGAAACTTTCTTAAGAGAGCATTTACGTGAATTGAACAATGAGGATATTGAACCATTAAATCATGATGTGATTAGTGTTGTTGGTGGACATTCGGGCACTACTATTGTTCCAATCATTCCAGATAAGAATATTATTAAGATGTTAGGTGCCTCAAGATATAAACAATTGGTTCATAGGATTCAATTTGGTGGTGATGAAGTTATCAAGGCGAAGAAGAGTCGTGGATCTGCCACATTATCCATGGCCTATGCTGCAAGTGAATTTATTACCACAATATTGTTGACCATGGTGCATGATGGGAAAGCAGAAATGCGTGTAAGAGAACAAAAATACAAATATCTTCCAGGGTACGTTTACTTACCAGGTTTAAAGAACGGAGCCCAGTTGAAACGTCATTTAAAACAGGTAGCACATCTAGATGTTGATTATTTTGCGGTCCCATTGAAGTTTAAGAATGGGTCAATATCTGAAGTGGACGCCACTATTTTAACCAAGTTATCTCAAGAGGAAGTTGTATTGTTACGTGCTGCTTTGGAACCATTACAAGAAAACATTAAGAAGGGGGAGAAATTTGTTCAAAACACTTCTAAGATGTGAGTTTATTTATTTTACTCTTTTAATATTTTACTTTTACGTTATTTTACTCTTTAATTATTTCATTCTTTCAATAGTTTCTGACTGTCAGTATCTTATGGGTTCGATATGGCATATATGTCATTTATTCCCAAAGATAATACAAATACAAATATAATATAGCAATTCAGACAATGGTTTGATGCAGAAAGTGTAGATCATTTACCCCACACTTCCCGAAACGGACAGCACCCCATTGTCTGGTGGTGCTGCATTTCCCAAATAGGCATGTGCCATTGTGTTTGCAAACGCAAGATCTGGAGAACAAAAGAGCCCAGAATTGAAGACACGCTGTCGGCCCACGGGGCTCCGGGCTTTTATTGTGGGGCAGCCAGCAAATATTCCAAGCTCTCTGTGTGTCTCTCTCTGGGAAGATTCAAGATGTTGATTCCACGTTCTGTTCAACATCCTTATCACATTGTGGCAAGCGAGAAATGGAGATCGGCAAACCTTCCCAGAGCTATTTTACTTTGAATTCAAGTGGAACTATCACTGCATTTTTAAACCAATATACTCAAATACTCAAACACTCAAACACTCACATAGGCAAGTGTAGAAAATGATGTTTAAGAAGTTTAAAAAATTACTGTTGTTAGACAATCACGGTCCACAATCTCATGTGAAAGGTGAAAATCTTACTGGTATACAGAAAATTGATACCTCGCTAAGAACAATCAATAACGTTCCAGTAGGAATATCGTTAAAAATAGATTACAAAGCACCTCATAACGATCCGGACTATATCGATCAGATACATAAATCAATCATGGAAAGCTTTCATATACCTGTGGGTCCAGATGAAATATTCCCTTTAAAGAAATATCCAAAATACGATGATGAGAATAATACTGATAGAAATTCGAATGACAACTCTAACTCGTCGAGCCCAATTGCCAAACAAACATCACTTTCACCTTCTTTAAAATCATCTTCATCTTCTACAGGGAATGTGAATTCACAAACATCCAAGAATGGCTCTAAACAGAGTATTGATGAGAGCTCCCCTAGATTGCTGAAAAAGATAACACAACACTCCATCCCAGCGAACACTTCATCCCAAAACTGCCATAAATTGAAAGTGAAAAGCCACAGATTAACCCATGAACGAAGACAGAAAATGATCAATTTTGACTATAAATATGTCAAGAATAAAAGAACCCGTATGTATAAATTTGTGTCACCATGATATTTTTCTCCCCTTTTTTTTATTCCTTTCTTTCTTTGTTAAGTTTCCCCATATCCAGTGGTTCAATGTTATGATATTATTAACACTATTTATGAGTTCATATGACTATCCAACTGAAGAAACTATCCAATTGATCTTGTATTAACGTATTATTTTATATGTGCAGTTTACCCGGCTCCAAGAACCAGCTAAAAATTCAAACAAATCACAAAGAGGCAAATTTAATTTTCTTTCAAATTTACAAGAAGAAAAAAAAAAAAAAAAAGACCACCTTTAAATTTTTAGATCTAAGATTGAATGAGTTTTAAAACTATTTGTGACCAATTTTTTTAGTAACGACCCTGTTTGGGATTTATGATCATATCAAGTCTTCAATTGGGTTATTAGTGAATACCGACAATTAGTTTTAATTCAAATTTATAATACATATTTGCTTCTGTTTGAATTTAAAGTCCTGAAACAAGCATTTATTTCTCCAACTACTCCCCCTTTAAAAGTATTACTAGCTTCTTCTTCTTCATTTTTTTTTTTTGGTTTTAGTTACGTGAACTTTATTGTTTTAACAACTCATCCCTTCTCATATTTATTTATGCACATATCTTCAATATCATAACAGAGATTAATTCCGTTTGATCCCATAATTTTAATATTAAAAGATAACTCAAATCGCATCAAGAACAAAACACAAAAAGGAATAATAATTATAATAATAATAAGCAGAAAATAATATCCACAATGAATATCCAATTTACTAACCCAGAAATAGTCTATAAACAAGTGTATCATGGTCATCCTGATATGAACAATACCAATAATGACGTGAAAATAAGCGGTAACACCGCTCAAGAAGATCCAATTCAAATATCGTTTCCCACCACAGAAGTAATTGGTCACGGTTCCTTCGGTGTTGTTTTTACTACCACTATACGTGAAACAAATGAATCTGTAGCTATTAAGAAGGTCTTACAAGATAAAAGATTCAAAAACAGAGAATTGGAGATAATGAAACAATTACAACATCCAAACGTAATTGATTTAAAATATTTCTTCTATGAAAAAGATGATCAAAACGAGGTCTATCTTAATTTAATCTTAGATTATATGCCACAGTCTTTATATCAAAGATTGAGACATTTTGTTCATCAAAAGGCTCTAATGCCAAGATTAGAAATCAAGTTTTATGTTTATCAAATGTTTAAAGCTTTGAATTATTTACACAATTTTGCTAAGACATGTCACAGAGATATTAAACCACAAAATTTATTGGTCAATCCACAGAATTGGTGTTTAAGATTATGTGATTTTGGCTCTGCTAAAAAATTATCTCCAAAGGAGCCTAATGTTTCATACATTTGTTCAAGATATTATAGAGCTCCAGAATTAATCTTTGGTGCTACAAATTATACAAATCAAATCGATATATGGTCAAGTGGATGTGTTATGGCAGAATTATTATTAGGTCAACCTATGTTTCCCGGTGAAAGTGGGATAGATCAATTAGTCGAGATTATTAAGATTTTAGGCACTCCAACAAGAGAAGAAATTTGTGCCATGAATCCAAATTATTCTGAACACAAATTCCCACAAATCAAACCAATCCCACTGCATAAAGTGTTCAAGAAAGAAGATGAGTTCACAATCGATTTCTTGACCAATGTTTTAAAATACGACCCAACAGAGAGATTAAGTCCCTTACAATGTCTTTGCTCACACTACTTCGATGAACTAAGATTTACCGATGGCGGTACTAAGATCAACGATATGATCAGTGAACTGAAATTGCTAGAGTTTGATAATGTAACAGAACTAGGGTATCTAAATGAAGAAGAAATAAGTGCGGTAAGGCAAAAATTGAATCCTAGACATGCTGCTGGTAAAGAATGATTATGATGAATAAGTTAAAAAATAAATAAACAAAATAAAATCACTTCTGCATAGTAATCATAACTACATTCAAAGAAGGTAATAATATCCCGTACTAATGCGCAAAATTATTGGTTCAGAGCAAAGGTATATCAATCTAATATTCTTTCTACTCTATTCTTTACTACTGTTTCACCTTTCTTTTATTATTCCTCATTTCATAGCAATATTCATAATCTCACGTCATCTCAGAAAGTTCAAGTAAGCATATTGAACCTTGAGTAACGTGTGGAGCCAGCGTGTAATTATGTACAAAATAATTCTTAGTTTCCAGATATAAATAAATAAATATATCTTTAACGTAAATTACGTTCTGGCCAATATATCCAATAGCTACCATATCCATTTGTGAAGCAGTGATTGTGCGGTTATCTTTCCACTTGCAAAATGATTAAAAGATGAAATTATTAGAGCCGAAAAACATAAAAAGTTTGGCAAAACAATATAATTACCACTGGCTTTGAATTTAAGCATGATATAATCCACAAGAATGACATCAAACTAGACCACACTCAGATATAGGTGATATTAATATTCAATTGCTGTATTTGACAGAAAGAAAGAAAGAAAGGGAAAAAACTGAAACCGAAACATACATCACTGCCTTATTAAGAATTGCTTTCAAACAGAAAAGTTTTATAAAGGTTCTATAGATACTTTTTATTGCCCCCTTCCACAACTCAATTACATATGACATATGCAGAACTTAACAGATTACAAGAACGAATATCTATAGCTGAATATCTATGTCACAGATTAAGGCAATTGAATATCCGGACTATTTTTGGTCTTCCTGGCGAATTCAACATGCCTTTATTGGATAAAATATACGAAACTGATGGTATGCGATGGGCTGGGAACGCCAATGAATTGAATTCTGCTTATGCTTGTGATGGATATTCACGTATGAAAGGTCTTGGTTGTTTAGTGACAACATTTGGCGTAGGAGAATTATCTGTGTTGACGGGTGTAGCCGGTTCATATGCAGAGCATGTTGGTATTTTACATATTATTGGGATGCCACCGACTAGTGCCCAAACGAAGCAACTGTTACTACATCACACACTAGGGAATGGTGACTATAACGTGTTTCATAGAATTGCCTCGGATATTGCGTGCCATACTCAAATTCTCAACGATTCAGAGTTTTGTTTCCAGCATGTAGACACTTGCATCGAAATGGCTTGGAATGAACAAAAACCAGTATATTTAGGTATTCCTGTAAATAGAGTTCACATGATGGTGGAATCATCATACTTGAATAAACCATTAAATTTAGATACCATTAATTTCAAGAGTGATACCAACGATCACGGCACTGTGGTATTGAATGAGGAAACAAGCCACCAATATGATGAAATCATAAACATGATATTGAAGAAAATATATACCAGTGAAAGACCAGTTATTGTGGTAGATGCTGGTGTTATACGGCATCAAATTACAAAAGAAGCTGAAGATTTTATTAAATTGACCAAATTTCCATCATTTGTAACACCAATGGGGAAAGGTTCAGTGAATGAAAATGTTCCAAATTTTGATGGTGTGTTTGTTGGCTCATTGTCCAGACCTAATGTTAAGGAATTGGTAGATAATTCCGACTGTGTTATTGTTTTGGGCTGTCTCCTAGCTGAATTTAGTACTTCCACATTTCACTTTTATTATAAAACTAAAAGTAAGAACAAAATATTGATCTATCCGAAGTCCGTAAAGATTAAAAACTTACCGTTTGCTGATTATAAGATAGAAATCATAATGGAGAAATTACTACAAAGATATGATCCATCCAAGACAGTACGCAAATTTAGTCATATTGATACTATTAACGTACCACGTCAAATTCTATCAAATGATTATCTTTTAAAACAAGAATGGGTTTGGCATGAATTTTCTAAATGGTTTAAACCTGGTGATGTTATTGTCACAGAAGTTGGGTCTAGTGCCTTTGGTATTAATCAGATTAAATTCCCACCAAGAGCTCAAAGTATATCACAACCGTTATGGGGGTCTTCGGGTTATTCCATTGGGGCTTGTTTAGGTGTTTTATTTGCCATTGATGAACTTAAACAGGAATCAGGTTTGAACACAAACTTAAACCTTCCTAATGGTGAAACTATTAATCTTAAGGATTTGCAAGATAGAAGAGTCATATTATTTGTTGGTGATGGTGCATTCCAAATTTCCATGCAAGAACTTTCTACTATGGTTCGTTGGAATTTAACACCATACATTTTTCTATTAAATAATGCAGGTTATTCTGTAGATAGATTCATGAATCATAAATCAAACTTAAGTAAATTTGATATTCAACCATGGAATTATTTAAATATCTTTGATATTTTTGGTGCTCTAAATTTTGAAACAAGAAAGATAGTCACGCTAGGTGATTTAAGAGAAATGATTTCTGATGAAACTTTTAAAATTGATGATAAGATAAGACTTGTAGAGATTATTTTACCAAGTACAGATATCCCGCCTGAATTATTAGAGAAATTGATTCGTGAAAGACAGCAATCTAAAGTGATAAAAGAATCACCAAGGTATTTCGATACTCCACAATCATCAGAGGTTTCCGAAATGGAAGATATAACACCCGGAGATTCAAAGCACATTTAACATTATATATTTATAATAGAAAATATGTGTATTTTATAGAGAGTCTATTTTTATTTATTTGCATGAATTAAATTTGTGTACTTTTCAACGCTGGTTGAGAGAAATTAATTTTTAATAACTTTGTCTTGCTTTTGAATGAACCTTATTGTGAACTAAACATTTAAGTTTGATTATGAGATGAAAAAATTCACAAATAATGAAGTATTTTTTTAACAGGTTGATATTACTTAAATGCTAGACGATTTATTTCATTATATAAATGTACATAACTAAAGAATAGTATATTTTTTGTTTTAAAAGTTGATGTTTTGAGATATGATATGAAGAAAGAACTGTTTTTATTTATTTTTTAAGTTTTCATGCAAAAGTTATCTATTTCTTCTTTTCAGCTTCAGCTTCAGCCTTATCCTTAGCTCTCTTTTCTCTAATACCCTTGTATTTCTTGTCAGATCTAGCTAATCTTAAAGTTCTGAAAGCAGATTGTTCAGATTTTTCGACGGCTCTAGTTTCAATTTCAGTAGAAGCTTGAACAATTGGGAAAGTAGCAGAAGTAGATAAAACTTGTTCAGTTTCAACAGCCTTACCATTTCTTGGGAAGACAATGATCTTGGATTGGTATTCCTTTAATCTTTGAACGTTGGTTTCAAAAGTTTCTTGGTTTTTATCTTGACGTCTGTGGTCAACAGCAATACCGATAGTTCTAGCGTAAGCTGGAGTTAAACCAGCAGCTTTAATTTCACCAAAGGTAAAACCTCTACCAGCTCTAACCTTTCTGTTATATCTGATAGTTGGAGCTCTAACGACAGGTCTCAATAAATCTAATGGTCTTGGAGCGATCTTAGCAGCTTTGGCAGTTCTAGCTTGACGTCTAGAGGCTTTCTTACCGGCTTGGTCGAAATGGACCTTAACACGTTCTTGCCAGTGCTTTCTGAAATGATTCTTTAAAAGTGGTAAATTCTTAGAAATAGCTATAAAGATAAAATTGTTATGTTAGTATTGTGTCTTCATTGTGGTATTTTTTTTTTTGCTTGTTAATATGTATTATTCATATTGCCTTGAGTGTTTAATTGAATAAAGTCTTCGTCGCTTTATAGTCTCTCACAATATTTCAAATTATACTATCTTTTAATTGTAGTTAAACATACCCATTGTTACTAAATTTGATCTTCGATGGTTTTAAAAACAAACAGACTAAAAAGTATAAGTCAAACAAGATAAGACAAGAAACGTAAACATTAAAAACCAATACTAATCATGATCATAATAACACTAACCATAATAATCATAATAACAACGACAACACAATAATACAATAGGTCAAGATAGAAAACCCTTAGTCAATTCGTAATAGCCTTATAGAAACCGTATCTCATCTCATCACATCTGATCTGAAAGTCGACTTCGAGCAGTTGAGATAAAATTTGCCAAAGGTCGCTCGGGCCAGACAGAAAATTACCCTCGCAATGGGATTCGGCTTGAGACGAAGACGGCAATGAGGCCTCCCGGCCCGGCCAGACAGAGGCGATTGGAACAATCTCCCTGCCTAGTTTCAGCGTCTCTGCCTAATTTTTAAGCAGAGACCCGCTGGAAAACCATAAGCCACACAAAATCACAGAACAGTCCCAGAGTTTCCACCCAGACCCCCGGCCGCATGCGGATTGTCTTTTCCTTGAAAATATGGCCCCAATTACCGTTCTGAGCGAAATTTAACGTCTGCGTCCCTCTGAGAAGCTCAGAGAAACCGAAAATTTCCATCTGAAGGAATCCGCGATGACGCAGTGAATTTCTGGATTTCACCCACTCTGAACAAGTTTCGCACAGCGTGCACGGAGCAGTCCCTCCCCTCTAGCACGTTGCTGCCAGCCTTGGCGTCTGGCTTTCCCTGTGGGCAGAACGCCGCACCGGCGTTCTGCCTAGCAATCCGTGGACTTCTCCTTCCAGAGCCTGCCAAACTCCTTCCCGCTCCTTCCAACTCCTGCCTGGCCTGCCCAGTGGGCATCTCACACACGTTGCTGGGCAAACTCACAACTTCACCAGTCTCAATGTAGCAGCACACTATGGGTAACATTGTGATGGGCAAGTCTACACACCAAATCAATACACCGATCTCAACTAATTAGTATGGTAGTAGTATTGCTTAGTACTACCCGTTAATTTTGAATTAGTATCATTGATTAGTTACGTTTTCTATTATATTTTATTATTAAATAGAGATTTTTGGCCATATTGGAATACTTTTTTGATTCAAAATTTTAAAACACCATAAGCATAAAATGTCTACCGTCCCAAGTGTCCAAGTATGTTAATTAATTTTTGGTTGAGAGACTAATGAAAACATAAATTAGACGAGAGATTAGAATGGAATATTGGAGTTTAATAATAATGAAAATTACAAAATTGTGGAACTAATCATGTGGAATTGAAAGTATGACTTGTACTCGATACGTTATAATAATATACAACAATTTATTCTAAAGGATATTGGCGATGTATCACAAAATCAAAATATAAAAATAACAACAATACAATTATTGGAAAAACATAACGAATGGAGAATATTAATACATCTGCTGAACGCTGAATTCAATTGTAACAAGGAGCTCTTTTTTTTTTTTTTTGACTTTATCTTGGATAAAGAAGAAAAATTATATATTGACCTCAGTTTTCATTTTGGAATAGTTTTTCTTTTCTTCTTCAATACGTATCCATCACTTCAATAACCTCTACACCCATTCTAATGTCTTTTTCTATGATATATTTCCCTCTGGATAACAAGTTTACTAACAATAAATCAAATACATATTTATAAAATGATTCACATTGAATCAATCTTATAGATATTATTCTCTTTTTCTCCTTTTTAATACAGACTTTTGGTAAGAAGAAGTCTGCTACTGCCGTTGCCCATGTCAAGGCCGGTAAGGGTTTAATCAAGGTTAACGGTTCTCCAATCACTTTAGTTGAACCAGAAATCTTAAGATTCAAGGTCTACGAACCATTATTATTAGTTGGTTTAGATAAATTCACTAACATTGACATCAGAGTTAGAGTCACTGGTGGTGGTCATGTCTCTCAAGTTTACGCTATTAGACAAGCCATTGCTAAGGGTTTAGTTGCTTATCACCAAAAATACGTTGATGAACAATCTAAGAACGAATTAAAGAAAGCTTTCACTTCTTATGACAGAACTTTATTAATTGCTGATTCCAGAAGACCAGAACCAAAGAAATTCGGTGGTAAAGGTGCTAGATCTAGATTCCAAAAGTCTTACCGTTAAGGAAATTTTACTGCATTTATATTTATTATATCAGTGTGTATTTACTTTTTCTTTTCAACATCAACAATTTCAAACATATATAACCCATATATAAACAAAATCTATATAATATCATTAATATTATAGGTAAAACGTTATTATCATCATTTGTTTATGTCCATGTATATGCCCTTGGATTTTATGTATTACCATTTAACGCGACTGAAATTTTATTCAAAGTCGCGTCAAGAAATAGTGAAATATTGAAATATTAAAATATTGAAACGTAAACAAACTACATAGTAAATGCTTGAAACAGTTATATAGAAAATATCAAGCTAGTATTCAGTCGATTCCTGATATACAGGACTAGACAAAAAACGATAGCATATAGTTACAAATGGGACCCAAATCTCCTTCTCCATTGAAAATAGTCCCATATATGACTACATTTTCTTCCTCACATCAACAAAATAAATCAAATGATAAAACTACTATCACTTTAACACAATCTTTACAAGCTGGTAAGAAATTACTGAACAAATTGGCTAAATCCAATCAATTGTTAACTCCCTTGGAGAAAGAGTCTATGCCTAATCTACTAGAGAAAAACAAGAACAACAATAATAAATATTCATCGTTTCCAAAGGATAACTCTACATTAAGTCTGACCACTCCAGAGAGCAGTCAAGAGACTGATATATCTTTGGATGAATCTGCAAAAGTTAAAATCGATGAAACAGAAATATTAAATACAATGCAGTCATTGGTAACATCTTTAGATTTAGCATTGAAACAAATACAACAATTAAAATATAAAACAATGATACAACATGATAATGACGATGCAAAATCCAGAATTGACGTCGAGAAAAACTTACAAAGACAAGAATTCGAAAGAGTAAAAAGTCAATTATTACTTGAAAAGAATTCATTATTGAATAAAGTTTTCTCCAATGATAATAAAGTTAAGAAATATAAGAAAAGAATTGTAGAGAAAAATTTAGAAATCAATAGACTAGCTAAATTACTTAACGAAAATGTCACAGACATCACATATCATGATATCTCATCCCTTGATTATTCCAATTCCTCTGTTTCATCGGCTATGAAAACCTCAAATCCTACAAGTGCGTCCTTAATGAATCAGAACTTAAACAAATCAAAGAAGACGTCGAGTATGTTAAGAACTTTAGGTGCTTTGGCCTCTCATGTCTTGAAAAATAACGAAGATAGCGATGATAATTCTGTGAATAGAACATTACTACTTCACACAAGTAAGATTGAAGACGAGAATAATACTGAAGCTGAAATATCTTTTTTAACAAACAACCATGTTAGTCACCTTAATGACAATAGCAATGTTACTGGTAGAACCGAGAGCATACTAGAAAACCACATGGCTGATTCCACATCCACACCAACGACAAAAATTACTCGTCATACTCTGTTAAACAAAACCAATAATCTTCCAATGCCATCAAATACTACAGATAAGGACGAATCACAAAAGTTGATACCTTTACCTAAAATGAGTAGTTTCAATACCATCAATGGATCAATCAAAAATTAATATCGTAAATATTCATCAACTTCATGTTTTTTTATCTTCTTCCGTGTAAACTTTAAGTACAATTAATTACTTATATCTTTATATATAAATTATACATTCTGTATAATATTAACAATCATACGAAATCTCTATTTTCAAATATCAGTTTAGCACTTATTGGCAAATAACATTATTTCATTTAAAGATATAAAGAATAAAACGAACTTTTGAAAAACTGTTTGATTAAATAGGAGCCTGTTTGTTTTGTTTTTATATTCATTATTTAACTTAATACATATTGAAAGGATTATTTTTATTATTATCTTAGAAGATTACTACAGTAAAAAAAAAAGAAAACATTCATACTATTATGATGTTTAATTGTTTAAGTAAGTAGATGGATCAATACCTTCTTCTGGGAATTCAGAGATCTTAACATCGAAACGTTCTTGAATCTTGGCTAAAACTTCTTCATCAGTTGGAGATGAAACAAAAGAGATAGCTAAACCCTTAGTACCAAATCTACCAGCTCTACCAACACGATGTAAGTATTGATCAGCTTCAGTGGTTAAATCGTAATTAATAGCCAAATTGATACGTTCGATATCGATACCTCTACCAAAGACATCCGTGGAAACACAAATACGCTTTTCAAAATCTTTGAAAGCCTTGTAACGAGCAATACGTTCTTCTTGTTTCATATGACCATGGACAGTAATGGCTGGGAAGTTAGAGGCGTTTAATAATTTAGTTAATTCGTTAGCTCTGGCAGTAGATTTAACGAAAATAATAACTTGGTTAAATTCCAAGTCATCTAATAATTGGGCTAATTTACGGTTCTTTTCACGTTCTTCTAATTTGATATAGTATTGTTGTAAACCATGTAAAGTCAACTTAGCTTCATCATCAACGAAGATTTCTAATGGATTTTGCAAGAAACGTCTACAAATTGGTCTAATTTCTTGAGATAAAGTGGCAGAGAACATCATAACTTGCTTGTCTCTTGGAGTAGCTCTAAAAATATCTTGAACATCTCTTCTCATGTCTAATTCTTCAAGGACTTTATCACATTCATCAATAACGAAGTTCTTAACGTGAGATAAGTCAATATACTTTTCTCTAACAAGAGCCTTTAAACGACCTGGAGTGGCAACAACAATATGTGGAGCGGTTTCCTTGTTCTTTAGTAATTCAGCGTCCTTATTAATTGGGGTACCACCATAGAAGACGGCAGTCTTTACATCTGGCATATATTTAGAAAATCTTAAGTATTCATTACGAATTTGGTAAGCTAATTCTCTGGCGTTACAAATAACAACTACAGAGACTTCACCTGGGACTGGATCTAATTGTTGCAAAGTGGATAAAACAAAAACAGCAGTCTTACCTAAACCAGACTTGGCTTGACATAAGACATCAGTACCATGAATAGATTGTGGAATAGTATGTTGTTGAACTTCAGATGGATGTTCAAAACCACAATCGATAATGGCTCTAGATAATTCAGGTTTCAATAAGAAATCTTTGAAACCAGTGGAATGAATACCAACGTAAGAACCCTTCTTGTCACCGTCAGTGGTGGCAGCAGCTTGTTCTTCACCAGTGCCAGCATCGGCGGAAACGTCACCACCTTCAGTAGCCTTGTTGGCATCGACTTGGATTTCTTGTTCGTTGTCGGAGTATTCTAATAAATCTTCTTCACCTTCGTGAGACATTGTTTTATATTTTATAGTTGGATTGGTTGGTGTATCTAAAGTAAAATTCTTTCTTTATTTATTTACTAATTGTATTGAGCTCCCCTAGGAATTAATACAGTAGTTCTAAATTAATCTGTGGTTAAGTATATCAAATACGATAAAACAGAATAAAAATGTTATAGGTTTCTAATAGTGTCCAGTTGTAATTATATATTTCAGTTAATTTATTAATCTCTGGATTTCAGGAAAAATAAATTCAAACAAAAAAGATAATGAGTAACAAACGAAGCAAAAGAGAGGTTCAGAGGGTATTTCTAAAGTTAATTAACCAGCAAATCAATAACTAATATCCACACTCGAATAAGTACAAGGTCTTTCAATTGACAAGTACCAAAACTAACACCACTAGTTATATTATTTGCTATCTATTTGTTTCTCTTGTTTGTTTTTCATAGTTTTTCATTGAAAGTTAATTTTTTTGCTGGCTAAAGACACGATATTCGTGCAACGCGATATCCGGGTAAACTGGCGCTGTGACACTAAATCTTGAGAGACATAGCCACCTGTTAAAGCTTAAAGTAATAATGAATATAGTGCGACTGATGGGTACGATACCAATCTGTTCTAGTCGTGAGTAAGCCTGACTAGTTTGGCGGGGATCTCTTAACTCTTTCAAATATCGCTTTCAGAAGTTCTTTATCTTTGGAATGGTTTAATTGGTCATAAAGGTGTTGTTCATTATTGCTGATTAGTGCCATAAGCTCCTCCCATGAGGCATTTGTGTTGTGGCTCTGATCGTATTGAGTGAAGCCGTTGAAATTAATGTCTGATAATTGACCTAGGTCCATCGGGCTACCCAATGCTGGGGCAATATTCTTATCCACTATTGAACCGTTGCCATTGCCGTTGTCATTGGCCGTTACGATACTATTATGGTCATTACCGTCCACCGAGCTGTCTGGACGATGCACCTCTGTAACAGATAAAATATTCCATTCACCAACTGCAAGATTAGAAAGATTGAGTGGCTCATTTATCTTTGCCTTACGTCCAGTTAAACATATATCGTTGGAGTGCTCATCATCATTTTGCTTCTCTTCGAGAAACTCATTTGAAAATATAGTGAAAACGTCTTGAGAGAAAGATGGGATATATTCATCTATACCAATGTTATATTCGTGGCATGATTTATCATCATTTAAAGTTGAGCATAAATCTTTCATAGTTTGAAATAGTTTAAGTTGAAAGTGGTGAAACAGAATATCTCTGAAAATATGCCCATGCCATGGAATCGTTATAAAATCACAAACACTTAAGATGTTCTCACATAAATTTATATCCCAATGGAACGCCTGAGTGAAACCTTCAAGTATAATTAACGGTTTCGAATTATATGTATTTGATTCTGGATTTTGATTCTGGTGTCTCTTTACACATGCGTTGACCATACGTTTGATGCCATTATTAAGACAGGTAACCTTGGAATGATTATAATCCTCTTTTATAGACCAGTGATCTTCATACTCATCAGATTTATTACTAGTAGTGGTTTGACTTGAGTACATAAGAAGTCTTGGAGGGACCACAAACTTCACAGTACCTTCATCAACTGATACGTCTAAGCATATGGTAATTGAATTTTTATTGACACCAAACTCACTTAAGGGAAGAAGACAAATAATGTAAACATGTTGAGATTCTTTTTTATTGTGAGTCAATCTGTAATGAATTTCATCCACAATACAGTTGATCAAACATTGAGGACTCCCAGTTACTTCTTTCATCAATTCGATTGGAATTGTATTATAACAATTATCATTACCATATATAATATGATCTTTGTGTCTATTGAGGAAACCTCTCAGCCACGTTTTCCCAAGTTGAATTTTACTATCAACATGACCCTTGATATATTCATCCATCTGATTCTTGGAAATGATATCACCATAAGCGTGTGATATTAGTCTCAATTCATTTAATATTTCAAATTCTTTACTAACACTCAATTTCATTTGAACTTCATATCTCTTGTAACGCGAATCTGTTGGTTTGCCAACTCTTTTTTTAGTTTTCTTATCCGTTATGATGTCAGCTTTGCCATTTATTGACGATTGATTTGATACTATTGAACTAGATCTAAATGTAGAGGAGTTAGCATTATCTACAGGTGTTAAAGAAATAGAAGTTAATGATTCTGATTCTGTAGTATTGTCTTTATTATTACTATCAGTTTTCGCCAAAACTGGTGGAATTGTTGAATTTATATGGACTTCATTACAAGAGGATGAGCTAGATTCGACATCGTCATCAGTCTTAGAAAATTTATTCTCCTTCACCACTGGAGTGGTAATACTTTTACCATTTTGTTTTAATTTAGTTCTATCGTATAAGGTAGATTTTGGGACAGAAAAAAATTGAGCAATTTGTCTAAATGAATGCTTTGTTACATTTTTATTGGTTTGGTAAGCTTTGTTTTCGGCATCCATAAAATCCAATGCTTGTTGAATTTTTTTCTCTTTATCTAATGATATTGGAATATTGAAAAGTTGATTCCATAATGTACCAATCGATTGATTCCTTTCCATTGAATTGTTTAATTTGAGTAATTTTTCAGATGCTGTTAATGAACTGGCTGAATCTTTGTTATCGTTGTACGTTTTAGTAGTCACAGATATCTCGTTGTTGTTATTTGGTGTGGTGTCTTTATTTAATGTTGATCTTGCTTCATTCGTAGCACTTGATGGAGTAGGAGCGTTATTTAACAATGATTGTTCCACTTGTGAAATTCCAAATGGAATACGATTTGCATTGTTTGCTAAATGATCCAAAGTCTGATCTATGGAGTAGCTTAATAAGTCATTATTTGACGTTTGATTATTATTATTCATTTAGAAGGTGTTGTTCTTACAAATCCTTTTGAACGTGATAGCAATGCTGGCTTATTTAGAGTTAATTTGTTTATATATTGAATCAAGTTAAAGTTTGTTCAATTATGTATTTTCAAAGTGTTATATAATATGATCAATTGGAAATAGTATATAATTCTTTGAAAAGTATTGTTTTGAGTTGTTTGAATCTTAATGATAAAAAAAAACTTATTTCTTTATGATGGCAATATAATGGTGTAAATCATATGAATACTACCGTTTAAGTCGTTTGAATGAAGATAATACGATGAGTTTTGTATCGGATGTCATTATGTAAACAGTAATGTAAGAATTCCACATTTTTTTTTCTCTCTCAAAAACAAAATAATTAATTTGCTGATAAAGAAATTAGGATATGTTTCATTAAATGAATAAGAGATGTTTGCGATAGAGTCATTTGATAAATATATGAACATTGTAAGAATAATGTAAGAAAAAATTGAGAATAACTAAATAATTATTTGAATATATTTTATACATTAATAATAATAAAAATATGTTTTGTATTTAACTTAGCCTTCTATGTATAAGACTGATATTGTAGAAGAGTGACAAAGGCATAGGAACAATATGAATTTAAGAAGGAGAAAAAGAGGACTTAAACTGAAGAATCTCTCCCAAATATATAAGTTCTGATCCAATCGGCAGAGACAAGGACTCTATTTCTTAAAGAGACACACATCGATAAGTAGGCGGTTCTCCAGAACCACATGGCTAAATTGCCTCCGGATAATTTATATTGTCCCCCATAGATATTTAAATCTGCAATGACTTTATCACCACCAATATAAGCAAATGAACCCATATGAGAGTATTTAAAATCTACAATAGTTGATTCCAAATTTTCAATATTCTTCTTAATTGAGATTTTATCAGCATTTGGTTGTTTTGATTGCCATTTTAATTGATCAATTTCGTATAATTTTTCAAAAGTATTGGCCAAATAAAGACCTTCTTGATGTGCGACTTGTGCAGTTGGGACAAACCCTGGATGGAATGTACAGTCACCGATCCCAAAGACAGAATCCTGCGCACCTAACAATCTTAATTTATCGTCGATTAAAAGACCACGTCTTTCAGTTTGTTCATCTAATTTTTGCATTGTATCCAAAGTCAATTGTTGTGGTTTGATACCAGTTGACCAAACAAGAACCCCATATGGTAATTTAACTTCTTCACCTTTACATTTAGCAACAATATAATCTGGAGTCACTTCTTTAACCATAGTGTTTAATTTCAAATCAATCTTTTCATGAATTAAGAAGTTTTGTGAATAATCGATCAATTCTTTATCAAACATATTCAAAATATTTGGTAACCCTTCAATTAATGAAACTTTAATGTCTTGTGCAACTTCAGGCATAGTTTTTTTCAAATCTTGATGAATAAAATCTTGTAATTCTGCAGCAAATTCTACACCAGTGGGGCCACCCCCAACGATTAAGAAGTTCAATAATTTTTCACGTTCAGGATCATTCTTAGGTAAAAATGAAGCCTTTTCAATAGTTTTCATAATCTTTGATCTAACTCTTTCAGAATCTGCAATTTCTTTCATGAAGATTGCATTTTCTGTCACACCGGGGATATTAAAAGTTGTTGAAGTGGCACCGACAGATAATACAAGATAATCATAATCGATAGTCTTTATATCTTCTTGTTCCGATTCACCAGGCGAGACAGATTTGATAGTAATTTTCTTATTTTGAGGATCGACATCTGTAGCCCAGGCTTCATAGTATACTACGCTACCTTTAGTTCTTCTAATGATGGATCTAATTGGTTCAACAATAGACTTGACATTAATAGTCCCGACTGGAGTGGAAGGAAGTAACGGAGTGAACAGGAAGTAATTTCTTGGAGATACAATGATGACATTGTATAGAGTGGTGTCCAATTCTTGTAACAACGAAACAGCACCCCAACCTGTCCCCAAGATGACTAAATTTTTCCTTGGAGATCCATTCTCAAAAGTCTCAGTCTGTGGTACTTGTTTCTGTGGATGTAACTCTTTATAAATCTGATAGGAGAAGTAACCCAAGGTAGCCAAGATTGAATATAAAGTAGTTTTCCATAATAATTTCCCCGCGATTCTAAATTTCGATTTTGATAAAGTGGCAGTAACAGAGCCGTTTGAAGGTGACTCCCTTTGTGCAAAGGGAGCGGATTGGTGTAAACGTCTCTTGTTGATAAGATAGGTGGTAGTAGCAGCAGCAGCAGCAGCAGTAGCGGCAGTAGACGTGGAAAGAGAGGTATATACTAAATTTCGGGTTGATTGGAAGCTAGCGGCTTTCAAGATAGTTGTAGCGGTGGTTCGACGCGACACGTTGAACAACAGTCTGTTTGACGTATTCAAAGCCAGCATGAGGATGAGGATGATGAGGATGGGCAACTATCTGTCTTGTGGCTGTGGTCAGGAATACCTTAAGGCAACGAGGATAATACAGTGCTCGCCATTGGAAAACAATGTGTATTACAAATATTCACAATATATATATATTATTTATAGTGTATACATTTTCTGCGGGATATTGCGGGAATAGGCGGGAATAAAAGGTGGTAACGGTTTTGGCCAATGGCAGCGCCAGGAATTGGCCAGTGTTCCAGAGATGGTCCATACTGTTGATCGTTGACTAGATATACTGTTGACTAGATGTATATTGACTAGATGTATTATTGATTAGATGTACTATTTAGTTCTGTGAATAGATATACTATTGACTAGATATACTGTTGAATAGATATACTATTGATTAGATATACTGATGATTAGATATACTGTTTATTAGATATACTATCGACTAGATATACTATATAGTTCTGTGAATAGTGCTAGCAGAAATGCTCGATCTTGGAGTCGCCGTCGCCTTGGAAGGGCCCCAGGGAGGTCTTTAATCTTCTGTTGAATTGCTCGAACATTAGTGTCAAACAGCACTCGGTCAAAGCAGAATCGTATCTGTCACGACTCGACTCGTCCCTGATGAATGCATGTTGTGCATCCATCAACTCCAAGAAGGTGAACTTGACGTCGTTATCTCTCAACTCCTTTCTAATCAAGTCTCTCCCCTCAGGCGACACATGTGTATCCAAAGTACCAAAGATTAAAATCAACTCTTGGTTCCTATCGGTCTCTCGTGACACCCTCTCCAAAGAGTCGTCCTGGGTTCCCAACCCTAGAGTCTTAGTGTCAATATCGGTAGGGAAAAAACATGTCGAGCAGCACACTCTCTTGTCTAATAGCGATCTAAAGGATAAATGGCCACCAAGACACATCCCGGTAGACCCAATATGCTCCCCATCGAATTGTGGCAGTTCGTACAACACATCGCAGCATAGCTTATTATCCTCATCGTACGATCCCAATGGCTTCGTAATCTTATACTTATTACCGTCATCCGTCCCCTCGGTGTCGTAGTTCAAGGGTTCCGGCCCAATAAAATCATGGTAGATCGCTGGAGCAACAACAACATACCCTTGTGAAGCAATACGCTGTGCAAATCTACGCACAGGGCCAGTGACCTGATAAATTTCACTGTACACGATAACACCGGGGAACTTTGCCTGTGGGTAATTGCGAACAACAGGGGTCCAAATATGAACTCTTAATGGTATTTCACCATAACTGGTGGACTTGTCCACATAACTCTCTTTAATTAACATCCTTGACTCTCTTCACCGTTGCATTCCATATACACAGCAACCTATTTAAAACATATATAAATAAATATACATATATATATATATACTTTACTTTGACAAAAGGGGCAGACTCGATTGGAAAGAAAAACAACAAGTGCGATATGCACCATCACCCCCGTCCCCCTGAATATCGACCATTTTATTACTAATTATCGTCTAATTGAACACTATTCTCTTCTTGTTCGTATTATCCATTATTCATTGTTCTGTATGTGATTTATTCTTAATTTTTCATTTATTCAGTATGTGCCAGTGAAAAATTTCCCAGTATGGCAAAACGATAACAGATTAATTAATACGTATACATATTGCTGAAATGATTATCGAGCACATTATGAACGTCCTCCATTGATTCTTGAAAGCACCCACGCAGCCCGGCATGCAACAATCACACAGATGTCTTAGGCATCACTAAAGCCAACTCACAATGCAAGATCATGATCTCCGATCCTCGAGTCAGGTATTGCAGGTACCATAAATTTTATGATCCAACATACATCAATCCATCCCCATCAAAATCACAAATAGAACCCAAAAATGGATTCATTTATATATATACATATAAATTGTTGTTTGATACAATGATAAACAATAAATCAAGTAAAAATTTGAAATGGTTACAAGTAGATAATTCAATAATCCTAAATGGTAATAATAATAACAATAATAATAAGAATACATCTGCAAAAAAATTAATTAAATATGATAATAAAGATAACAAAGGCTATATCTTATGCAAAATCGGAATGACCACTAGACAACATGTACAATCAAGATTGAATGAATGGGAAAATCATTGTCATCATCAAGTGGTTAATTTAACCCCACAAAATATATCAAGTTTGATTCAAAATTCAAATAAATCCTCTTCTCTTTTACAACTGTTTCAAAATCTATCAATTAAAAATAAATCAAAGCATAATAACGCAATGTCAATGAACCAATTGCTAACATATAAAAATGGTGGGTTTTTCGTACCCATTAAGACCAAGATTTCATTATCACAAATCGAATCCCATTTGCATCGTTTATTTTGGAATAAATATGGTAAAGGTATTATTCGTTGTTCAGGCTGTAGTGAAGCAGGTAAAGATAGCAAAAGACATCTGGAATGGTTTAATGTCCCCATCGCAGAATTGCCCAATATAGTACATACCATTGATGCGTTTATTCACGCCCAATCGTGTAATAAATGATATGTTTCATTTAATATTGAGTTTATACCTCGTGATTCAATATAATGCTCTCCATCATATCCTCGCTTTAAGAATTTTAAGATTTTATGTGTCGGGAATCTTGTCATATTTGTGGGGTCTGGTAAATATATTAATAAGCATTTCCCCTCGATCTCTGAACTTAACGAATCATGGAATTGATTGATACAGTTCCCACATACCAAATACTCAATATTTTCATATGAAGAATCAATTGTGGAACAGAATGAGAAATTTATCATATAAACTTCCCCTGTGTCATTCGTCTCTAACACATACTTCATTCCCTTCATTACATTAATCACAGATTCATTAAATTTTGTTTGAAATGATATTATATTTAAAAACAAACCATCCCTTGGTGGAGTATTCAATAATGTTAAATTAATATAATAGTCAAACTGTATCTTACCCTCATTCATTTTTCTATTTAATATGTCGATTGCATTATTGAAACCATTAATATGATCTAAATTACAATATATATATATGTATTTATAACCATTAGCAATATTGCTTTTTTCTTGTTCAGTGGTTGGTTTTGTATTATTGAAATGGTAAATGGTACATTGTGTTGATAATTGAAAGATTGAGTCGCATAATTGCTTTATGATCTCATTTGATCCACCACCAATAACTAATATGTTTCCATTGAACTTTTTTGTCAGTTTCAAACCATTATCCGTTACTTGTAACAACCTTTCCATTAAAGATATTGTCAATTTTGTGAACATATTTAACTGTCTGTTTGCGGTTGAAATAATTATATAATTATATTCCACTTTCGTGTCTAGGATTTTGTGTCATTGTCCATCTTTAAATTCAGTCTTTCTTAAAAAAAAAAAAAAAATATAGCATTAAAACATTCTATTCAAGCTCTAAGCTCATCCTAAAAATATAAACCATTACATATATAGAAGGATATATATATCTCATCCTCGTATCAGCCCACCCCTCTTGCCAAGCATGTCCACTCCAGCTTCTGAGCAAAGGAAGTTATTGGAACAACTATTGGGGAAAGAACCCCTTCATAACAGATACAACAGTGGTTCAAGAAATAGATATTATCAAAATAACAGTAGAGGAGGAAATTTAGGTTTACACGACCCAAAAATATGTAAGGCATACTTAGTGGGTGATTGTCCATATGATTTATTTCAAGGTACAAAACAAAGTATGGGTAGGTGTCCACAAATTCATCTGGCTAGATATAAATTCCAATATGAAAGAGAAAGGAAACATGGCCATAAGTTTCCTGAATTTGAAAGAGAATATGTCATGATCTTATCAAAATTTATTAATGAATGTAACGGACAAATTAAAATTGCATTGAAGAAATTGGAACATACACCTGAAGAAAGAGCTAAGATTCAAGAAGTGACAAAAGAAATCGATGTTATTGATAAAAGAATTGGATTAATGATGCAAGAGATCGATATCCTGGTCAAGCACAATAAAGTGACAATAGCGATGAAGAGGTCACTTGTATTAAACCAATTACAAGAAAGAAGAGACGTTGTGGCTAAGAAAATCAAATTTATCACTGAAAATGTCGGTCAGAGTGCTCAGCAAAAATTACAAGTATGTGAAGTGTGTGGGGCATACTTGTCGAGGCTAGATACTGACAGAAGACTTGCTGATCATTTTCTTGGTAAGATACATTTGGGGTATGTGAAGATGAGAGAATACTATAAATTGTATAATAAAAAAAGATATTCTCAATAAATCATCTTTGACCATTTCCTGCATTAATATTTATATTCCAAACTTATTACGTTATATACCGATACATACTATAGAGTCGTTCCTTTTCATCATTTGAAATGTATATTTTCATTTCTTGAATATGAAGTTCATTAAAAATATCCTAAATGTTATGTAAATTATCAAAATATTGCGTGCCATATGTATTTTTATCGGCTATCATCTTTGGATGATGAGGGTGATAAGTCTGTTCTACTTCGTTCATTGTTGTAAATGACATTCTGGCGTAAGGGACTTATTGAACCTCTCTTCAATGAAATTTCAGATTGCGGATGTGATTCAATATTATGTGTATTATTTAAAGCAGAACCATACTGTGATATGTTTTCTTTAATACTATTTTGGTGATCATCTCTGTTGCTATCAATAGCCGCAGAATTATGTAATAGAGTTGCTTTATTCAATGGCATAGATACTACAGATGGAGTAGAAAGGCCTGAGGAGAAAGCCTCGTGTGGCATAACTTTGAAATTTAATTCACCATCTTGTAAAATACCATGGTGAAGCTTATATGCGTTTTTGGAATTTGCTTGAAAGTTTACTTGGTTTATTAATGGAATAGTTCCTACAGCTTGATTTGAGGGATGCGTAGGATTAACTGCAATATACTGTCTTAAATCTGGATCCCAATAGACCTGTTGTAATTGATTGGGTTCGCGAACAATCACATTATGTCCCACTTTTTCATCTTCAATTTCTTCGAATTCTTCTATGTTTTTGTTATACTTTTCTCGTAATGTGTCACCTTTCAAAGAATGGGTAGTAAAGATTTTATTATTTTTTGAAGACGACGAAGGATAAAATTGCACAAAACCGCGTCCTCTAGGTGTTGAATCTACCATAGCATCCTGATATTTCTTGGAGCATAATGGTTTGACTACTTTCATATAATATTCTTCCGATGTTGCATTAAATAGAACGTTTTCATCTATTATTCTATTATGATATTTATTAAGAATCATTTGAAACATATATTGATGGATCAATACAGCAAATATAGTGTAAAATGAAATATTTGCTAGGAATAGGAATGTTAAACACATTGGTGAAAAAGTCATAAAAAGATTTGTCATAAATTTGGATGGTATCCATTTTTTTAATTCAAAATAATAATCTTTATCACCTAACTTCTTTGCATAGGTATCATTACTGGTGTCCTCTGGCTTATTTTTGACAAAAAAATGTTTAATCATTGTAAAAAGAGAACTCCGAGACAAGGCCTCATCATCTTCCTCCGTCAAAGTAACTAATGACTTTCTTGAAACATCTGGTGTATCATAAAGAACTTTTAAAGGGTAAAAAAGGGAATAGTATTTGTAATAACCAAAAAGAAATCGATATGTTACAATTACATTACTAATCAAAACACACAGTAGTAGTGAATAAAAGAGATAATCTAAGAATTTTAATGTGGTATTATACCAATTTAAATTGGTCCTATAATTTTTCATTTTAATATAAAATTTATTATCAGCATTATTGATCTTAGTATTAGAGTTTGTATTGGTATCAGCCTCCTGTGGTAATAGATTATACTTCCTTAAAGTATTAGATTTAGTAAAATCAAACATGGTCTCAAATCTATAATCATCATAAATATTCATGTAGTTTGGTTTAATTAAATTATCTTGTAGAAACCTCATTAAAAATGTTATTGAAGTCAATAAATGACCCAAAGGTTGCGCCAAAGTCTTAGCTTTATCATCCCAATCTATAAGTTCCAATTTTTCATTATAAAATAGCACCAGATCACATGATGGCATAGTCACGATGTGATATATCCATTTGAACCAGTTCATATTGTCCAGATCAATGAAAATATCTTCATTTGTTTCCTCCATTAACACGTCATTACTATTTCGATCTATGAGTGGTTGTGGTTTTGATATTTTATTCGGCTCACTATTTGCATCGATGGTTCTATCTTTAGACCACTTGAAAAACATTATTTTTTGTTTCAGTATCAATTTACTAGGCTAGTTATAAATTTTTGGTTCTTTATATACTGTTCTTCATCAGGGCTCTTCAATCATCCCTAAGGTCGTTTCAGATCAATTAAAACAGATGGCTTCATTATAATCGAAATTAATTGAAATTTAGGTATTCAGGGTAACAATTATTTGATTGATGATTAGTATAAGCAGAGTGAAGTGGATCATAATAAAAACAACTAGCGAATTGATACTTCCTTACCGAAACCTTACACTCATTAAATCTGTTCTTGAAAACTTTATCACGTCGTGGAAGTATTTTATTTCTGTGTATCATCATGTAATTTACTTTTTTAGGAAATCGTGAAGACCTCATTTGAAATTTAATCTTAAACTGAAATTTGTTTCAAGTTGAAGTGAAAACCTCAAGGTTTGATCAAACAATTAAGCAAATGAGGTGGTCCCAATTGCTGGAACTGTAAAACTGATAACACAATTGAACCAGTAATAAAGAAGATACAAACCAGAAATGGACAGTGATATAAATGGTAAGGCAAAGCTTTTGGGTAGGAGAAGACAAGTTACAGAGCGGATTCTGAGTGAAGAAGAAGCATTAGACGCTGAGGAATATATCGACACTATTGAAGATATTATGAAAGAAGTGGAAACGGAAACCACAATTGATCGTCAAGCAACTCTTGATGCATGTAACAAATGTTTTGCTGAGGAACCTCAACCACTATTCAAAGATTCACATTTAAGGTATCTACAGTATGCCTTTCAGTTGCAGTTCCCACCAAACTTGACTGCATTAGATGCATCACAACCATGGATGTTGTATTGGATTGCTAATTCATTTAAAATTCTAGAGCCAGAGGAACTTACAGAAACATTGCAAAGAAATATTGCCCAAAAATTGTTCACAATATCTCCGCAAGGCGGTCCCTTTGGTGGTGGTGTAGGTCAATTACATCATATTGCTGGTACATATGCATCGATAAACGCCTTATCTCTTTGTAACAATATCGATGGATGTTGGGATAAGATTAATAGAAAAGCTATATACAACTGGTTATTAAAATTGAAGCAACCTGATGGTGGATTCAAAACATGTTTAGAAGTTGGTGAAAACGATACCAGAGGTGTTTATTGTGCATTAAGTGTTGCATCCATGCTAAATATTATGACACCTGAATTGTGTGAGGGTGTTTTAGATTATCTAATTAAATGTCAAACCTACGAAGGTGGGTTTGGTGGCTGTCCACAAGAAGATGAAGCCCATGGTGGTTATACATTTTGTGCTGTCGCAAGTTTAATGATATTGAATAAATTGGATCATATTGATATTGAAGCGTTAATGAGATGGTGCAGTTCTCGCCAATGTAATGAAGAGAGAGGTTTTAATGGGAGAGCTAATAAACTGGTTGATGGCTGTTATAGTTTCTGGGTGGGGAGTACTGCTGCTATTTTAGAAGCTTCGGGTCACGGATTATGTGCTAATAAAGATTCCTTGCATGAATTTATCTGCCAATGTTGTCAAACCGAACAAGACGGTGGTCTAAGAGATAAACCTGGTAAATATGCAGATTTCTACCATACAAATTATGTTTTATTGGGATTGGCCATTAGTGAGAGCAAATATTCATTACAAGAAAAAGAAGATGCATTATCTGCTGTGTTGATCAACTCTACTCCTAATAATTCGTTGATTCATCCACTATCTAATTTGCAAGAAATCAATCCAGTTTATGGTGTTCCAGTAGCAGATTTGGCCAAATTTGTTGCACACTTTAATATTCCTTTGTAGATGTTAAGTTCTGTGGGAATTGATTTTACGTGGCATAATTCATACATACATAAATAGTATTTATATTTGAAATGAAGGAAGATTTGATCTTTAGACTTTAGTTTTAATTGTACAACTGTCTTAATGATGAATATTTGAAATTTGATATAAGTTTGAAAAATCAATTTAAAGGTAAAATCAGGTTGAAATAGTCAATTCACTTCAACCCACTGACACATTAGAAGGCAAGTAACCATTATCTGCTTATCAATACACACATTTGAGTAACTATTAAAGACAAACACAATTGGAAGCCAATAATGAACTTTTTTAGGTCTAATCGCAATGGTAATCATGAAGGAGAACGGTTAGGTTCCATTCCAGGAGCGTTCCCCACCCCTGAAGCCCTCAGTACATCGATCCATAATGATCCAGAATTACAGCCAATACATGATGAAGCAACTTCCCCAGCCTCGAGCCCTGTCAAATATTTGCACTTACTCCTTCAAATTCCATTATATATTCTTTACTATCTGGTTAGTATCATACTTGTTATTTTGACATTAATGAAACCAATATTAAACTTTAACAAGATTTACGATAGACGCCATAGAGAGCATTATGATCATGGTGCAGAAATGACATCTTTGTTGGAAGAATTATCATGCGCTTCTTACACCCCTGAAGCATCAGAGCCAAATTCTTCCCAATATTCATTTGGATCTTTATACAATTCTGATGTGGGAGCAATCCCCTCTCCATATCTCCAAAATAGTTATTTGGAATTACTAGATAATTGTTCAACACAATATAAATTTGGTTTAATATATTTGCACGATCCCATCGTGACAAATAAGATGAGTTATGTGAATAATATTCTTTGTTCCGAAAGATTTGTCAATTGTATTAAGACTTATCAAATGTTACTTTGGTTTGGAGATGTGACTAATTCTGAAGGTTTACAGGTGGCGAACTCTTTAAAAGTTCGTAAATTCCCATGTATTGTTATCTTAGCCAAAAAGACTAGTGAAACTGCAGAGGTCATCTTTAGTTTTAATGGACCAATCGAGGATTATAATCCAAAGAAGTTAGAAGCAGTTTTAGTTAAGAAATATCCTAGCTTATTACAGATGATTGAAGAAAGACAAAATATCGATAGAGATAGACACACCAGAGATCAACAAGATGAAAGATTTAGAGAGTCTTTAAGACGTGATCAAGAAAGAGAACGTCAACGTGCCGAAACTATACTAAGAGAACAGCAAGAACAAGAAATGGAAACGCTGAAGAAACAATGGCTACTTTGGAGAAAGAGCAGGTTACACTCAGAGCCTAGTATTCCAGAAAGTGAAGATGTAAGTAGAATAGCCATAAGATTAGCAAACAATGAAAGAATTATTAGAAATTTTAACTATTCTTTACCTATTGAAGAAATATATGCATATGTTGAACTGGTCCAAACCGGAATGATAGATTCAGATGAACAATATCAATATGGTACCTCTCCACCTGAAGGATATGAACACCATTATAGATTTAGGTTGACTATTCCAGTACCAAGGCGGGAACTTGATTTTGATACACTTATTCGTGATGAACATGGGATTTGCCCATCTGGTAATATAATAGTAGAACCTCTAGAAGAGGATTCTTAAAATAACGCTATCAAATTCTAAATATTTAACATGAAATCATTTTTTAAGATATAATTGAGATTTACTTAGATATATACTCTAATGGAATAATTATGCGTTATGATACAGGTTGGAATAAATATATTAGCCGTTCTTAATTCATTTCATTGATTTTATCTATTTCTTAGCTTTCTTGGCCTTGTTTTTAATTACAGCCTTCCCACCCTTCTTCTTCTTCTTTTTCACAAGGCCGTTCATATTACTCTTAGCCATTGAACAGTAATCTTGCCAGAACTTATCAAAATTTTCCACTTTCACTATAGTGGAACATTTAGTCTTGTGAGCTTTAACCCCATACGATATTCTGACCAATACATCATATGTGGCTTGAGAGATAGTATCGTCCACAGTAATGCCAGATTCTTTAGAGATGTCAAATTTTGGTAATTCACTGGTGTTGAATTCAGGGTTACCTTCAACTAAATCTGGTTGAATAAATCTTTTCATTGTCAAACGCACAGCAATGCCTCTTTTGTTTGCTTCTTTAAAATATTCTTCAGCTTTTTCTAGGAAAGCAGCTTGCTCGATGCATCCGTCGTTGGCCATATCAAAATTTAATATATTAGAGTGTTGTTATTTCTATTACAATTGAATGATCTGCAGAAAGTGATGAAAACCTTTGTATTAACGAAATATAGATTGTATATATGTCTCTCTAATCTTGAACGTCTCTTTTTGTTGTCAACCTTTACACTTTTTCAAAATAACGAACATTTTACAATCTCAAAAATGAAAGTAATTTCAAAAAGTTTTCAACGTTAAAGATAACAAGCATCATAATGTTAGTAAAATAATGTATAGCATTAGTATATATTCAATTAAATATAAAGAGTATTAGACTTGGCAAATAAATACATCAAATTAACGGTGTGTACTACTCTCCTTTAAGACAGCACCTTCTTCCTCCACAAGTCTCTTGACTTCTTCAGGGTCTAAAATATTACCTTCTGTATCCATGAAGACGGCATTATCCTTCTTTTCATCGATCAAATCTTCAACTACGTTGATCTCATCTAATTTAGAAGCGTCAGTCTTGGCTGGGAAACCATAGGTGACTGTGGTGTCCGCATCTGATTTGGTCTTTTGAGCTTGGAAATCTTCGGTGCTTAAAGTGTAGCCATTACAGTCATAATCCCAACTTTGTAACCACTTAGACTTTTCACATAGTTCTTGGCTCCACATACTACCATCGATAATATGGGAACGGTTGGTGTAAAAGTAAATGTTGGCTAAAGCAAAAACTGCAAGGATTACATAAGAAGCTTGTCTAACTGTCTTACTGGATGGAATGACAAATAAGGAGTCAAGACCATGGCCTAAAGCTAAAGCAGCAAAATAATAAGCTGGAAGATATTCATAAATGAAATGGTTACCACCCAAGAAAATAAATGGGGCCATGTAGATGGCAAAACCTAATAAGTATTCAACCACTTGGATATGGAAGTCAATGACATAAGTGTTTTGGAAGATTGGTTTGCCCAATTGCCAAGAAACTAACTGATAAACGCAACCAGCACCAAAGATAAAAATGAACAAAGTAGTAGAGAACCACATAACAGCGTTACCAATGAAATAAACATTTTCGAAGTTATGACTAGATAATTCAACACCACGCAACATGAATGGCCAAGTAAATGGATTAGAAGAGTAAGCCGATGGAATGTCATGTTTAGCGACTAAGTAGGCAATCTTCTTATGAATTTCAGCGAACTTTTTGAAGAAAGATGGAGTCTTGTAAGAAACACGCTCAGTATCTTCTGGTAAGAAAGCATGATCATTCTCTTCGATGTACCATAAAGTTAAATCCTTGATACCTTGAGAAGCACAGGTGACTTCTTGTTGTTTATAACTAGTGGCAGGTAATTGTGTTTCGTGAGAGAATAGGTAACAGCCACTCATAAAATGTCTGATTCTGAACTTAGTGTCAATTGCCTTAATAGAATCTTGAGCATCCTTTTCGGATTTATCCTTATCAATTTCAACAACCCAATCATCATTAGCATCACCTCCGAAACCTGGGTAACCATAACAAGAAACTTCCTTTTGCCAATCACTGTTTTCAGAGACAGGTGGTTTATGGTCATGAGAATGTAATCTACATTGAGTGTGATGTAAAAATCTAATCTTAGTACCATCAACTAATTCAGTGAAGTTGGTGATTGGATTACCAGATTCAGAGTATAGTTCAATAGTCCATTCGTTGTTAATATCGTTGTGCGGATATAAAGTGACTTCTTGTTGTTTAGAACCAGTGGTGTAAAAGATTTCATGAGAATGTAAGTAACCACCGTATGTACCAGTGTGACGTAAAGACACTTTGGAACCAAGACCAACTGGGGCCTTAATATTTTCTGGAATATCATTACCAATTAAATCATATCTGTATTCTGAGGATAGAAGTTCAGCATCCTTACTGATATGAGTAGTTAATTTGAAATGGAAATAGAAGGATAAGATATAAACCATAGTTGGAATAATCAAACATAACAAACCTTTAATTGTGGTATGCTTAACGGAAGGGCAAACAGGCTTAGAAAGATCACCAATGGTTAGAATAAATTTGAAGATTAAGGCAATACCAACCCAGACAACAATAAAGGCACCAGTCCATTTAGTAGAGATGACACAACCTAGAGAAATAGCGGAACCAACTAAAGAAACGTAAGACTTAGATGAGGCCATTGGGAATAATTGGGATCTCTTGAAGAGATAAATGGCTAAAGCAATGAAAAACATATATGGAGATTCATCGAAAATGTAACGAGAAATGGTTATGTAACCATTTTCAAAGATCAAAGCTAAAGAGATGGCAAAGGCGACAATAGCTCTAACACCAGAAACACGCAAAGTGGAATAAAATAAGACCACAGTTAATACACCTAATAAAGAAGCAAAGAACCTGAAAGTAACGTACGGAACTTTGTTTGGGTATGGGTGACCAACTGGTTGGAATTGGAAAGAACCGTCAAACCCATTGAATAAAGAGGCAAAAGCATAAGCCAAATGTGCCATTGGTGGGGTGGTACCAATGAAAAATTCACGGTTTATATATTTAGAGATAATACTACCAACAACGCTTTCGTGGTCAATAACATTGGATGGGCTTTCCAATTTATGGAACCTAGTAATGGAACCAACGACAATTAAAACAGCCAATAAACCCTTTTCCAAAAGACTGGATGGACTACGGCTCTCTATTAATTTTTTAGAGGTCTCGATGTCTAAGTAAGGTCTTAAGGGACCTTCTTTCACTTCGATAGGCTCAAGAAGATCAACTTTTTCCTTCTCAGGCGACTTAATTTCCTTAGGAGCCATTGTAGAGTTGTTTGACGTGATGGGTATCCAATATATGATATAATATACTTCAAAGGACAATCAATCGATCTTGACAACACATGTTTCGTGATGAACGTTCAAATATTTGGTAAATCATTTCATCTGAAACTTGTTTATTTTGGCGAATAATGAAACATTCGAAAACAGACAAAGAAAAAAAACCATTCGTGGAAAGGGACAGCAATAGCCGATCTGAATCAGATCAAAGCGATTGAGACAAGATATGTTGTGAGCGTTTATCTTTATGTTTGTTTGTTTTTGACGGTGTAAGTATATAATGTAGTATCTATTACAATTATGTATAATGAAACTCTTTCTTGTTGTTGTTGTTGTTTTACTCTGTTGAAGCTGGAATGGTCATGTTCTTATATTCCTCGTATGTATCAAAATAGGTACTACAATCGTAATCCCAATTTGGCAGCCATTTCGATTTTAAACATTCACTCTTAGTCCAATCAGAACCGTAGACTAATGGCTTGAAAGTATTGAAGAAATAGATACAACCTAGAGTGAACACTACAGTAAATGCTAGGCCAACAGTTCTTTTTCTCTTACAAATAAATGACACGGTGATATCAAAGGCATGTGCTAAAGCAAGGATACCAAAATAGTATGCAGGTAAGTAATGGTGTAAGAACAACTGTCTTTTCATTAGGAAAGATGGAATGTAATGAATGGCAAACCCTAATAGATAATGGATTGTTTGTATATGGAAATTGATAACGTGAGAATCGTTTAAAATCGGAGCACCCAATTGCCATGAGATTAACTCTAACGCGACAATACCAACGAACATAGCAGCAAATAATGATACAGACCACCACATAATTGCATTACCTAATAAGTAAACACGTCTATGTTCTTCGCCCCAGTAACTGATACCACGACTTAAATATGGCCAAGCATCTGGATAAGAGGCGTAATAGTGAGTATCAACTAGATTCTTATTGATATGCCACATCTTTTGATGTGATTCTACGAATTTCTTCCAGAAAGAAGGTTTCTTATATGAAATTCTTGTTGATGTTTCTTCATCAAGATTCAAATTTTCATTATTTTCGACGTACCATGTAGTTAATCCATACTTAGCTTGAGCGGCACAAGTGACTTCTTGTTGTTCAAACCCCCAAGCAGGTAAATTAACTTCGTGAGAAAATAGATAACAACCTGTGGCAGCATGTTTTAATCTGAAAATAGTGTCAAGGGCAACAATACGTTGTTGAGCATCACCAGGAGCAGAACTATCTTGATCAATTTCGACAATCCAACTATCATTAATATCACCCTCATAACCATGAGCACCATAACATGAGACTTCTCTTTGCCAATCACTGAATTCAGAGACTGGGGCAGGGAAATCGTGAGAATGTAATCTACAATAAGTTAAAGGATGTAATAATCTAATTTGAGTACCATCTTTTAGTTCTTCAAAACTTGGAATGGTAACACCTGGTTTAGTGGCCAATTCGATGATCCATTTATTATTATCATCTAAATGTGGATATAGCGTAATTTGTTGTTGTTTAGACCCTGTTTCTAATAGATGTGGATGAGAATGTAAGTACCCACCATTGGTACCAACATGACGAATGGTGACGACAGAAGAAATACCAACATCTTGCAAAATATCAGATGGAATGTTATTACCGTTCAGAGTTGATCTGAAAGCAGAAGACATGAACCCGGATCCATCACCATCGTTGACAAGAGTATCAAAATGGATCTTGAAAGCAATCGTATAGATAATGAAAGGGACACCAAGTAAGAAGAATAATTTGGCTACAGTAAGTTTAATAATCTTACTTGGTTTCATTGATAGATCACCAATGGCAAACCATAATTTCCAAACACATAAAAGACCGATCCAAGCCACGGTGAAAAGACCGACCCATTTAGATGAAAGAGCAAAACCTAGAGCCACACCGGTGGTTAGAAGAGCTTTATACGATTTTAGAGTATCCAATTGATAAACTTCGAATCTCTTGAATGAATAAGCACTTAATGCAATGAAAAAGATTAATGGGGCATCTAATAAGATATAACGAGAAATAGTGACAAATGAATTTTCTACCACGAAGGCAATGGACATTAATAATGCCACTGCAATGGAAACACCAGAGAATCTTAAAGTAGCATACATCAACACTACAGTTAAGGAACCAAGAACACCGGAGAATAATCTCATTATACCATATGGGGTAGTGGCAGGAAACTTATCTCCAATATTTTCAAAATCGAAATCACCTTGGAACCCAGCTAAAAATCCAACAGCACCAAATAGCATCTTTGCCAATGGTGGATGAACATCCATGAAATATGTACCTCTAATATATTCTGAAGCAAACCCACCAAAATGAACCTCATCGAAGACCACAGAATCAGGATATGGTAAATTGTACAATCTAATAGCACCAGTAAATAAAGCTAAACATAGCACCAAGATTTTCTCTTTCACGGTATGTATAGTTCTCAATTTATCTAAATCTTTGTTGGCATCAGCGACTAGATATGGTCTTACTGGGCCTTGTTTGATTTCAAAATCAGGCACTGGATCATTTGAGATGGTTTGAGTCTCAATTGGAACCTTTTCGGCCACAGTGTCGCTTTTATCACTACTCATGTTGATAATTTCTCGTAGCAAGTTTAATCACAGTAGAGGTTAGGTCACAAGGATTGAAATGGATCAAGCTTTACGTGAGGTATCAACTTTAAAATTTCATCTAAAAGTTTCAATCTCAAAATCGTGTTGGTTCGTTGTATTTTTTGCCAATGTGATAATACATTTGGGGAAAAAAAGCCACGTAGCAGTGTGGTGTCTGGAGGGATGGCAGTGACGTTCTCGTTTAAGTGGGTGATATCCAGTATCAGATGGCCAGTTATAATTCAACCACAAGTAGTAATGGTTTTGTTGGTTGAAGTGTCGAGTTTGTATAGTTTATATTGTTGCTGGGATTGATTTTGGTTTTGTGTCTAAGAACAACTGCTTTGTTTGAAATTGTAGTTGGCAGAAAGAAAGAAAATTAAAAAAGAACAGAAGAAGCAGAATATGCCTTTCCATCGCTACAATATGACAGACTAGGAGTTTGAATTAACAACAGTTGATTGTTGTTTTGAGTTTCGTTCATATCGTTTCAACACTTCTAAAAATAACGATAGTTGTAACAAAAATTACCATTCGATAACGTTATTGATTGTTTTAAACAGAAATCTTCACTTACACCTAGAAGAAGGGTTGGTTCTAGACATCATGAGTTGATTTTAATACAGATGAGGTTGCATGCAACAACGTTGTTATAAGGGAGACCTTGACCATATTGAAAGAAAAAAATGGAAAAAAATGATTCCTTGTTGCAATTAAAAGGGTTGTATAAAGGGGTAATACAAGACTTGGTGGTAATTATCTAATCGAATATAAGTGAATTTGTTTAAATTAATCTTGATCATTCTATATTCAATGAATAAGATTGTTCGCTCTAGAGTGTAGTGAGTGGAATAATAATAATAACCAAAAAAAAAATAACAGATTATCAACTACAAGATGTCATCTGAAACAACAAATAATGGCATGAAAGAGCTAATAACTAGGTTCAAATATAGAAGAGTTCTTAATTCAAATCCACAAACAAAAGTGATCTCCCTGTTGGGTTTAATTGACGGTAAGGATGCAATTTTAACTGTAGAGAAGACACATTTTATGTTTGAAGATAATATTAAATCACAACAGCAAAGAGATGTAGGTGACTGTACTACTCAGGCTCGTGTAAAACAAGGTTCACCAGCCCCATTAGTTTATAATTGTGAAAGTGAATTTTCTTGTGTTCATGGTTTAGAAGAAGTTAAGCAAATTACTGCCAATGATATTTATTACTGGGGGGTCGGTATCATTAAAGAAGATTTGGATAGAAACCCCACTGCAAGAGTCAATTTAATTTGGCCTGCAAATTATGTTCATATCAAAAGATTTGAACAACAAAACCTACATTTTGTCACCGAAACACCAAAAATGTATAATGATATTGTAAAACCTTATATTGATGAGCAATGTAGTGGTAATAATTTACAGTGGGTCTACAAGATTCTTTATGAAGGATCCGATGCTGAAAGAGTTGTATATAAAGACGATGCAGATAAAACAAAGGGGTTTTTGATCCTACCTGATACAAGGTGGGATGGTATCAACATCGAATCGATGTATTTAGTTGCCTTGGCTTATAGAGACGACATCAAATCATTAAGAGATTTAAAGCCCATTCACAGAGATTGGTTAATTGAGTTGAATAGAAAGATTAGATCTATTGTTCCTGCATGTTTCAATCATATGGTTCGTGCAGATGAATTGAGAATTTTCATCCATTATCAACCTTCATATTATCATTTCCATCTTCATATTATTAATATCAAATTTCCTGCAGGTAATGAAGGTTTGACTGTAGGAAAAGCTGTTTTATTAGAAGATGCTATTGAGACGTTAGGTCATATAGGTCCCGAAGGATATATGGAAAGATCCCTCTCATATTCCATCAGCGATACACATGATCTGTGGAGAAGAGGATTGGAAACTGCTAATCTAGAAGAATTCGACAAAGCTGGAATTCCAAGACAACCAGATATTAGAAACGCAGACTGACAGTAGTAGTCATTAGTTGCTATTAGATCATGTTCAGTTACCGAATTTATATATACATATATACATATGTGGTCTATTCAAACTAATATATGTAGAAGACTATTAACATATTTTTGTATTAACATTCACTCCAGATTTTATCAATGCCATGTTTGATTGAAACATAATTGATTGATGTCCTGTGGTTTTAAAACTGTTTCTACAAGCAGTCTCTAAAGTTCAATAACTTTTCATTCACTTTGAAATTAAATCCAAAATTAAAAATAAGAGATACTTCAAATTTAATTTGAAAGACTTTAAAACATCAAGTAAGAGGCCAAAGTGCTGTTTTTTAAAACCATCCCTATTCTCAATCAAACTTCTAAACCTTTTTCAAATGTCAGATGTATCAAGGGGTCATGGTAAATCGGCATCAGTTGCACTAATCTCAGATATCAATAGCATATATTCCAAGAAGACGACAAGTCATCTAGACCTCATATCAAAGTATGGGGGCTCCAGAGATGAGATTAAAGATATAGAGATTTATAAACACATATGCTCGTACGAGGAGGTATTGAATAAATTGGTGGAATCTGTTGACAAATACAAACCAGATATAAAATTAGCCAAAGATCTTATAGATGTGGATAAAAAATTATATGCCTCTCTGGAAGAGTTTCAAGAGTATGATAAGATAGATACACGTTTGAAACAATTAAATGAAGAATCACAAAAGGTGGATGAAAAAACCAAGGAAATATTAGATACATTAAATGAATGTCATGATCAATTGAATAATCTACCCACTTTACAACAAGTAGAATTCGAAATGAATGCGATGTTAGAACAAAGGAAAAAAATCAATTCCAAAGAATTATTAGACTACGCAACAAAATTATCTAAATTTACTAAAGTACCTCCAACTTTTGATAAAGGTTCCATTGGTCCTAATAATTTCATCTGGCCTGCTGAAGATTCCTTGAGAAGAGGAATGTTAGCAATGGCCAATTTACATGCTCAAGAATTAACTAAGGTTGCTGGGAAATCTGATGAAACTACTGTGAAGGCGGTAGCCGATGATGTCGTTTCGACAATAAAAGCTCCAAGCACAGGACCACAAAACCAAGAAGAACCGACAGAAAGAAGGGAATCATTTGTATTTGGGGCAAACAGTAATGATAGTGATACTGAAAAGAAGAACGAAAGTGAAAACGATGAAGATGCCATGGATCTTGATTTAGACCTTTTCAATCCAGAGGATTTTTAGTTTACAAGTCTGAATCATATTCTTCTTGTTACATAGCTAAATGTAATGATATATATAACGCATTTATTTACATTCTACATTTATTTCTTAGAAGGTAAGTATTCACTAAAGCTAGTTCTTCTCTTTAAGTTATCAGAATTCACTTCTCTCTTGAAATTATCGAATGCCTTTTTTATATTATCCTCCTCGATTTCAAGACCACGCTTATTTCTCCATTCATTATACTCTTGTGTGAATAAATCCCATTCTCTCTTGGCATCGTCCAAATCTCCAGGGTTAATTGTAGGAATACCAAGATTCATTTCATCATTTTCGGGTTTATGATTCAACATCTCTTCCTCGTATTCTAATTTTTCTCTCAAAATATCACCTAAAGATGTGGCCTTCGAACTTATGTCTTTTTCTAGTTTATGTTGCTTAACTAATGCAATTTCCTTTGGTTGCTTAGATTTACACCATCTAATAACATGTCTGGAGTATGGGCCTGTAAATACGAAGAACGATGCTGCAACAATAATATGGCCATAGAAGTAAACAGAAGCCCACGCTTTAATAGAATTCTTAAATTCTAGACATAAGAATGGTTGGACCAAATAACCAAATGCCAATTTGATCACATACATGCCCACTAAATCATAAACCCACTTGTATTTCAATGGAGTCTTACCATCTTTACCAAGGAATATTGGTCTGAAGTTACGTCTATAAAATTTACCACATGTTTGATACAAAGCCCCCGTAGCAAAAGTCAAATAATAACCAGGGTTAACACCATGCCAGAATGCACTAGTAATGAAAGTGAATAAGGTGGAACGGAAGCCAGGTTTCTTACCCTTCTTGGCAACACGAAGATAGACAGAATATTTCAGCCATTTATTGGTGTTCATATTCCAACCTTCAAGACATTGTCTCGTACTTTCAGCCATTTCAACATTCCAAATATCAATATTTTGAACACGATTCCATTTAATTTTCTTGGTTTTTGGATCATAACCATTATAACCTAAACCACACAAGATGCATGAACCTTCAGAAATAGTCCAAGCAGCGTAATATTTAAACCTGGCAATTAAACCAAGGAAAAACATATAATGGATTCTGTAAAGAAAACTTCTAGCCATGAAATGATCTTGATCTAGCATATATTCGAGGTTACAAAATCTTGGTAAATAGCTTCTTAATGCTATCCATGCTATACCTTGAATTACTTTCCATAAAGCTAATTTCCCATTTTTTGGAATTTGCCTTCTCTCCTTAGGATGAATTCTACTCATTGGCTTTTCAGAATCCGGTAAGTCTTTAAACATTTCACAGTTTAGCCATGATTGAAAATCAGAATAATCAAAACTTGGACCTGTTAATAAGGTTGGATAGAAAAACACATATGCAAGGAAATGTAATAAAGATGGATGTCTATCCAATGCCCTTTGCCTTTGATATTCAACCAAATCATTTTCAAATTCGTCCTTAGTTAAAAAAGAACCATCGTGGTATGACCATGCAAAAGAAGTTAGTTTCATAACTAATACCATTTGTGCTGCAGTAATATCAATGGTACTTGCTGCATCGATAGCGTTGGCATCGGTGAAAAATTGGGCATAGATATGATTTAGTGATAAATGACCCATGACAAAAGCAAAATTGACAAATGGCATGAACCTTGATTTATAAAATCTAGTAATCAAATATGTAAACATGGAACTAATTAAAAGAGTTCTAAACCCGGTTGCTAGATTCATAACACCAAACAAGTAAATAGAAGACATGAATAGAATAAAATAGCATTTCATATTAATCTTTTTATCTGGCAATCTTTTTAGAATAACATTTACTGGGTATGAACCAAGTAAACAGATGGCATATCTCAAAGTAAATCCATCTATCCCGTATGTTTCAGTGATTTTATTGAGACCATCATTAATAGGGTTGAACATCGTCGGTTTCACTCAACTTATAACGGTTTTAAATAATCTATCTTTGGAATTTTAAATATATACAAAATACCACAATTATAACCTTGACGTTCTTGTATAAGTATTAGTAATCCTTATTTGAGGAAGTGTTGCATCTAATTTTGACAATTACGACCGAATCAGTATAAAAACAGTTGGATATTTTGTATATTTTTTTCAAATATTATGCATATTCCTTGTTTCTCGACTTTTAAGAAAAAGATTGAAATTTCACTATTTAAAGGATTGTTGTAAAGGCGCAATCTACAATTAATACTAATAAATCTCTTGGCAAAAAGTTACCAGGGAGTTAGTTTAAAAGTTAGACATCACCAAGTTAACAGAGCAACTCTTCTAACCAACAGATCTTCCTATTTTGAAAACAGACTAATCTGTAATACTTTTTATAATGAATTCAGTCCTTGTTGCAAATTTAAGGGCCAATTTTCCGAGACAAGCATCATCCGTCAATACTGTAAACTCAATGCTAAGACAGTATCCAAAGCATTTCTCCAATGGCACTGCATTGAGAAACAAAGCCCCAACAGGCATTATGTTCATGAATATGGGTGGACCGTCTACAGTTGAGGAAACTCGTGACTTCTTATACGAGTTATTTGCCGACAACGATTTAATCCCAATCTCAAAAAAATATCAACCATCAATTGCCAAATGGATATCCAAATTTAGAACCCCGAAGATTGAGCAACAATATAAAGAAATCGGTGGTGGTTCTCCAATTCGTCGTTGGTCTGAATTTCAAGCTTCTGAAGTTTGCAAAATCTTAGACAAGGCAAACCCTGAAACTGCTCCACATAAACCATATGTTGCATTCCGTTATGCTAAACCTTTGACCGACTACACCTACAAGCAAATGTTGAATGATGGTGTTGAAAGGGCAGTTGCCTTCACCCAATATCCTCAATTTTCATATTCTACTACCGGTTCCTCAATCAATGAATTATGGAGACAAGTGAAAAAATTGGATCCAAAAAGACAAATTCAATGGTCAACTATTGACAGATGGCCAACAAATACTGGGTTAATTAATGCCTTTGTTGAAAATATCAATAAGAAATTAGAAGAATTTCCAACTGACATTAGAGACAAAGTCACATTAATTTTCTCTGCACATTCCTTGCCAATGGATGTGGTTAATACTGGTGATGCCTATCCTGCCGAAGTGGCTGCTACTGTTTATAAAATTATGGAAACTATGAAATTTAAAAACAAATACCGTTTGTGTTGGCAATCACAAGTGGGTCCAAAGCCTTGGTTAGGTGCTCAAACAGCACAAATTTCTGAATTTTTGGGTCCCAAATGTGATGGCTTAGTTTTAATTCCAATTGCATTCACTTCTGATCATATCGAAACTTTGCATGAAGTTGACTTAGGTATCATTCGTGACTCTCCATATGGCCATAAATTCAAGAGATGTGATTCACTAAATGGGAACATGACTTTTATTAAAGGTATGGCAGACTTAGTGAAAGAGCATTTAAACAATGATGTAAAATATTCTAAACAATTACCATTGGATTTTACTTTAGGTAAATCCAATGATCCAGCTGATTTGGAAGGTTTATTCAACGTCAGGAGATCTTAAGTTTTCATAATCAAAACTTTTCTTGTACTTTTTCTCTCATTATTTATTATACAAGTCATCTGTGACTAATTATTTATTAAGTCTATTTTACTGCACTTTATTTATTAGCTTATATATCAAAAACAATACAACCTCATTGTTCATATCATTCTGCTTATTTTGGGGAATATGTGGTTAAAGACTTGGTTAATTGATGCAAAAAGAAGTGCTCCATTAATACTAATAGTGTTTGGAATGTGCCAAGCCAAATCTTAAGTCCAGCAAATCAAAAAAGAAAAAAGGTCGTACCCGGATTCGAACCGGGGTTGTCCGGATCAAAACCGAAAGTGATAACCACTACACTATACAACCGACAATTATATATTTTTTGTTTTACACAATACACGTTACACAGTATATACTAAAATACGTGCAGTCACGTGGAGAGTGATTTTTGAAGACAAAATTTGAGGTAACTTAATATTGGCGTTTTTATATATAAACAGACTTGATGCACTTTTAACTCTCTTGAGATTATTACCATTAAAAAGTTCCCTTAATGATTGTTTTACATTCCTTTTGACCAACACATCGATAGCATTGGAATTGAAAAGAGAGTTACAATGCAACGACATCATGGCTATTAATTTAATGTCACAGGCGTACCAATGATAGTGAATAATTGCAAGCCTTCAGCAAGATGATTGATATAAATTATTTTTGTGCTTTTGACTTGTAGTAATACTTTCTCACATTAAGATATCAATTGCCTAATTTCAACAAATTATGTTTATCTATTAGCAGGTGACCATATCAGATGACGAATCTACTTGGGCATCATAACCCTTTTCCAATCAGATCACCAGTCGTCTTGATAAATGACTAACGTGCAGCAACCATCTCAGCAAATTATAACTCACTACCCTTTGACGTGGGATCGATACCATATTGACTACACAAGGTGTTTCTCGAATGTCCAAATTCTTCAGAAATGGTACAGTCAACATCCAAAATATATGTTAGGAATAATGAAACGTTTCCACGTCGTTCCCTTATCCTACATATATTTTTCAGTGCCATATTTAACAAGTATGCAAGAGAGTCACTGTCCACAACTACCTTTTGCAAAACAGCATCAGCCATAAAAGGGATACTATTATAAACTTACCACTATTGCTGTATTTGATGTTAAGGTACCGTCTTCTCGTGTAAGGTTAGATATATATGTTTCCCAAATCACTAACAAACGTTAATTTTACCAAGGAACTGTGTTGGTATACCAGTCAACATCCACACCATTACCATGATTAATATGTTTAGCTTTTTTCCGGATCTTACTAACATATCCCTGGTTCCTCTGATCTATTTTAGTATGGTGGGAAACATCACTGACAAAAATGATAGTACATCTTGATCATTCTCAAATGTCTAACCGGTACCAATGTGCTGAAGTGCAACTGCTTTAACTCAACAAAGGTCGGTAATTGAGACAAATATGTTATAATCTCTTTCAAGGCACCACCTATAACTTATTAGAAAAAACTGTATTTTTAACTGTAACGTTGTTCATCCGTATACACATTGACTGAGGTCGATACCGAAACAGTTGCCAATTGTCCATCTTGATAGTTTCCCAGTGCCTCGACTGCGGTTCATCTCTCTAATAATTAAATTTTAAGTAACCTAGAAAGACCCATGTCCTCCAGAATTCAGTGTCGCCACTTCCTTTGCTCAGAGCACTGACCTCTTTACGAAAAGTTTTGACATATTGCGATCCAGTCTGATTTTACTAAAACGACAAAATATCTCTGTGATGTCGAACTGCTATTGGCAGAAACTTATAATTTATCACAGCATTCCAACATCAACAATTAATATGGTTCACGAATTTCATATTCTTTACTGGTTTGGAAATGTTGTGACAGATTATGTGTCTTTTCCAAGCACAAATTCTCAGCAGCTAGAGTCGCTGACATTACTAAAAATCGTGACATAACAATGAAATTCACCAAGGCTGGTAGTAAAGAGGTAGATGTACTAAATGAGGGTGGTAGTGATGCCGAATTCGGGAGGATATGGGATTTTGTAGGTTCCTTTGAATATATTTCGCAGAGTAATCATGGCGATATATGTATATGCATGTTGGTAGCATGCTATAGATAGGATGGTCGCTCTGTCAAAGTGAAGATGCCGTATTTCGATGAACCTCAGATGAGGAACTGGAAACAATCTCGTGCACAACATCAAGAAGCTGTGATCTTGTGTTAGTAATGAGGCAAAGATCTGTGCCAAGATGATTGTCAATGTCTTCACATATTATAAATGTATTCTGACACAAATGGTAAACGCGATATGACATTTGAGAATGATTATGATGCTACCCTCATTCTGCATACATTCAGTTGCAATGTTTTTCAACAAACTATGGTGGACTAGAGGAACCATGGATATGTGAATGATAATGAATTTTGAAAAGAGAATATAACTGATCAATAAGTGGAACTGATCAATGAGTTCAGCTGATCAATAATTAGATTGGTTTGGAGGTTGACCATATTGCCGGTGATGTGAGAAATATGCACAACTACCCTGTTATAAGAAGACTGAACCTTACCATCAAGTCAAACAAGAGTGATATGTTCAAAATACTACACTTACGGCCATATGAAGGTTCTGCTAAATATAGCCTCACAATTATAGTACTCGAAAGATTACACATTGCCATATATTAAAATATATCTGTAGATGTGCTTTTATTTCGTCGATATAATATATAGAGACCAATACTTCATTTATTCAAAAAAATGGTTCAGCATGTCTATTTATATAAATACTTTCAATGAAGATTTGGTTCAATATTCATCTTAAAAAGCTGTTGTGAAGTTATAGCTAACCGTATGTTTCGATACATACCGTCAAGGCTATGTCTTCTAAGTTTGGTTGTTTTCCTCTGTTTCGTTATGTCTTGTTTTTAACGGATTTATATGCATCATATCAAGTGTTTTAAATATTTTATGAAGATAAATAAGAGATACTCAGTTTTCTACTTTGAAGCCTACAAATGTAAAGAAATTTATTGGATATTGCTTACAAGTATATATTATTTGTTTAAAGTCAAGCTTCAGGAGGTTTACCTAATCAATTGTGAAATGCTTTGATATATCCTAAAGCCTAAAAATAGTCATCATAGTGATAAAAATCCTGACTATTTATTGGTTGAAATTTTAGATTAAGAACTTAAGCCATGAAAGCTAATAGTAAGAATTTGTTAAACTAAATGATACTGAATTTGATAAGTCTTGTAAGTAAAGCTTAGAAAGAAAAGCCATACTATCGATATATATTTTCCTCTCAATCAAGAGACTTGTTTAGATTTGAGTATAAAGGAAGAATACTGCTTTAGTTGCAATTTTGTTTCTTTCTTACTTTATTTCACTTTATTTTTTGTAGCTTCTCTTAGTCGAACAAGAAAAATTAGATAAGTTTTATATAATTTTTAATTGTTAAACGCTTTTTACAACTATCCATCACTCTATAGAATAATAAAGCTTCCAAAATAAATAGAAACAAAATTAACCAATATATAGGAATATATTACCTTCAAACTATAAAACGCAATAACTACTATGTCTGAGTTTCTTAAAACATCTTTAGACATCATTCCAAGAGCCTCTGAGTTCAAAACTCTTGCAGAATACAAACATTGGAAAGCAGTTGTCACAAGCATTAAGGAGGGCTTTGAATTAGATGATACGACTTTGTTGATTGCTATTAATCTAAGAATATCAGGTAAAATTGTCCAGATACTCGATAACAGAAAATTCCTTACTATTGAACAATTTTGGGCTCACATGGACAGAGCACATGGTATTGCTCACGACCTTACGAGCCGTATAAAGGTGCTGCAGGATTTTATGTACCCACCTGATTCTATACAGACGATGGCAGACTACATTTTTCATTTTGAAGAATGTTTCGGTAAATTACCAGGTGTATTTGATAACGAAGGTGATAGGATTCTACATTTTTTGATGCCTCTTAACCCTGTTATTTCAAACTTTATAGAAGCCGAGAATCCACAAACTCTTGAGGACACTAAAAAGCTTGCTATTAGTTCAAGTGTAATGTTACCAGATCGCATATTCCGTGAAGAGATTAGGGATTATCAAACTAATAATACCAATGAATCTTCATTCACCTCTAGTAATGCATCTTGGAAAACTGCCCCACCCAATAACCACCAAGCCAATCATGACATGTCTACGAAACAATGTCACTTCTGTGGAAAAATTGGCCACTACGCTGCTAATTGTCGCATAAGAAAGGATAATGATACCCAGTCTGCGGCGCCTAGTCACACTTTTGGACCAAGAAATAATAGAAGGGGGAATAGTAAGGCTCGAAGAAGGGCTAGAAATTTTAGTACCATCAAGGAATACCCAAAACACTAGGATGGAAGCCTGTTCTACATTTAAACCATGTTGAGGTTATGATTAAATCCTGGTTAAACTTAAGAAAAGTCACTAAAAGTTGGCACTGCAGCGTCATATCTAGGCGGAGGTGAGCTGTATAAAGAATGATATAAAAAAACTGTGCGATTTTTGCTTTGTCCAATACATTCAGTTCTTGGTCTTTATTGGGTCATATGAAAATCCACAGATAGATAAGACTAATATATTCTGTTTATGACCATATATATACTATTACTAAACTGTCACATCGTTTAACAAGTATTATGCAAAATAAGTTAACAACTATTTTAAACTGGTTTTAAGATCACACTCAACTATGTCTTTATTAGGTAAATGAGGTTATCTTGCGTTTTGGGTAAGTAAGAATGTAAAAGAGTAACAATCCAACCATACGTTAATTTAAGTTGTCATTTATTATATATTGTCGAATGAACAAATGAATAATATCAATACAGATTGTTGCTCGAGGGGAAGTGTTGTCGAGAATTGTTTTAAGAGGATTAGAATAACTCTGGTTTTAAATTATTTTATTAATATATAAAAGAAACATATTGCAGTAATGAATCCTTTCACTGTTCGTGTATTCTTCTAACTATCATATATAAGATAAGTAAGTCTTAAATCGTTATTTAATAGAATATTTAATAGCTCGATATATTGGTTACTGCACTAAGCGATTCTTAGTGAGTAACATATAGTTATTATAGAATTTGTTTTATTGTTGTAAGAACTCGGTAAGTTCACATTACAACATCTGGTAGCTCCTAACTGTTTTCGATCCACGCAAGTATGATGTCTGATTTTATGGCTGCTCCTATCAAAGTAGCCAGGCCATTTAGTGGTAACACCACCTCCATCTTCCAGATTAATAGATTCCTTATGTCCTTGGACTTACAATTCAAGTTCCACGACATTTCAGATGATTACCGGAAAATTGCCATTTTCGCTGCCAATTTGGAGGGGAAGGCAATCGATTGGTTTGCTAACTTTTATGAAGTTCATGAGGTCAGTACCTTGCCTTATGAAAGCTTAGTTGCTGCATTTAAGGAATCGTTTAATTCCAAGTTGGACACTTATGATATTATCAATAAGTTGAGTTCCATCACACAAAAAGGTACCATTGAAAAATACATTGAGGAATTCAATAAGTAGAAAATCTTATTACCTCAAGATGCCATCAAGGAAGTGATCCTTGTTGATCTTTTCACGAAAGGGTTGAAGCCGGAGACACGTAAGGATGTGCGTTTACGCCATCCACAAACAGTGTATGTTGCCGGGAAAATCGCCAAGACTATTGAGCATTCCCTCACTCCAATGGTGCACTTGTCTTCTGATGGGGATGTCACCTACCAACCCCCACCCCAGACCTACCCGACGGATGCCGATGGTGATACCATAATGGCCATACGCGATTCCACTCGTTCCAATGGTAGAGGTCATTCCCGTGGGGGAATATCCAACCATAAGGCACCACTCAACAATGGTCGCCACAACCATTCATCTGATGGTCCTGTTTCTAACAAAGACAAAGATGAAATATTTCGCAGAATGTGTCGCGAATATAATCTATCTTTCAATTGTCAGAAACCTGGGCATCAATCCAATAAGTGTCCCCAGGCCAGTTCTCGCTAATATTGCAAATGAGGCTCTCACCTTTTTATATACTTCTGGGACTATATCTAATATGTAAGATAAGTAACCTTAATTAAAAGAATACATCAATTAGTGAAAGGCTTCATATCTGAAATATGTCTCCTTTATATATGTTTATCCAACGAATCTTTATACGAACTACTTCGAACTTTCTAGAATAATTCATGACAATGTCTACATAGCCGACTTCTCTAAATGGCAATACTTAAACAAAGATAAATCGTATCATTTGACGTTGACGTGTTCAAAACGTTAACTTAGCCGCTTATCTTTCGTTTTTAAAAATTGCTCAACAGGACTATCGGAATTTTTGCCTAATTAGGAAGTAAACTCCGATTACCTCATTGCTACATATTGATCCTTCTAAATCATTATAACAGAAACCATTGGAAGGTATTTTATTCATTAATAGCAAGTTATAGTACTGTAGATATTATGTAATGAATAGTACACAAATATCTAAACTTTTCTTCAACAGTAAATAAAATAAAGTAAATTTTTATATTATTTGGGAGAGAGAAAAAACATTAAATATTATCTCTTTATAAGTAATTATAAACTGGCCTCTTGATCAGAGAAGAGAGAATATCTAGTCAATTACCTATAGTAATTCGCGTAGCAGGAATTGCATGTGTAACTTTCATTTTTCACGAAGGAGTGCATTATAGTCATTATTATTGCAGTAGCCTCTCCCATAGCAGGAGTTGCGTCAGGGTTGGTAAATTTTACCTCTAATAATGAAACACATTGTTTTCAACTACTCGATAGTTTCTTCCATAAAAGATGGTAGATCGTCACAATAAAAAAAAATTTTAAGGTGAATAACAGAAATTACAAGTTTTGAATTGATAGCTTGTCGTTTCTTACTCTTAATGTAGTAAATTTTTATCTTTTATGTGATCTTATTTTACTTAAACGGTGACTCTAATTTCTAACAATGGACTAATCAAGATTTTTTATCTTGATAGTTAGTCCTGAATGTGAGCTTCAAACAACAAGTTATATTCTAATCGATTCTGGTAAGTTTTATTCCTAACCTTTCTTAGTCTTATCGATAAATTTGGATTGCTCAAAACCAAAGCACCTGTTTACAATAATATTAAATATCATCGATTACTTATAGCGTCATTTGGCATTCACTGTCATTAGCAGTTATTTCAAGCAAGATGAACACGATATCTGACAAAAAAATGTTGTATTACCAATTACGGTAGTAGGGTACCTAATCTAAACGGGGGAATAGCAAATAATATTATGATGACTTGGAGCAAAAATAATGAACAATAATTAAAACGAATATTAATGGTTATTAAACGGTTACTTTCTTATCTAGTATATAACATAATATAGAGATAACTACAACTTCCAAAAGCTGGTTATTCCAGATATGAGTTCTTTACATATTAATATATGCTCTTAGAGAAACTCTCCGTAAAAAGCTGTAAAGAATATATCTTATATTCCAAATGGCTGTTCAACGATTGGATTGTACCAGCTTATATCTCCAGTATACCGGACTATTCCTTTAACTCGCAATTTTTTAGTTAGTTTAAAATGTAACAGCATCAATGACAGTAAGCAGTCAGGTTCCGACTCAGATACCCTATCTTCGATTGCATCATTAGGCAGTAGTTAATAGTTATAGCTAAACCACTAAAAATTAAAAAAATTGTCAGAGATCGACTTTTTGATAATTGAATATAGTCGATATAATTTTAAAAGATAAAAGTTGATACAATTTATTAATGATGGTTAATATGATCTTCTAAGGAAGATCTGGTTTCGATCTATCCAATGATAGTAATACGGCTAAGAAAGGTTAAGAAATGAATATTAGAAATGATTAAGATCTCAGCTATTGTTTGAAGAGCAACCTCCGGATAAATTTCCAAGATGGAAAATTTTCACCATTCCATTACCGGGACCAGCGCCTTCGAAAAAGAAAAGTGAGATGACACAAAAGAAAGAGCTTCTATTATGTGACAGATAATAGAAGTTAAGTAAACGAGATAAAATATTATGAGCCCTGTACCAAGACCTTGATGAAAAGGTAAACTAACGAATTGTTAACGCTACGATGAGGTAGTTAGTTAACGATCGTTTCTTTTTATGAAAGCCGCTACGTTGAGGTAGTTAGGTTAGTAATATGTTCTCTCTTAAATGAGGAGCCGCTACGTTGAGGTAGTTAGGTTAACAATAAGTTTTCATTATGTGTAACCGCTACGTTGAGGTAGTTAGGTTAACAATAAGTTCTCTCTTAAATGAGGAACCGCTACGACGAGGTAGTTGGCGAACAATGTCGTTTCTTTTTATGAAAGACGCTACGACGAGGTAGTTGATTAACGACAACGTTTCTTTTTATGAGAAACTAGTATGTATAAAAGAGGATGATTATTCTAGTATCATATAATCATCTTCTTCAACTTATTTCACATTTTTCCTTACTTCTTAGAAAGAAGGTTTTTAGAAATAAGTCAGACAATCATTAGACAATTATATACTACATATTATATAGTTACCTTTAAGATACTAATCAACTACTTAAATAATACGAATCCTTTCATTCAAAATTGTTGTAATGTGGACTCACCGAGTTATTACAACAATAAATATCAATTCAATAATAACTATATTTTACTCACTAAGAATCGCCTAGTGCAGTAACCAATATCTCGAGTTATTAATTATTCTCTTAAATTAACGATTTAAGACTTCCTTATCTTATATATGATAATTATAAGAGTACATGAAAAGTGAAAGGATTCATAACTGAAATATGACTCCTTTATATATGTTTGTCCAACGAATATTCATACGAACTACTTCGAACTTTCTAGAATAATTTCATGATAATGTCTACACAGCCGACTTCTCTAAAGGGTAATAGTAAACAAAGATAAAACGTATCATTTGACGTTGACGTGTCCATAACACTTATTTAGCCGCTTACTATGCGTACCTGAAACTCGCTCAGTAGAATTATCGGAGTTTATACCTTATTAGGAAACTCATGTCCGATTTCCTAATTGGGGCATAGTTGGAGATTGATCTTCGAATCAGTCTACAACAAAAATATAAATAACGCGCAAGTGGTTTAGTGGTAAAATCCAACGTTGCCATCGTTGGGCCCCCGGTTCGATTCCGGGCTTGCGCATTTTTTTTTTGAATATAAAATAGTAACATGCCTTGATTTTTTTTTACCAAAGTCTTTTGTTATGGATGTTAAGTGAGGCATTCATTTATGAGATACATTAACTAAAGTAAAGTCTCCAGATACTACATCAATCAGCAAATCAAGTGGGGAAAGCCTATTAAGTTATTGTTATTATTTTTGCAATTTCTAAAGGAATTTGATTTGTCGTATAGTCTTAATTATTAGATGAAAACGTTACAATATGTTCTCTATGTTGAACTAATTTAAACTCATTGTGTGTAAAGACAAGTACCATGTATATTTTAGCTATATCAGGCTTTTTGTTATGCTTTGAGACATACATCATATATTGAATTAAAAATAATTGTTATGTCCGGCTTCCTTCTGTCAAGCGTCTCTGATATTAATGTAAGATCACGGAATTTATATTAAAAATCTTAAATTAGTTTAAGGCAATAGTATATATCTATTTAAAACATGTATATGTTATTAATATGGTACATAAAAATAGTTATTTTTATTATAACACATGAATGGTTAAATAAAAAAGAGTTGTTTATGGCCCAGTTTTGTAGGGCTAGGGAATGCTCTATGTAATATGCTCCGTAGCTAATAGAATAGGAAATTTAACTAGGGATTAGAGCAAAAATGATATATTGAAAAATGCAAAGAAAACAGAACGGTCTAATACGACAAGCAGAATTGTAAAGTTTGTAATTAAGTGATAGTTTGTAAAATAAATAAAAAAAACAATGACAGTAAGGAATACCAGATTCTTACTTATCTATGAATACAGAGCTGATGGAGGGGACGCTGTTGAACTGGGTTGCCCTTGTTTAGTTGGAGACTCCCCATTCGGTGGGGACGTGGTAAAGAAACAATAGGAATGTAACAATGTTTGATAATCCGTATGTTTAACTGAATCGTCCTGTAATATGCTATTTCCAACTGTACTCTTAAATTTAAATTTTTTATTGTCATTAATAGTATCAGTTGATGTAGTGTTTTGAAACAGATTTTGTGTGGGAATATATTTACTTGGATTATTGGTTAGATTATGAACATCTCTATTTTCTAGCGATGATGAAGATCTTGGAATATGTACTGTGATACTCTTATTATTGTTGTTGTTATTATTATTATCATCATTATTTATCAGTGTATTTTTAAATGTTGTATCTGTTTCAATACTTTGTGTTTCATCCTGTTGGTTTTCAATGGAATTTGAATTTTGTGACGGAGATACAGTTAAATCACTATTAAAAAAATCCAATGTTGGAAGTTTCATATTGAAAGAATCATCTTTGTTATTTATCGATGATGATTTTACTGATAAATCACCCTTTTGCCTGATAATATAGTTTGATAAAAAATTTTCATCATTTGGGTTAATATTACTATTATTATCAGTATCAGTAGTGCTGAGTTTGTTCTTATTTTCTGATAAATGAGCCAACTCTATGGGCAGACCTGGAATGGTAGTCGAATCAGAGGAAATCGATGAGACCAATGAATCATTTTTCCTCTTGGCAGTTAAGTTTTCTGATTGAAAAGATAAAAATGAGGCAGATGAATCAGTAGATGATAATGAAGAGCCAGATAATGATCTTTCTACCAAAGAGTTAATAAGTGGGGGTGAACGTTGTTTTCTACGTGCCTGACGTTGTGAAGTTGATGGTTTGAGTTTGTTGTTATTGGAGTTGGAATTAGAAATCGATGTGCCTATTGTAGACGTTGATGTAGGATCAGTAGACGTAGTCGGCAAACTGTGCTCTACTTGAACTGGTTCCGGACTTGATTGTTGACTTAAAGAACCAAACAAATCAACTGAAGATTTTGTGAAAGCAATTGATGGACCAGGCAATAGTTCAGGTAATGGTAATGGATTTGTTTCGATATTTAAAACCTCATTTACTGTAGCAGGTTTTCTTACGTATTCGCATGTATCATTATGATAAAGATGTTTTAGTGGTGATGTATTAAAGTAGTCGGTATCTTCACTGAAAGTTCTCGAAAGACTCAAATCACCATTACGATTGAATACACGTTGTGTCATTGGAACAACAAATTTATTATTGTTTACAAATTTATAACCATGGGTGTTGTTATTACTAGTAGCAGTACTAGTCTTATTTGAGCCTTTACCATCGACATTCTTGTTGATATTCGTGTTATTCATATAGTAATTCGTATAGCTATTATTATGTAATGAAGTTAAGGAAGGAGGAGAAGGTAAAGAAGCCAAGGACGTAGGTGGTGGAGATAGAGACGAGGATGATGATGAAGGCAATGATGATAGATTGTCTGAGAAAGGTAATTTTTTACTGTAGTTATCATTAATTTCAGTATCATTCAAAATTTTAGTCAATGTTAACGTATAGTTTTGATAGTTATTATTATCAAAGTAAGTTTCTTTGCCAACGTCATATCTACAACATAAATCAATTTTAATTTGTTTATTTAATAAATCTTTAATTTGGAGGAAAAATTTATAGCGATTTAGATCGATAACAAATTGGAATTCATCAAATTTTGAAGTTAAAGATCGTTTAAAAGTGGAATTGATATAATGGATATTATTCCAATCATTAAATGAGAATTTGATTTCAATTAACTTTTCAAAATTCAAATTATTAACAATTAAAAACCCATAAAGTTTATTTTCAGTTATGTTTGATTGTTCTAATTTGAACAATTTGATATTTTGACCATCCAAGTATTGTTCAATGGAAGGGTCATTACCTAAATTAAAACTGGTTGGAGTGGATGGGACATTTTGTCCAATTAATTTCCATCTAATATCGACATCAGAAATCAATCTTTCATTTGAATCTGTCATTAAATCATTATTACCATCGGAGTCTGTGCCATCAATGAAATCAATACGACTACCAGAGCGAGTATGATCACAATTATCTAAAGTAGCGTCGTCGTCGTCGTCGTCATTAGAAAAATCATCATCATTGTCAGAAAGATCGAAATCCGATAAACTTAAATCATTTTCCTTATAAAATGAATCTAATTCTGATTGAGCGCTATAATGATCAGAACTGTTATGATTTAATAACTTATTTTTCTTATAGATATTATTGAATTTCTTATCCAACTTGACTAGATCAGGTAAAATGTTCAAATCATTAAACCAGCATAACTCATCATCTTCGAGAGAACTACGATTCCTTGAGGAGTGGAATCCACGTTCACCGCTTCTTCTTAAATGATTAGTTCTAATAGGAAATAAAATTGGTGACATAATTGGTGAATTTTCATTTGATATAGTGATCGGTTCGTCATTTGAGTCGAACCTTTTTATTGTAGTTGAATATAGATCGAATCTAACATTTTTATATTTGTTACTATTTTGAAGTGATATTGTATCAGTAGTTTTTACCCTTAAAATAGATTTAGGTGTCATATTTTCTATTTAATTGAATATAGAGTATTAGTAATCTTTATTTATTCAACTAATAAATATGGGTGGGGGAGAAGGGAGCTTAGAAATAAAAGGAAATGCAAACGAATAGAGATGTTAGTGGGAACAAAGTTCTTGAGGAATAATTAAATCAAAAAAAAAATTAAATCCAAGGATTGAATCCCAAACCCAAAAGCAGAAGCAAACTAAGTAAAGAAAAGAAAATTCAGTAAACTTTAATGTTGAACCAGCAGCAAAAAAATCTGAATACTTAATAATACTTGATATATAGATGAACTGTTCTCTTTTAATCAGTTCGGTTCAGTTCAAATATATTCTTGAGATTGATATATATTATGGTTTTTATTCTGTTTGTTTACTTTATTAATGTATTAAAAATAATTTTCTTTGAAAGTTATTAAAATCTAAAGAGTCTAAGGTAATTTAATATATTTGTTATGTTGTGTTGTAAGTAGGTGTTGCAAATATAGAAAGTAACTATAGAGTAAAACTATCCTTGCCAAGAAAAGAAAACATCTTCCAAAGTAAATAAGGAATTTGAAGAACTCCATAACGTCAAAATCACAATTTCTGGGCCTTTATTTCTAGCGCGGGGTTGATTTTTGAACAATTTTTTTTTTGCGAAAAGTCACAAAAATTAAAATCGTATGTTTTGTAAAAAATTTGGAATTTTGAAAAAAGTGAATATATCTCAAAAAATCTCGGAGTGTTTTAAAATGTATTGTTTGCATATTCTGATCTGAGGAATGTTCCGTTATGACGTAGTGAAATAATTGATCTTTAAACCAGTTGCTATTAGAGTGATTGATCATTAATACATTTAGGTTGAAATGAAATGGGTTCCAATAACTATACATATATATATATATATATATATTTTAATGTGAGTGTACTAGCACAATGGCTGTTTCAGATCTTTACCTATGCTTAAGATCGACTCAATTCTACCGCGCAATGGGTTACTGTTACATTTAACCACTTTCATCTTGTTGAAATCTACTTGTGCATTAATGCGGTCTAATGTAATTAAGCCATTATTGGGCATTCCTTCCATGCTACTAAAACTATCTCCAAATTGCTCTTTGAATAACGTTATTATAGGATCGATTTTCAAATCCAATCTGTCATCTTCATCTATCTCATTGTCATCCTCATTCATTGACAGTATACACAGTACTATACTGTCTATGATAAGGTCAACCATTTTCTCTGTATCGTTTGGAATTTCCTCTTCCCTCGCCTCTTTCTTCTCCGAGTCAAGAATTTTATATATTTTAACTAAACTATCTTCTATATTATATTCAATTTCAATTTTATCCCATATAAGAAATACATATGTGTTATTAATGGCTGGATTAGTTTCATTTGAAGAAGATTCAAGTATATGGCCATATGTAAATTCCATTATTTCTTGAAATTCAAGGGCATGGCAATATAGAGGCAATGATGCAGTTTCAATCTTGGCCATTTCTTAATTATAGTGTAATTGTCGCTGGAGGAGGATCCGAATAGGTTGGTGGGTATATCCGATTTACTTGCACATCATTTCTCTTAAATTATCTATCTTTTAAACATGTTTTGTTATTTAAATTTTAAAATCAAGATTTTTAACTGTTAGTTCCTTAGTCGCTCCGTACGATTTGAAACATTATTCAGATTAATTAATTAGCTTCTTAATAGTACAACATGCTTATATATATATATATTTAAGACATTTTAAAATGCATTAAGTTAAGAACCCATAATCATCATTAACAGTCCAGAAATCTTCCACTGGTGCAAGATTATCCGTAAATCTGGTCTTTGCAATGAATGGGCTCGACACTTTATTATTGTTGCCATTGTTATTTGGTTCTAGTGTTAAAACATCTCCATTATTCAAATTCGTGTTCACCTCATTGTTGGAATTCTCATGTGGCAGATCAATATTCCCTATAGGTTGATCAGTGGCAGTACTGTTGTTGTTATTATAGTCAATAGCATTATTATTAGCATTACTGTTAACTATAGTGTTATTGTTATCTTGAGCTTGGGAACTATTATTAATAGGCATAGAATTGGCCATCATATTTAAATTAATATTACTGTTACCAGTATGACTTAATAACTCAGTAACCGAATCATTAGTCCATGTAGAAATATTATTAATCATATCATGTGTACCATTGTTAAATAATATGCCACTTGGATCGACTTCATTACTCTTAGTCCCTGTCACATTGTTATTTGGATTGATAGTGTTGGCATTCATATTGATATTGTTATTACTTGGTGTGTTATTACCATTATTTAATGGCAAATACCCATGATTCAATTGATTCATTGAATAATTTTCAGTAGCGACGCCAGGATTGTTTATAACTGAAGAAGATTGAAAATAATGCGGTAGAGGTGGTTGAATTGGAATATTACCTTTAATTGGGTTTATTGTAACATTAGCATTACTCAGATTGGCACCGTTGCTGATATTTTGATTGAATTGCTTAACTTGATGATGAGAGGGTAATGATGGCAACACCCGATTCACATTTGTTTGTACTGGTAGTGGCGGTTGTAGCAGTTGTGGTGGTTGCTGTTGAGTCGCCTGTTTTTCAGGTACATAGGTATTCATAATGTTAGGTGAAGCATTAATCCCGTTCATAATAGCAGCACCAACATGTTCTTGTTTAACAACGATATCTGTATCCTTCTTGTTGTCAGTTGGATCATTTTTATTGTAGTTTAATGATGTCAAATAAGCTTGTAAGTTTTGTTGAGCAAGGTGTTGCTGTAAGAAAGCTTGATGTTCAAAATTTTCCCAATCAAATTCATTGAAATTTACTGGTTTCTTAACAATATATCTCTTTGAGTCATCATTATTACTACTTGTACGACTTGATCTATCTTCCTTTTCACTGCTAATCAAAGCTGGAACAGTATCGCGTGGTGATTTAATGGAAACAGGAGAATCTCTTGGACTTGATTTCTCTTCCTCTTTAGCATCCACATTTATCAATAGATGGGCCAAACTTTTTGGAACTGTAGCCTTTTCTAACATGCCTCTCTTTCTATTTAATGCCATTTGTTCATCAAGATCTACTTGTGAATTTTCAACAAAACCTACATGTTCTTCAGCTTGAAATTTACCAAATGTTCTCTTCATAGCAGGAGGCATACCACTTGTGGAACTTTCAGATTCAGTTTTATTATGGTTGTTACCACTATTATTCGAAATATGATCAGATTTCTTACCATCAAAATAACCAGGAATACCGTCGTTCCCAGCCGAATCATTGTTGAGTTTATTACTATTGGAATTAGATTGATGGCCTGAGAGATTATGTTTGGATTTTTTAATATCATTGACCATATAAATCAATTCGGACGAATTTGGGCCACATCTTTCAATTAGATTACCCATAGTCGCATTCATTAATTGATCAAAAGCATCTCTGAAGATCCTAGCAAAATTTGACCTCTCAGTCATCACATAAAGACATACAGAGCACGCCCGTAAATCATCCATAGTAGAGAATAATGTGGCGTTGACTAATGGCCTTGTATGTTTAGAATCATCACCTAATTTCCTTCTCTTTTCATCGTCAAAATTTCTAGCTAACCACATACAATATATTAAGGTTACACCTGCAACAAACACTGTATGTACGGCTGGGGTTGAATGGCCAGTTATAGTCTTTTGATGGAAAATTTTGTATAGTTGACAAATTTGACCTGCAGCGGCTTGACATTCTCTAAATAATCTATCATCAGGAGTTAAAATTTCTAAATATGGTTGAATCAATAATCTAACAGCCCTGTAATAATATAATTTTAAAGTTTCATTTTCAAAATTTTTGAAGCTTGTAGTAACTACACCAGATCTCCAAATTTCTAAATCTTTAAAAATCTTCCGCACCTGCGGTAATTGCTTAATCAACATATCTTTATTATTACCATTATTTAACGTATTTGTAGCAACGTCTGGTCTCTGTGGGATTATGTGTAATTGTTCAACAAATCTTGATTCAGTACGCCGTAATTTCACAGATTGATTAATAAAATGAACCCCTTTATGAATCTTATTATCTTTAGTCATGAATGAATCCTCATTGAAATATGGTAAATCAATTTCAGATTCTTGAATAGTGTAAGGTTTACCTACAGCAACACATATCATTCTTTCTAATAAATAAACACACCAAAATAATCTTAATTTCTTGTTAGCAAATGGATCTAATGAATGCCATTTGTTTAGGTACAATTTTTCAATACAAATGCTCATGATATCTTTAATAATCTCGTATAACACTAGTGAGTCTTTATCCGTTCTTAATAGATACAACACTAACAAGGTCAACAATTCAATTTGTTGTACATAATTTAAATTCTTACCACATTTAGCGATATGTCTAATGGCGGTTGAAAAGTAACACATTGGTGGACTTCCCTTATATTTACCTGTAGTCATATGTAAACACGCACTGATTGTGTAAACAAGCCACATTCTACCACAAGCAAAATGGAAATCTGTTTCTGAGTATGAATAAATATCATTATTAACAAAATGTTCATGGAATGAATAAATTTCTTGTTCGTCTAGTAAAGGATATTTAAACTGTAATCTTGTAAAAAATGTATCTAAAAATGACCTGGACAGATCTTCATCAAACTCTATAGCTGGTTTGTAAGATAAAAATTCTTGCAAGTTATATTTGGCAAATATGCAAGTATTAAAATCAAAATTGTTAAATGATTTAAGTATTAATTGTGTAATAGCATCATGTTTCCTTTTATGTATTGGCGAGGCAATTGATGATGGTGATTGAGATGATTGCGACCTTTTGTAATCCAGGTTCAGGTCATGAACATTTCTGTTTGAATCAAAGAATTGTGGTGGTGGTGGTGGGAGCAAGATATTTCTGTTATAGTTAGTACCAATTGGTGTAGTACTACCACTTATATCACCTGAATATGAACGATCATCAAAATCGTCAATTTTATCGTTCATATTGGATAAAAGATGTGTAATTTTCTTATATTGTTTCAATTTTTTCTTAAAGGTGATTGTGTTTGGAGGTAAGTCAATTAATATTTCTAAGAACCTTAATTTTTTCTCTAATAATTTTGTGTATTCGTCTTTATGCGAATTATGAGTTGGTTTAACGATTTTCTCATTGGTTGCAGTCGTTAATGGTAACATGCTACTGTTGGAACCCATGGGGCTTGCCTCATTAGAAGGTGATAACACACTGGATTCGGATAAATCTCTTGTACTGGACAGAGGAGTATTAGAGTTGCTATTAGTAGGTGTCCCATCACTTAAAATACTGTTTGTTGAGGAAGTTCTTGGCCCAGCATTGCTCTGGTACCTTGCTGGTTGAATACATTTTACTCCAGCTTTCAAACATGCAGTACAACTGGGTAATTTATGATCACAACGTTGTTTTCTACGTCGACATAGAAGGCATGAGCGTGATCTTCCCTTTTTATCTTTCAGTAAGATATCAGTTCTATTACCAGCTAGCTCCAGTTCTCTTTGGAAATTTTCAATCTTCTCCTCACTAATTTCTTTCTTTGGTCTACCCATGATTGTGAAACTTAGATAAAGATAGAGTTAAGCTAAGTATTTGTGAATATGCTTTGTGGAATAAAGGGATGATGGGATAAGATAGGATAGACTAATATGCAGAAATAAAATAACAATAAAAATCGGAGGTTGGTTATAAGTTATAATGTGGAGTTGTTATGGCTAGCTTGGTGGGGTTCATTAACAAACAAAGACAACAGTATATCGTAATGATAAAAGCTAACAAAAGAGGGATCTAATGTATATTATAAAGCAATGATGACGTGAGAGTGGTTGAACAAAGACAAAGAACAGGAGGTTGAAACAAAACCATTAAACAACAGGATGACATCTGAAAAAAATAACATGAGTTTTGCAACATGAAAAAATAAAAATAATACAGTTTATTCGGAAAAAATATTGGAAAAAAACTGGAAATACGCAGAGATACTTAAATATTTAAAAATAAACAAAAGTTGACACAAAACATTTCTAGTGTTCTGGAAAGTATTGTTCTGCGAATTGTTCTGGTGTTATAGCGGGAATTATGCTAATGTTGTACTGGGTGGTGAGGAAGAGGATATCGCATTCTGTTAACCTCATACACCGAGTATTGTTTGTGGTGGTTCGAGTGAGAGTAGGATTTTCTTAAAAACATGGTGTTGTGTTCAATTATTTTCTTCACTAGGAAAGAGGGTATTGTATGTTGGAGTATAGAACAAAAAGAGTTCAGTGGCATATCACATTCTTCACGCTGGTGTCTCCTCTTGTATTACGCTTTCGTTAGACCCTTTTTTTCCCTTGAGTGGGAAACTGTGTTACAAACTCATTTGCAGGTGTGTCTTGGAAGGTGCAAATTTTAACTATTGGGGTAATGAATGGAATTGTTGAGTTTTTTCAATGAATGGATTGAGGTTAGTTTTAATTTAATTTTTTATGCGTTCACAATTTATGTCTACGCTTTTTCTGGGAGAGTTGTTCAAACCTACGATGTGGCTCTCCAGACATCCATAAGGGCAATGTAGTCATTATTTCATCTACTGTGGCAGCCTTTAGTCTTTGCTTCATCTGATAAAGTAGCTGTCTTCTCATCTCGGTTATGGATTCAGGAAATGCAGAGTTTCTTTTCAAATCATTGGCTACATCTCTTTGCACAGCAACATTGAACTCATCAGTATCCTTCATTCCAGCGTATTCCTTCCAAAATAATCCATGACGTTTCATAGCTTCATACTTGATAGGTTCAGATAAAATCAAATGCTCATTGCCCATATTGATTCCCATTTTTTGATACAATGTGATTGAACTACCAGCTTCTGTAACAAACCCCAAAGACGTGAAAGGGAACAATAAATATGGTTTATTGTTTTCTCGGATATTAATTATATCGCATAACATCACCATACAAGCACTGAATCCGATTGCTGGCCCATTTAAGTTACAAATCAATGGATTCTTATGTAAACTAAATTTTTGTAGCATATGGATTGTAGGAGTAGCGATGTTTCCCAAGTATTTTTTCAATTTTGCTATCTTGTCTACCTTCTTAACATCGTCATCATCACCTTTCATATCAGCGACAGCTTCAAATTTCCCACCACTACTAAACATTCTACCAGAACTTTGTAAAATAGTAATAAGAACCTCAGGTATTCCATTGATATCGTCTAAATACTCTCCAATTTGCATGAAATCGTCAAATGTCATTGAATTCAAATGATTGGGATCATTTAAAGTGATTGTTGCAATATGGTTTGACTTATTAATGTTTAATTTGACTCGGTTCGACATCTTTTGAGATAGTGTTGTACAGTTTTCTATTCTCTTGAACTGGGATTAGATAGTATTCTTGGCTAACAACTCAACCACTTTCACAACCCCATCTCTGGCAAGTATTTATAATGTTCAAACTCCCCTCTCCACATCTCTCCAAGAAGCACTTATACCCGACATCATCGCTAACGAAGGGCTACTTCAAGAGAAAAACCTTTAATTTGAAATTTATTCTTAATTTGGAAAAAAAACATATATATCGAATTTTGCAATTGTTAATTAAATATTTGAAAAGGTGGATAGGCTCATTTTTAATCTTCTGCATAACGAATCCAGAACGATTGACCAGATCTGAACTGATTGACTGTTTGATAGGCACCATATTGGCAACACTTATATAGCGGGAACAAAAAATATGGGTCTGTTAAATTCACAAGATAAAGAAATCATTAAAAGAGCTCTCCCTAAATCATCAAATAAAATCATTGATGTTACAGTGGCTAGATTATATGTTGCATATCCAGATAAGACGGAATGGCAGTATACTGGTCTCTCTGGTGCAATTACACTGATAGACGATTTAGTCGGGCATACATTTTTTTTGAAATTGATCGATATATTCGGTCATAGAGGTGTCCTTTGGGATCAAGAATTATATGTTAATTTCCAATATTTCCAAGATAGAACCTTTTTCCATACATTTGAAATTGAAGATTGTTATGTGGGGTTACTTTTTGTTGATATTAGAGAAGCTGAACATTTTTTGAAAAGAGTACAAAAGCGAGAGAAATATGCTTCTAGAGCAACATTACAAAATAAGAAAGCCATTGCTTTGACTAAAAAGTTAAAGGATGAAAACTCCAAGAAAGCACCAAAAGCTGGTCCCCGGGGTGAAACTGTGGTGGTTATTGATTCTCAGAGAAGGAGATACAATTATGGTGAAGCTGAACATATTCCAAATACGAAGAATAAAGCTCCACCTCCACCTCCGCCATCAGTCGATACGTATGCTGATGATACTGATGAAGATGATGGATTTGATGAAGATGCATACTATAACTCTACAGAGACAGATACGCATACAATAAAATCTTCAGCGATATCATCACCACCACCACCTGGTAATGCAAGACCTGCATCCCCAGCTGTAACACAACATGAAACTGAAACTGATAAAGCAGAAGAGGCAGCACCTCAAAGAACAAAGCATTTTGTTCCACCATTACCCCCAAATTTCCAACAGGCACCACCGTTAAATAATACAGTGAATAATGTTCCACCACCATTCCCAGGTCAAGGGTATAACAACCAATCTTCACAACCTCCACAACCTCCACAACCTCCACAACCTCCACAACCTCCACAACCTCCACAACAACAGAGCAATGGATTCCCAATACCAATTCCACAACAAAATAACATGAATAGACCAGTACCACAATTACCAAATAGAAATAATAATATGCCAATGCCAATGCCAATGGGGATGAATAATAACATGAATACTAACATGAATAATAACAGTATGCATAGGCCAGTACCCATGCCACCACCAAGACAAAATAATATGGGCAATGGTCCACCGCCTCCACCCGCTAGACGTGGTCCTGCTCCACCATTACCACCACATAGAAATAACAATATGCAACCACCAATGGGTATGAATAACCAAAGAATTCCAAGTAGTGGTGGTGGTGTGCCACCTCCACCTCCGGCAAGACGTGGTCCTGCTCCACCTCCTCCACCGGCAAGATCAAGACCACAAGTTCAACAACCGCAAACTTCGTTTGGTCAATCTCCTCCACCACAGCAATATAACCAACAACAGATGCCACCAACTTCCTTTGGCCAACCTCCACAACAACAGCAACAAGGACAATTCAGTCCACCCCCAGTATTTGGTCAACCTGCGCCACCACAAATGGAGATGCCACATACTACCTTTAACACAAACGCTACTCAAGGAGTACAATCTCCAGGTCCAGTAGCACCTCCATTACCTCCAATGGGTAATAACGCTGCTATTCCATCACCCCCACAAATGATGAATAACAATAATAACGGTGCTGTCCCAATGGCTCCTCCACCACCACCAATGATGAATAATAATAATAACGGTGCTGTCCCAATGGCTCCTCCACCACCACCAATGATGAATAATAATAATAACGGTGCTGTCCCAATGGCTCCTCCGCCACCAGCAATGATGAATAATGGTGGTAACAATGGTGGTGCTCCAGTGGCACCACCACCTCCTCCAATGATGAATGGCGGTGGCCAACCACCTGCTCCACCTCCACCTCCATCTATGCCAATGGGTGGTGCTCCAGCTCCTGCATTAAATGAATCCACAGGTGATGCTGGTAGAGATGCATTGTTAGCTTCAATTAGAGGTGTTGGTGGTGTTGCTGCATTGAAGAAAGTCGATAAATCACAATTAGATAAACCATCGGTATTACTACAAGAAGTTCGTGGTGAACCTACCTCTGCTCAAACAGGTGGTGGTAGTGCTCCACCACCTAGTGCTGGACCTGGTGCTGGTGGACCTGCATCTTTAGCTGATGCTTTAGCCGCTGCATTGAATAAACGTAAGAATAAGGTTGGTGCTCATGATGATGATGATGCAGGTGATGATTGGTAATAGATTGTAATCAATAAATGACCCAAGATTAACGACAATAACAATTGATAATATTTGTTATATATTATACATAATGACATATATATATATAGATAGATAAAGTATTCTTTTTTCTTAAATAAAGGGTACGTTATAATATTAAAGTGATATTTTAAATTGGCTACGAACTTGTACTGTTATGTTTTGATGTTATGTATAGTAGGATCAGATTTTTGTTTATTTTGGAGGTAATATTCTTCTACTTTCCTGAATAATCTTCGCTTACTTTTTATGTTTTGTAGCTAAAAATATGAAAAACTGGCAAGAAATGTGAAAACAAATAACCACAAATAGTTTTAAATACAAGCCATAATTAAAGTATACATTTTTTATACACTATCACACAATCCCATGAAACTAATTGGAATCTCTTTTATCAAAAAGCAATTAATTCTTTTTTTTGAATGAATTATGAATATGATAAGAGGTCTTAAATGTATGAATATATTGGAGTGAATTCTTCTTCTGACTGTTTTGCTTTGTGGAGCACACTAATAGAAAATTGTAAAATCCACCTGCAAAGAGTACAAAATTATAATCTTGGTCATTACTGGCTTGACTATTTACTAACTTAAAGGTACCGGTTATATTATACTCCACACACAAAGGACGGCGCCTCATGTGGTATTTTATGACCATCAACAAGATTAATCAATTGATCTTGTAGAGTATGGAAATATTACAAAAGTTACTAATTTATGGAATAGTTATATACAGCTTAGTGTGTAGATGAGGATCCTCCCCTCACAACAAGTGAAGTTCAAAGAATCCGATATGAAACTTAGAATCTTTCTTTAGAGGTGCCTCTGCCTTAAACAGGCACGATTAAATGCATTAACAAGTCAATAATTCCACGTCAAGGCATCTCCAACTGCCGCTGTCCGTTTGGAATATATGATATACTATACTGAGGCTTGGTGAACACAGAGGTGTCATTTATTATGGGCATCATTGTGACTACAATAGCTAGTCATGATTTTTTTGTAAGTGAAAAATTTCTCGAGGCAACGATGTGAAAAAAAATATTCATTGGGAAAAATTAATGGTAGGGATGACTTGTTTGTAAGGTGTTGTGACCACTTGACTCTGTCTTTTTGGTTAAACTGCTCAATTCGTTGTGATCTATTCAAATTTGAATTGTGATATATATATATATATATATAAGTATATATAAGTATAAAAGTGTTCCATTGGGTATATAGAATTACTCTTGAAATAAGAAACAACCACTGAATAAAGAACATACACCCCTCAAATATAGAACATGTCCTTAGAAAGAGAAGAACCTACTCATTTTGGTGCTGGTCCAGCACAATTACCAACTCACGTGCTTCAACAAGCGGCACTTGATCTAATCAATTATAAAGATATTGGGTTAGGTATTGGTGAGATTTCTCATCGTTCGAAAGATGCTACTCAAGTCATTGAGGATTCGAAGACACATTTAAAGGAGTTATTAGACATTCCTGATACACACGAGGTGTTTTTCATGCAAGGTGGTGGTACCACTGGGTTTTCTTCATTAGCTACAAATCTTGAAACCGCATATGTGGGTAAGACTGGTAAAATGGGTAAGTGTGGTTATTTGGTGACAGGGTCATGGTCAGAGAAGGCGTTTGAAGAGGCTGAAAGATTAAGATTACCAGCTGAGAAAGTTTTTGATTCTAGAGACTATGATGCTGATCATAAATTTGGTTCCATCCCACAGGAGTCTCAATGGGCCGATAATGTAAAGGATGAATATGCATATGTTTATCTTTGTGAAAATGAAACTGTTCATGGTGTGGAATGGCCCCAATTACCGGAGTGTATTGTTGACAATCCGAACATTGAATTAGTGGCTGATTTATCGAGTAATATTTTATCGCGTAAGATTGATGTTTCTAAATATGGTGTTATCATGGCCGGTGCTCAAAAGAATATTGGTCTTGCTGGTTTGACGTTGTATATTATCAAGAAGACGATTCTTGATGACATTAAGAATGCTAAGCAAGCCACATTGGATGAATTGAATGTGCCGGTGACTCCTATTGCCTTTGATTATCCTACGGTGGTGAAGAACAATTCTGCATATAACACTATTCCAATCTTCACGTTACATATTATGAATTTGGTGTTCAACCATTTGAAGGCGAAAGGTGGTATTGAGCAACAAGAGATCGAGAATGAAATGAAGGCTAAAAGTTTGTACGAGGCATTAGATTCATGCTCTAATTTTTATAATTTGCCTGTGAAGAAAGATGTTAGATCGAAGATGAATGTTGTATTTACGTTGAAGGATAGTTCGTTAGACGATAAATTTTTGAAGGAGGCGTCTGCTATGAAATTGACTGGTCTTAAAGGCCATCGTTCCGTGGGTGGGTTTAGAGCGTCGATATACAATGCATTGACGGTGGATAGTGTTACGAAATTGAGTAAATTTGTGAGAGACTTTGCTGAAGCGAATAAATAAGAAATGTTTTAATATAGTATAAGTATGTATGACGTTCTAATTACAAAAAAGAAATATCGTAGAGGTAATAAAGGCGATATTTTCGTACTCAAAGAAGTCACATGAATCTAGCCCTATAAAGAAACTTTTTTCTTTTCTGCGAGAGAAAGAGAGAGAAAAGTAATTTTTATCCAGCTCAAGATTGAAAAACAGTTAAGATAACATTCAGTCAACCGAGCAAGGCAAAGGGTTTTTATAAGTATATACTTTCGTATACACTTGTATGATTTATTTTGATGGGAACTGTATATTTGAGAATTTGAATTGGGTGTGTATTTATATATATATATATTTATATGAAATATTTGAAAAAGATGAAAAACTCGAGCAAGGTTGGTTACCCTGATTGTACTGAAATAATTTAAGGTATAGACGAGGAGAGAATGGGAGTGTGTATTATTTGAAGGATAGAAGAAGAAGAATATGTAAGTATATATGAGATTATAGCAGATATCAGTGTTGTTTTGGTAGAGAATCCTGTTGGATGTCGTCGATGACCAACCAGTCTTCTTCTTGTAGGTCTTGTTGGTTGGATGTCTGTTCCGAGGTGGATTCCATAGTTGCTACTTTTGAGTGGATGTAGTCTTGGAGGATGGAGTCATCCTTAGCTTCGACGCCTGGTGCTGTTGGTTTGGCGGGGTTTTCCATTCTAGGACGTTTCCCTTTGGAGATGTGATTTTGGACATATCGAGAGTGTTTTTGACGGAGGTCAATTCTTTTAGATACAAGTCCTGAATCAAGTTACCTCTGGGTGTGGTTGTGGTCAACAATCTGATTGAGTTTGGGGATATGATTCTTGTTGCGGTGGCTCTTAGCATGGCGGCTTGTTGTGTTGGATTATGTTATACTGTGTTGAAATATATTATACTGCGTTGATTGCAATATAGTGTTATATTAATATGAAACAGTGTCATGTGCAGTTGAAAGTGCAAAGATAATTTCGACTCAATGACAACGTTATTATTATTATTATTATTATTATTATTAGTATCACCTTCCCACTGTATGGGCACCGATATCCAATCAGCTTCCAGCAGAAGCAAACAGATGAAAATTCCAGTAAAAAAAGACAGCGCGAGACGCGGGTAACGCCGCGGGGTCTGCCACCCACACACCGCAGCGCACCCTCCGTAATTTTCCACTCGGTCAGTTATATTATATTATATTGCCAAATCACTGCTTAAAGCAATTACTAATTCAGCAATTAACAGTCCAGAGAATTAGTAATTCACGCGGCAGTGCGCGGTTCTTTTCCAGCAACAAGCAGCAGATGACAATAGCCGGCAGGGGGGCCGCGCTGCTCCTGCTTCGATTGATTGTGTGCGTGCACAATGGGCCCTGCTTCCTTTGATTGTGCGTGTGTGCGGCATCTGGCGCCGGACAGCCGGACAGCGTTCATTGATTCATTGATTCATTCATTCACTGATTCGTTCGTTCAAATGTTATTTGTCTCCTCAGATCAGATCGGTCCAGTCCGGTTTAGTAATGGTGCATGCTTTGCGTCTCAAATTCCCGCAAGTTATCACTGTGCAGTAATAATATATCAATCACTTCACCCGATTTGAGTGTAATTGAAATTGTAATTGAAATAATTGACACCACTAAGGGAACGGAAGGCAAGATCCGCCTTAGTAATATATGTCTCATCTTCCGCCGTAGTCACTGGGCCATACCAGAATAGGGATAGTGCCTTCGAGCGCTCGATCTGATATATATACACTTACATCACTGAAATATATATACACCTGCTTCAATACTTGCTTCGATACTTGCTTCTTGATCGGTAATACTACTCAACTGCACAATCGCAACAGATCACAACCAAACATGTCCGCTATCGTAGAAAACATGGCCACACTACTACAGACTCTCTACAACAACATACAATACCTAATAGAACACGACTCCTCCTCCCTTCAACTCAATGCAAGCATACCCGCAGACTCAACCACAACCACAGCAGCACACTCTCTGCACCAACTCGATATCAACGACGAAGACGTGCTCATCAGTTTCGTCACCACAACGCTCATATGGTTCATCGTAGCAATCATAATCATCCTCTCCGCCTCAATCGTCTCTCTCATCATCACTAATATATCGTTCACGCACTCCCGGACAGAAGACCCTTTCATAATAGACTCGGATCTGGAGAAGCAACCTTTGTCAGATAAATCATAACATAATCATACACTCATATACACTCATATATATATATATATACCTCACATATATATCTCACTATCAACAGCCCGTTCGAGCCTCGCTCGCCGCATACACTCTCATCTCTCTGTTTTTCACAATTTCCCATTGGCGAAATTTCAATCAATTTATCAATTAATCAATTCTTCATTTGAAAATAACATTATCCCCTTTCAACACAACACCAACAACACAGCACAGCACAGCACACCAACACAACATGGTATTAGCTAACGTACTAACTAGTTTGGCTCGTTCAAAACCACTACTATCCACCGTGTCAAGAAACGGGGTGTTGCTTTTGAAAACTGCTTCCATCAACTCAACAAGATTCGCCTCGTCCTTCGATAGATCAAAACCTCACGTCAATATAGGTACCATCGGCCATGTCGATCACGGCAAAACTACCCTAACTGCAGCCATCACCAAGACTCTCGCAAAATCCGGAGGGGCAAACTTCCTAGACTACGCCTCCATCGACAAAGCTCCAGAGGAAAGAGCCCGTGGGATCACCATCTCCACCGCTCATGTAGAGTACGAAACGGCAAAGAGACACTATTCTCACGTCGACTGTCCAGGGCATGCCGATTACATCAAGAACATGATCACCGGGGCCGCCCAAATGGACGGGGCCATCATCGTGGTCGCAGCCACAGACGGTCAAATGCCTCAAACGAGAGAACATCTACTATTGGCCAGACAAGTCGGGGTCCAAAAAATAGTCGTCTTCGTCAATAAAGTAGACACCATCGATGACCCGGAAATGTTGGAATTGGTAGAAATGGAAATGAGAGAACTGTTAACCCAATACGGGTTCGACGGTGACAATGCTCCAATTATCATGGGGTCCGCATTGTGTGCTCTAGAAGATAAAAACCCGGATATTGGTGAAAAGGCAATTTTAAAACTGCTAGACGCTGTCGATGAATACATCCCAACGCCAACAAGAGACTTGGAAAAATCATTCTTAATGCCAGTGGAAGATATCTTCTCCATTTCAGGGAGAGGTACCGTCGTCACCGGGAGAGTCGAAAGAGGTCATTTGAAGAAAGGTGAAGAAATCGAAATCGTAGGTCACAACAAGACTCCATTGAAGACAATCGTCACCGGGATCGAAATGTTCAGAAAGGATTTAGACGAAGCCATGGCAGGTGATAATGCAGGTTTATTGCTAAGAGGTATCAGAAGAGACCAATTGAAAAGAGGTATGATCTTAGCCAAACCAGGTACCGTAAAGGCCCACACAAAGATGCTAGCATCCTTATACATCCTTTCCAAGGATGAAGGTGGTAGACACTCTGGGTTTGGTGAAAACTATAGACCACAATTGTTCATCAGAACCGCAGATGTTACAGGTGTCATGAAATTCCCACCGGAATGTGAAGATCACTCCAAACAAGTTATGCCAGGTGATAACGTCGAAATGGAAATCGATCTAATCCATCCAACCCCAATGGAAGTCGGCCAACGTTTTAACATCAGAGAAGGTGGTAAAACTGTAGGTACTGGTTTGATTACAAGAATTATTGAATAAACATAACCAATATATAACTACTCAATATTATTCAAATGGCCATCACCTCATGTAAATAAATAAATAAATAAATAAATATATATATATATAATTTTTTGATGTGTTTCAATTTGTCTTAACCTACTTCAACTATATGTAAATATTTTATTTCAAAATATCGATAATTTCGTTATTTTTTTTGTTTTTTGCAAAATGAAATGCATGGCTAAAGAATAATAAATAAATAAATAAATAAATAAATAAGTAAATAAATAAATACTCATTGAAAAAAGTTAATCATATTTGACACTATTCTACACAAACATACAAAAGTAGCAACCAGCCCCCTTCCAATGACCGAAAACGTAAAACCTCTACCGTCTACACCCGGTGAAGGAAGAGGCCCAAGAATAACTAATCCAGATCCTCCAAGGAGCACAAGTCGATCTCCAGAAAGACATCAAAGCCCCAATAAAAATAATAATAAAAAGAAGAACAAGAAGATAGTCGAAGATGAAGAAGATGATTTCGAATTCTTTCATGAGTTCAATAGGGAGAAAGTTAAAGACGTTATCCATCATATAACTACTTTTTTAAAACAAAATGCAATGGATATTGAATATCTAATGATTCCATTCAGACCAGAACAAAATAATGAAAAACTTTTGAAGTTTTTGAATGCTATCTTCCCCTTGGGAATGGTCAACCAGTCAATGAGAAATCACAATTGAAAATTATCAATAAGACAGATGTATGGACATTATTTCAAAGTTTAAAATATATATGGTGTAGATTACCTAATGCTGAAATTGTTGGTTGGAAAGCATATTTAAAATTTAAATATAAAGAAATTAATAAAAAATATCCACAAAAGGCCTTTTTGGAAATTATGCCACAATGCCTTGAATCACCAAATCATGCTTCGATCGTTTATGATTTTTTCGATTTAATTGTAACATTATCTTCTAATTCAAGAGTAAACAAGATGAGTGCAAGAAAGATTTCCAAAATGTGTGCCATTTGGGCTTTTAAGAGAGCAAATATTAAGAATGAAGATGGGGAAGATATTATGAATGATACAAGCAATAGCCCAAGTTTTGATTTTGATGCAAATAACCCCAAACACGGTACAATAAATAATTCGTTTCAAGACGGTCTTAATGAATGGATTCCTGGCTCCGATGCCATGTTTCATTTATTATTAGCGTTTTTGAAAAGTTTTGTACCCAAGGATTTAGAAAGCTCTAAATTACCTAAATCTTTGAAAAGTATATTATTCAATAACGAATACCCACCAAAAGGATCCACTGCATACTCATCTCAAACAATCTTAACAATCCCTTTGGTAACTTTATACACAGATCAATTTTCTAGAAAACCGTGGCAACTATTGGAAAGATGTAATGAATTATTGGATTTTTCAGACTATGATGCCTTTGAGGCAAGAGAAGATTATGCTTTATTAAAATCATTGTTCAAAAAAAGAATAACGTCGAAGGGATTAGTCGTAAGATGTCCCAAGAATCAAGAAGACTCATGAAAATTATGTCAACTAAACACTCTACTTTCCAAGCTGGTTGGGCTCCACGTCAAAGTCTTGCTAACAAGTTCCATCAAAAGGAAAACATTCAAATAAAAAGAGTTGATATAGATGATTATTTTATTTGGTCTTGGTTATCCACATTATCTTATGAGGAAACTTCAGAGAAGAAAAAGATTTTTGGTAGATCCTTAATTTTAGAATTTGAATTTGATGGGTTTAAGAAATGGGTTATTTTCCAAGAATGTGATATTACTCTACATTATGAGAGTTTAAGTCAATTGAAAGATAAACAACTTGAACTTCAAGGGAAGAAGGAAGATATAGAAATTGACAATTCAAATGAGGAACCAAAACGTATACCCTTACCTAAGGTTAGAGATGCAAATCCAGTTTACGAAAAATTTCAAAAGGAGGTGCCAAATATAAGTGTCATGAAAACTGATCATTCTACTTTAAATAATCCATCCACTACCCCCCAAGGACAATACCACACAGTAATTGATAAGTCCTCATTACAGAAGAGTAACAAGAACAATTTGCATACATTAGAAGAAAAGATTTCTAAATGGAATCCTTTACATAACTTAAGAAAGAAGAGTAATAGCAATGCTAGTCAAAGAAGTGGGAGTGAATCATCTTCTGAAATGAGAACGGAGTTTGCCTCTTCATCAGTATATGATCCAATTCAATCAAGATCTGCTACATCTAATGTGTACATGGAGGCACCTTCCAAAACCGAGCCCAGAATTATTTCTCAATACAGTATATTGGATCCACAGAAATACAAACTTCCTGCTATTAATAATGAAGAAGAAGGTTTTAGTATTGACTTGTCTCAGATTGGCATCGAGACTGATGATATCCAACCTATGACACAAGAACATAGAACAAACCAGCAACCACCACGTAATTACAATAGTGAAGCTCCACATAATGATTCTCATGTTAGCCAGCCATATCAGCATGTTGAACCTCAAGTTATAGCACAACCTACTTTGCCAGTACCACAACAGCTGAAAAACCAACCAATTCCACCACAACTTCAATCTCAACCACAATCCACTCAACAATATACTTCTGAGCAAAACTTATCAGTGCAAAATAATGTGTCTCCTCCTCCAACGTTGGAAAAACCTACTGAGCCTGCATATATGAGTCAAACATCTATTGCGTCATCTAGTAATTCATCTTCAGATCATAAAGGTAGATATTCTGCTACTGAAACTTTAGAAGAATTGAGTGGTATGGTAGAAGATATGATTATTCATGATGATGAAATTGAAGTGCAAGCTGAAAAGACATTTGAAGATATGACTAAGTTCAATCAATACAAGCCTAAAGATTTTGATGGCGAATGCTCTACATCCAGTCTTACTCATTCTTTAAAGATCAATACGCCAATTGATGAAGATCAAAGATTGCTACCCAATTTGAATGCTAATATTAATACCACAAATTATAGAGAAAGAATTAATTTTAATGAAAAGACGATTGGAATAGAGGTTCCAACTCAACGTGATGATTATCAAGAAAGTAATAATGGAACATCCAGTATTGGATATCAATCGGGACCTACATATGAAAATACCGGTTTTGTTTCTGATAGTTCACAGCGTGGTAGAATAGATGATAATCAATATTCTGTAAGACAAAATCAAAGTACTTCGCCAGTTCGTATTGCTCAACAACAGTCTCCTAGCAGATCACCTGAGCGCGGCAGAGTGTCACAGGTTCAACCACAACCACAACAGGTATACAATCATGATAGAATGCCACAAGGTCAACCGCAATCTCCTAGCAGATCACCTGAACGTGGTAGAATGCCACAGGGTCAACCACAATCTCCTAACAGATCACCTGAGCGTGGCAGAGGGCCATATATTCAACCACAATTACAACAGGTATACAACGATGATAGAATGGCACAAGGCCAAGCACAATCTCCCAACAGATCAGCAGAGCGCGGTAGAATGCCGCAAGGTCAACCACAATCTTCTAGCAGATCAGCAGAGCGTGGTAGAATGCCGCAAGGTCCACCACAGTCACAACAGGTATACAATGGCGATACAATGCCACAAGGTCAACCACAACCACAACAGGTATACAATGGCGATACAATGCCACAAGGTCACCACAGTCACAACAGGTATACAATGGCGATACAATGCCACAAGGTCAACCACAACCACAACAGGGACAGTATAGTGATGGTTACATGGGACCACCCGCACCAGCCCCACTGCACCAACAATATCATGTTGCTAATACATTGAATCAACAAGGTAGACCACCAATTGGTCACTCCATGTCTCCAGCGCGTCAAAATGCTTCCCCTATTCGTCAAAACATGCCAATTCAACAACAAATGGGTCCAACGCATCTGTCGCCACAGTATAGTCAACCCGCTGGGATAATTAATAATAATAATAATAATAATAATAATAAATATGGACAATCACAACCGCAATTAGCCGTTAGTAATAATACAACGAATCGCCAACGATCACCACAACCACATTCCGCTTCGCCCATATATCAAAACTACACTCAACCTGCTCCAATGCAACAAAACTACACTCAACCTGCTCCACCGCAACAGAAGTATAACCAACCTGTTCCTCCGCAACAAAACTACACTCAAGCTGCTCCAATGCAACAGATGTATAACGCGCCAGCAATGAATGATGGTGTCAGTTATCTTCAAGCGAATAGACCTCGTGGTAATAACAATAATATGAACCAAGGAGCAGCAAACGGTATGATCATACCACCACAATATCAACATCAACACCACCCATTGAGTTCCCCGGGAATACCAGCTGGTATGCCTACGAATAGATCTGCTCAATTGGACGGGTATGCAGGGTATGTGCATCCATCACCAAGTAATAATAATAATAATGTTGGTAGTGCAACGATACCAGTAGCTATACCGCATAATAATGTTGGTATGAAACTGCATGGTAATAATATCAACAAGAGACAAGAACGGAAACAGTTGTACAATAATATACGTAGTGGTAATTTTGGTATTTAGATAGATAGTTGTATGTATTACCCTCATTTAGGCATTAATTAAATATTTGAAAAAGATTCGATATTAATGAACCGTTGATATAAATAAGAGAGAAAAGAGGTATACGTGAGAGAAGTGAAGTAAAAGAGACAAGACAGACAAGATAGAATGAGTAGTAGTAGTAATATAGACACGCCGGTAGAAGTTACCCCTGTGAGTAGTGTGCCCGTTCCGCCTAGTAAAGAAGAGAAACCAAAAAAACCGAGTGAAAATGCGCTGCCATGGGATCACGTGGACCACGAGATCGCCATAAAGAGTTTCAGTGGGTATACAGTCAAATTGAATGGGTGGGTAAGACATGATGTTCGAGAAGAACGTCAACGTGAACGTGAGCGCGAGGAGAAGGAGAAGGCGACGCTCGCCAGCACACCGCCTGCTGATACGACAGCAACGAACTGAATCAGCTGACATATATACATATATATCTCTATATGTATATATGTATGTATATATCAATACAATAATGTGTCAAGACCGTATAACTGCAAAGGTTATAAATAGTGCTATCTGTTTATTTACACGTCTTCTCGAGGCGATAAATATAGCAAAAGCGGCCCAAAGGGGAAATCCGACGTCAGGACGCGTGCATATTGCGATGGCGGGTGTTGCTGTTGTTTCTTTGCCGCTTTCGGCAGTGGAATTCAATCGCCGGAGACGCGTCCGAGCGCAGTGGCCGTTGCAGTTGCAGTGGTCGTTGTTGACGTGTTCCTGCGGGCGGCCCCCAGAGGATCCGCGTGGGGGATCCGCATGGCGTATTGTTGCTGTTGCAGCAGCTGCAATTTGTGAGATAGCAGTGGTGAAACACACTTGTGTAAGGCAGTTGTTGAACAACACGGTGCTGGGTTTCGCATTTGCAACGGTGCCAGGGGCAGGCCGGCTCTGCGACTGACTCGGGCAAATCAGCACTAGTTGGGCAAAGATGGCTGGATCATCTCCCAAATCTCCATTGCACATCGTATCGAATCGAGTAATACTCGCATACTCGTTCGATCTTTCTTTCCTTTTCCGCCTGGCTTGTTTGTTTATTTTTGGAAATTTTTCACTGTGTGCCTATTGTCCTTTGTTTTGTTTCAGATCAAAATTTTTCACTTCAATAATAGCAATACAGCCATTACGTACAGAGTCCTCGAGAGAATAATAATATTATTACGCTCAACAATAATATAATCATATCGATTATACCTTCCCCATTCATATATAAGTAAGCCAAATATCCATTTGCATTCCATTTGCATTCCATTCTTTCCTGTCTTTATTCTTTGTTTCATTGTAACTTTTATACACATCCATATATATATATATATACATACACACAACAATTCAAAATGGTCTCTTTGAAAAACTTGGCCGTCTTAGCCTCGTCTCTATTGCCACTATTGACAAACGCCGCTGCAGTGCCAACTAAAGATGCACTAAACTTACAAGTATACCAAAAGAGATACTACGACTACGACAACCAAGACGTCATCCGTGGGGTCAACATCGGTGGGTGGTTGGTTCTAGAACCATACATCACTCCATCCATATTCGAAGCCTTCAGAACTAACGACTACAACGACGACGGTATCCCAGTAGACGAATACCATCTATGCCAACAACTCGGCACAGACGCCGCCAAGGACGTCCTAACTCAACACTGGGACTCCTTCTACACAGAAGACGATTTCGCCAAGATCGCCGACATGGGGTTCAATCTCGTCAGAATCCCAATCGGCTACTGGGCTTTCAACACTCTAAACGACGATCCATACGTCACCGGATTGCAAGAATCGTATCTTGACAAAGCAATCCAATGGTCCGCTAACCATGGCTTGAAAGTTTGGGTCGATCTTCACGGTGCCGCTGGGTCTCAAAACGGGTTCGACAACTCCGGGCTAAGAGACTCTATCAATTTCCCAAAGGATGACAACAACTTACAATTGACTCTAAAGACCATCAAATACCTATTGAACAAATACTCAGCCGAAGAATATATCAACACCGTCATCGGGATCGAATTGATCAACGAACCATTAGGTCCATCAATGGATTTGAATAAATTGAAATACGATTATTTGAAACCAGCCTATGACTACTTAAGAAACGAAATCGGCAACACAGACCAAATCGTGGTTATTCACGACGCCTTTGTCTCCAACGACAACTGGGATACCTTCTTGACCAACGAAGATTCATACGGTGTTGTCATTGATCATCATCATTATCAAGTCTTCTCCCCAGGCGAATTACAAAGAAGCATCGAAGACCATCGCTGTCGCTTGTGACTGGGCTAATGGCCATTTATCAGACGCTCACTGGAACGTCGCTGGTGAATTCTCTGCAGCTTTAACCGATTGTAACAAATGGTTGAATGGTGTCGGCATTGGTGCTCGTTTCGATGGCTCTTTCAATAAAGGTGATCAAACCTCATACTACATTGGTTCCTGTGCCGACAACGAAAATATCGACACCTGGTCAGAAGAAAGAAAGACTAACACTAGACGTTATGTCGAAGCTCAATTAGACTCCTTCGAAGAAAGAGGTGGCTGGATCATCTGGTGTTACAAGACCGAAACTTCCATCGAATGGGGGTCGACAAATTGGCTGCCAACGGCTTGTTCCCACAACCAATCTCTGACAGACAATATCCAGGCCAATGTGGTAATGTTCATGAACAAGCTTCATCTGAAACCACCACCACTTCTACCCCTCAAGACACTGTTGATTTCTCCGGTGTCGATCTCTCCGGTGTCGATTTCACCAAGATAGACTACAACTAGAGTTCTTCTCACAAATTTACAATAAACACATCATATCACTAATAATAATAACATAACTATAATATAACGAGAACTGGATTTTCTCTTATTACAATTATTACTTGATTCATATTTTTCTCTCTTCCTCCAAAGTTCGTTCCCCTCCTTTCAAATATATATATATATATTTCTTTCCTACCCACAACAGTTCTTAGTTGTGATGCATATACATATCATTCTTTTATAAAATAACCATACATTGAGTTTATCTATTCGTCTTTTTATTTCACTGACGCGTTAGTTTTATTTTTATTTTATATTATTATTATTATTATTATTATTATTATTTTTTTTTTTTTTTTAGTAATTTTAAAAGTTATATTGAAGGCGATGAACAATCAAGATATACAATATATTCATAATACACAACCAAGTATACCAATTATAGACACGCTTTAACAGATTCTGATGACCGGTATTCCTCAGATAGATTTAACCTCAGAAAATTCAGAGACTGAGTCCCAAAATGATAATGAAATATATTACTCTTTCGATAACTCCACGGCATCAACTGCCAAGAAACAACAACAACAACAGCAACAACCTGTAAACAATCCCAATAGTACAGATGATGATGATGATGATGATGATGATGACAACGTGGGTGAAATAAGCTTTATATCCAATAATGACAAGGATAAGTTGGATAATCTAAAACTCTTACAAAGAGCAACATTTAAAAATAAGAATGAAATTGGTGGTGAAAAATCATCATTACTAGAGTTATTGAGAAATAATCTAAGTGATCATTCAGTATCAGATGAGGATGCAAATGATGAAGATGATACCGGTAAGAAATCACTTGTTAGAGATGTCATGTATTATAGTTCCAGTGAAGATGAAGACGATTCATTAAGTAAAAGTAGAAATAATATTCCAATAACAAAAAAATCCATACGACGTGATGGTATTGATAAACCTTTAGATGGAATGAGAAATAGAGATATCCCTCATGTTGGAGAAATAGAACCGCCACATCAACCTTCATCTCCCGTTCTTTCCGATGAATCAACCTTCGATAATATTGACACAGATGATACTGATAATTCCTCAGATCTTGAATCATTACCTACCACTGGAAGAAGTACACCATCAAGATCACCTAGTCATAGTGAAACAGTGAAAGCAAAAGAAGATAAACTCATTGGTAAACATGGGATGATAAATGATAAAACTGATACTAAAGCATTTGAATCTGTTTCATCATCCCTTGGCAAGTTAAAACACGAAGAAAAAGATTTAATGCTTCCGGTTAATGATAGAAAAATGGAGAGAAATAATTCACTGACAACTCCAACGTCAACAAATGAAATTAATTCCACGACAAGATCAACTTTAAAAGAAGATAGTAAGATGGTCGAAGAAGAAACTGCAATACCAACTAAATCTGAGGATGATTCACCCGAATTTCCTCCAGATGAAGAAAAATTAATTCTTTCACAACTTGAACCTGAGCCCCAAGAGGTTAACCAGTCTAGTAATCACACTGATCAAATATCTGAATCTAAAGAAACGAGTGCTGTGGCAAAAACTGAAGATGAAGAGTCAGATATGACAGCAAAAATTGAAGATAAAGAGCCAGATATGATAGCGAAAACTAAAGATGAACAACCAGACATGACAGCAAAGACCGAAATGCAAGGGACTATACCACCATCAAATTCTAAGGATCAAGATTTTGATACAATAGCAGAAAATGAAGCTCCAAACTTTGAACTACTAAAAAACACTGAAGAACAAACCACTAGTACAGAACCTGAACCCGAACAAGAAATTGAAAATATATTTGATCTTACAGTAGATAGTAGTGGTGAAAATTCTTTAGGAGAGATTACTGAATCACAACTAAACGAAGATATACCCCAACCAAAGCCTTTAACTAAAGATCATAGCTCTCCAGGTATTAACACAACTGAATCAATGAATTTAGACAGTGATTCTGATGACTTTTCTTGCAAGATGACAATCCTGATAAATCTAATTCAATCAAAGAAAAGCATATTGATATCATCCCTAACCATAAAAGAAAACACGATAAAATGCAAGATTCTGGTGCTAGCGATAATGATATGCACACTCCAAAAAAGCAACATACTACTCATACTAAACCTCCTGTTCAGAACCCAAATGAAGAAATTATTATCTTATCAGATGATGAAGAGGATAAGGTAAAACCTGCTCAACATGAGGTAAAAGAACACACGGTAAATGAAAAGAAAACACTTGATGATGAAAAAATTAATAAACTCGCAGCTGAAGCTCGCCAACATTTTGAGAAATCTGAAAGAGAATATAGCAACAGAGAAGCTGTATTAAAGAAATCATTGGATCTTCAAATTTCCACTAGAGAAATCTTGATGAGAAAGTCAAGGAGAAGAGATTTTGATTTCAATGCTGCCTCTCAAAAATATAGACTTCTAATGAAATCTAATGCCAATGCTACTACAGCGACTTCTTCCCAAAAGCTTCTAATTACAGAAGCAAAGAATAATATAGAACGCTTAGATAAATTAAGACTCCAAGCCAAAGAGAAACTTAGAGCCATTGAGAATAAATGTACCAATATTACAGAAGAATTAAGGGACCTGACGAGAGAAAAGCACGAAGTATTGACTAGAGCGAAAAACACTTTAACTTTGACCAAAAGAGATAAAGAATCCAATGAATTAATTGAAAGGAGAAGGAAGCTGATTGAACAACAGACCGCACTAAAAAACATGTTAAAAGATGGTAGGATAACTCAAGAATCGTTTACAAAACTGATTAAGCAAACTTCAAATGCATTGAATAGTTTAAATGATCTTGGATTGAAATCTGAATCTCAAAAGGTTGAATCGCCTGCCATACAAATAGCTCAAGATTTAACAACCACAGATTTGGCGTCTCAAAATAGAGGGTATCTTTACCATAAGTCACTTGAAGATGCATCAAGACTATTGAGTCAAAGTGCAACCCGTAGTACAATTACCAAAAATTTGTTATTTATTCATATCCGTAACCTGAAAGTATATTACGACGAAATCAGATCTGAGAAACCCATGACTGTCAAAAGATTAGTTGATACAAGAGAATCTGCTGAATTACTTTTTACAAATGGTGTTAAGATGCCTATAGTTTTTGAAATTCTAGAAGATTTTGGTATCAGTTATAACAATCAACATCTGTTACCTACGAGTAGGCGATTAGAGTATAACAAGAGTATTAATATTGCACAAGAATTAATTAACAAATCTGATAGAGATATGGCAAATAAAACCAGATTAGTCCAACTATTAAATCACCTTGCTACTTTAAGAGGTCAAATCGATATGGGTAAACCCCCAACCCATTTTCAAATTTTTAAAACTGGTGAGTGTGTCGTTGAGTTAATTCAACAGGGTCTTAAGATGCCAAGAGTATTTTCTGTATTAGAGTCATATGATACTCCAATGACTAATGAACAATTAGCTGCGTATTACCAAAGGTATATTCAAAATTCAGCTCTTGGTGCAAACTTGACGGTTAATAGTCCTGCAAATAGAGAATCTCAATACATGCTGAACTCATCAAACTTTTATCCAAGAAATCAATCAGAACAACAATTAGGGTTTACAGATCCGAATGCTGGTATTAATCCATTCAATATGGGTAATATTCATGATGTTAATGAACAAAAACAAATTCGTGAATTGTTGAGTAGTTTTAAATCTAGTGAAAATAACATCGAAGGTGAAGAATTAACTCCAGAAGATATGACAGTCAATTTATTAAAGCATCAAAGATTGGGGTTGAAATGGTTATTAGATGTTGAAGCATCTAACAAGAAAGGTGGGATCTTGGCAGATGATATGGGGTTAGGTAAGACAGTTCAAGCTTTAGCTTTAATGTTAGCTAACAGATCGAAGGATAAAAAGAGAAAGACTACTCTAATTGTAGCACCTGTCTCTGTATTGAATGTTTGGAAAGGTGAAATTAAGACAAAGATTAAAGATAGCGCCAAAGTCACCTCGATAATTTTTGGTTCTTCGAATGGGAAAGTTACTCATTGGGCTAAACTGTCAATGTATGATGTTGTACTAGTTTCATATCAAACTTTAGCGAATGAATTAAAGAAGCATTGGCCGGAAAGATTAAAAGATGATAAGACAAAGATATCCATTCCAGATTTAAATGCATTAAATTCAATAAAACAAAATGATGAGTATTTTTCACCATTTTTCACAAATAATTCTAAATTTTATCGTGTTATATTAGATGAAGGTCAAAATATTAAGAATAAAAACACACAAGCTGCTAAAGCATGTTGTACTGTGAGAAGTGTTTATAGATGGATCTTATCTGGTACACCAATTCAAAATAATATGAATGAATTATATTCATTAATTAGATTTTTGAGGATATCACCGTATAATAAAGAACAAAGATTCAAGATTGATATTGGTAATGCCTTTTCAAAGAAAAGTGAAAGGATGGGTGATACTAGTAGAGAACGTTCAATTAAAAAAGTTCAAATTTTATTGAGAGCTATTATGTTACGTAGAGTGAAAACTGATAGTATTGATGGTAAACCAATTTTAGAACTGCCTGCTAAAAATGTTGAATTAAATGAAGATCGTTTAGTTGGTGAGGAATTAGAGTTTTATACTGAATTAGAAAGTAAGAATAAGAAATTAGCCAGCAAATTAATGAAGAGTAAAGTTCGTGGTAATTATTCAAGTATTCTAACATTATTATTACGATTAAGACAATCATGTTGTCATTCTGAATTAGTTGTCATTGGTGAAAGGAAAAGTAATAATACACGTATGGTTAATGGTAAAAAATATGAAAATTGGGTAGCATTATATCAAAGAATTAAAAAGATGAACTTTGATGAAAGAAATTTAGTGACATCATCCTTAGATATGATGACATGTTCTTATTGTAACGAGGAATTGATGCTTGATAACACATGTGTTTTAACTGGATGCGGTCATTTAATATGTGATGATTGCATTGACCCCTTTGTAGAAGAGATGTCACAACGATCAAATGTGGCAAGAGCTGGGCCCTTGGGTGAATATTATATCCCATGCAAAGATTGTGGTAAACTTTCATGCGATAAACAAATTGTGACGTATAAATTATACGATCAAGTGATTAATGAACAATTTAGTCTGGAAGATTTAAAGAATGAATATAATGAAGAAAGGGATAGACAAAAGCAATTTGCAGCATTGGATGGTTATAAACCGAATTATAAAGAATTGAAACCCTCAACAAAGATAAATCAATGTATTGATATCATACGTAAGATGATAAGCAAATCTGATAAAGAAAAAGTAATTATATTTTCCCAATTTACTACATTTTTTGATATCTTAGAGCATTTTATTAGGAAAGAATTTGATACCAATAAAGATATTGGTTATTTGAAATATATGGGTAGTATGAATTCTAATCAACGTTCTGAAACGATTAATGAATTTTATAATAATGATAAGAAACGAATTCTTTTAATTTCGATGAAAGCTGGTAATTCTGGGTTAACATTGACGTGTGCGAATCATGTTATTATAGTGGATCCATTTTGGAATCCATTTGTAGAAGAACAAGCACAGGATAGATGTTATAGAATCAGTCAAACTAGAGAAGTTTTTGTTCACAAATTATTTATTAAAAATTCAGTAGAGGATAGAATATCTGAATTACAAAAGAGAAAGAAAGAATTAGTTGATGTTGCCATGGATAGTGGTAAGATAAAAGAAATTAATAAATTGGGTAGTCGTGAAATTGGATTTTTATTTGGTTTAAACAATTTATAAATAAATATATTTATATTTATATGTTTTATATTTATTTATTTTTTTGTAGATAATTTTGAATTTATAGATTTTAATTTTGACAAGATACCATTATATGGATCATAAATATTACAAATTTTATTAATATTTGTAATATTATTATCAATTTTATCATTATTAGATTTAATTAATAATAAATCATTTGATATGATTTGATTTTTGTTTAAAATTTTATTTAATTTAATCAAATCGTTGTTAAGACTTAATTTTGAAGATAAAGTATTATTATCCTTACTATTAAATGATTTATTATGATTTGATAGTTTAATTTTATTAATTGATCTTTTAACTAATAAAATTTTATTTTTCAATTGTCTTTTCAACTTGGTTAAATTTTTAAATTGTAAGTATAATTCATTATTTGCAATATTAATATCTTTAATATCGTTAAAATCTTTATTTATACCATTGAGTAAGAGAATAAAAATATTCAAATCAATATTGTACATTAGATTTGATATAGAATTATTGTAATTATTTTGTGATATATTTTTTTTAGCCTTTGGTATAAGAATATTTGTTATGATATGATTATATATCTTTTGTAATACATTGATTGATATCAAAGAGATTTTTGATATAGATGAAATTTTATTTTCATTAAATTTATTATAATCAATTTGTTGTGGAGATACATTCACACAAGGAGATATTAAAATATCTCCTTGTGTGAATGTATCGTTGCTTTGTATATTTTCGTGATCATTTATACTGAAATCTATTATATCATTGTTATTATTATTATTATTATTATTATTATAATCTTGCAATGGTGTTGATGGGATATTGTCATTAATGACACTTTGTGGCTTGAAGGGGTTCTTATGACCAGGACATTGTCTTCGTCTGTGGTTCTTCTCAGATACGACCCTCTCTGCCTATACAGTCTCTTTGTTTGTCTATCCATCTTGTTCTGTTTTGTATCTGAGGCCATCTGGCTACTTTTCCAGTTGTTGTTGTCAATGTCTTTATTTACAATATTGTTTGATATGTAGTTTTGAACAAATGTACCGTGTTTGCAGCGGCTGCGGAGAGTCGAACCGCAGATTGAAAAAACAAAAAATAATAAAAGAATACCATCCAGAGGCGACTGCAAAGATTCGAACTGCGGACTGTTTGACGGAAACAACATTGCGACCGCAGAGAATCGAACTGCGGATTGAAACAAAAATTTCAGAGAGACCGCCGCGGTTCGAACGCGCGACCGCCGCACCGCACACAAAACCGGAAAACTGTTAAATCCGCTACGGCCGCCGCGCGGAAAAAAATTTTAACGGAAATTTAATGGATTTAAGGGAGCCATTGTGAAAGAGACGTAAATATTATTCTTTTCACTATGGGAGATATGTTTTAGTATGGCGAATATATTTGTTATGGCGAATATTTGCAAAGTAACTGAAATATATTTGGTTGTTTGAAACTATTGCCACTACTGGTTGAATGGTCAAAAGTTGAAGAAGTACCACAAGATCAACAAGTAGACACACACACACACACACACACACATTTATATATATAATATCAGATTAGTTAACGATGGACCGATATATGCAGTATTTACAAGCATCACATAGCAACGCCGATCAAAATAACACTGATCACTACTATACTACAAGTCAATCCAACTCTATTACTCAGTACAACTCTACAAGTCAGTACAACTCTACAGGCCATCAATACAATCAATTTAGCATGGTCTCCTCACCAAACTCAAACACTGATTCAAACAATTCTATACTCTCTTCCCCTCATCAAATATAAATGATATATCTTTGTCAAATGTGACCATCCCCACCAGCAACAGTATCCCACTACCACCTTCTTCTACAATTGAAACGTCAAATGAACCACCAAGAACTCTTTGGATGGGAGATTTAGACCCCAATTTTGATGATCTCACCATCATGGAAATTTGGTCACATTTAAATAAATCAGTCATTATTAAACTAATTAAAGCCAAGAAAAATATTTTAATACCTTGTAGTGTCGCATCAACGTCAAATAATAACAACAACAACAACAACATTAACACCTCTATCGATGAAGATCAATTTAATATCAACGGTGTCTCCTTCATCGACCCAAATATTACCCCTACACCATGCGGGCTACTGCTTTGTAGAATTTCAATCGCAACTCGACGCTCTTTTTGCACTGTCTTTAAACTCTAAACCAATCCCAAACTTCAAATCAATCTCAACGGGACTTTGGACAAATCCAAACGGTACAAGAACTTTTAGACTCAATTGGGCGTCGGGGGCAACTTTAACCTCATCAATACCAACAAAACCAGAATATTCTCTCTTTGTCGGGGATTTATCCCCACAGTCACTGAAGCAGATCTATTAACTCTTTTCCAAAAAAATTCAAATCGGTGAAAACCGTTAGAGTCATGACTGATCCAATCACTGGTGCATCCCGTTGTTTTGGGTTCATAAGATTCGGAGACGAAATCGAAAGAACAAGAGCATTAGTAGAAATGAATGGCGTTTGGTGTCAAAATAGAGCTTTAAGAGTCGCATTTGCTACTCCAAGAAATGGTGTATCACAACATCCAAAGAGTCATCAAAATATTAATAACAATAATACTCTGAATTATTCAATCCCATCTCCACAAAGTGATATCATCGAACATAATGATATAATACAAACTAACGATAATAATACAACCATCTTTATCGGTGGATTGAATTCACAAACTATTAATGAACATCATTTAATATCATTATTTCAACCATTTGGTAATATTGTATCAGTGAAAATACCATTAAATAAAAATTGTGCTTTTATTAAATTTCAGTCTAAAATCGACTCAGAAGCGGCAATGCAAGGTATGCAAGGCTTTATCATTGATGGTTCTCCAATTAGATTATCTTGGGGTAAAAATAATAATAATACATCAAATAATACATACACTACTAATAACAATACTACTACTACTACTACTACTACTAATAATAATATTCAACAGAATGAAATTTATTCATCATCAACAATGCATCATGGCTCAATGTGGAATGATCCAATTGATAGTATCAACTATTCTTCAAATACAATGATGAGATCAAATCAATTGTTTCAAAATAATAACAACAACAATTCTTTATTATATGGCAGTTCCACTAAACAACAATTAAATGATACTTATAACAATAATAATATTAATAATAACTATAATAGTAATAGTAATTCTTATTACCAGCATCATTATTTATATCAAAATCAACCACAACAGAATCAAAATACTATATTCCATTAATATATATTTTATCCCACAGTTTTTTCAAGTATTTATCTCTTTTCACATATATATATATATAAAGATATATATAAACTATACACGTTTTGTAATTAAATATAGATATGTTATTTTATTAATGTGCAACACACAAATTGACTCACCGACTCAATCAACTCAACGAAAGCATGAAATCTTTACAAGTAGCACATCAATTGATAAACAAAGATGTACTATTAATCGGTGGTGGCGATGTGGCAATGACTAGAATTCCAAAATTGCTACCCACTGGTTGTAAAATAACATTGATTTCCCCCCATTTACATCATAAATTGAAATTAAAATATTTCAATCCAATGAAATGTGGTGAGAATTGGACCCCGAGAGTCAATCCATCTACAATATTATTGAAACTGAATTCAGGGACTCGTATCTTGACATCGAGAAGAAAAATTGGACTTTAATCCTTACTTGTATACCAAATAGAGTGGAATCTGAAAGAATCTTCAATTTATGTAAGGAAAAATATGGTCCACAACAAATGATTAATGTAGCAGATATACCACATTTATGTGATTTTTATTTTGGTGCCAATGTGGCATTGACGACAGATGGAAATTTACAAATATTAATCAGTTCAAATGGATTATCACCTAGATTTACTGCTCTAATAAAAGATGAAATTGGATCTATGTTTCAAGATTGGGAGTTAGACGGGGCATTGGAAAAATTGGGCCAATTAAGAGAAAGAATACGTGGATTGACTCAATTGGAAATAGACGTCAAATATAGAATGTCCTGGATCAAAACATGCACTGATACCTTTGGATTGAAATATTGCCATTCGATCGACGTTGATAAATTGGTCTCGTTATTTCAAAGGATGGCTTCAATGCAACCACCAAGTTTACAATTCCCATCCAGGGACACCATGCTGAATGATTATTCAATCACCACTACCGCCAAAGCTGCTTCTTTTTCTTCTTCCTCTTTATAATCAAATGTAGTCTTTAATAATATGGGCCTCCTCACATAGCACGATGTGTTTTTTTTCATAGCCAAATTTTTTTTTTTTTTTCATTCCTTGCTAATAATTAAGGATATTTTCATTTTATTTCATTGCCAAGAACATTGCCAAGAACATTGAAAACTACTTTGATCCCAGGTTATAAAACATAACAAGTTTAAGTAGTTATCAATTACATATTACATTGCGATAAGCAATATACATATATTACTCTTTAAACAATATCAACTCAAACCAACTTAACTTGAATTGAATTGAATATAAAAACAATTTCCTCCACCCCCCCTTTGAAAAAAAAATACATCACGATGGCTCATACATTTGAATCGAAAGCTGATGAAATGACTCAAGCTGCTTCAGATACATTACGCGAAACTGTTCACGATCCCAAATGGCAACATATCCCATTGAAAGCATTGATCGAAACAAACAAATTGATTTTTATTCCAGGTTCGGCTTCGGTAGAAGAAGCGTTTAATACTTTGGCTAAAAATCATTTAAATTCTATCCCTGTCGAGGCTGTCCCAGGGGATATGAATTGTCTTACTTTTGATTATAACGATCTAAACTCTTATCTTTTATTGGTATTGAACAAAATTCAGGTTAATAATCAAAAGGTTACAGAAGATTGTCAGAATGGTAAGCCTGTTCCAGTCGGAGAAATTGTTAAATTAACTCCAAAGAATCCTTTTTATAAATTATCTGAAAATGATATTTTGACTAGTGCCATGAGGATCTTAGGATCTGGTGTTCATAGAGTCGCTATTTGTAATCCAGAAATGACTTTTGTTAAAGGGATTTTATCACAAAGAAGATTAGTAAAATATCTTTGGAATAATGCAAAACAATTCGCTTCTTTAGAATCTTTATTCAATTATTCTTTACAAGATTTACAAATAGGTGTATTGAATTCACAATATAAAGTCACTTCAAGACAATCAAGAGTCATCTCCATCCATGGAGAAGAACCTTTGATAATGGCTCTGTACAAAATGTATACAGAAAGAATCTCATCTATTGCTGTTGTTGATAACCAATATAACCTTCTGGGTAATATCTCAGTCGCGGACGTTAAACATGTAACAAGAACTTCACAATACCCACTATTACATAAGACCTGTCGTCATTTCATCTCTGTCATATTGAATTCAAGAGGGCTAGAAACAGGGAAGGATTCATTCCCTGTATTCCATGTTTATCCAACTTCATCTCTAGGAAGAACTTTAGCTAAATTAGTTGCTACCAAATCTCATAGATTATGGATTGTTCAACCACCAGAGAGTCTCTTATCCGCACAGTCCACTGGCAATTCAATGACAAATATATCAATCAATTCAGCTACCACTAACTTATCTAATTCACCAACGAATAATATTACTTTACCCACTGAATCACAACAATTACCACAATTAACACCAACTGTAAGTAATTCAAGTAATAACAACCCATCATCACCAAATTTATTTGAAAAAGAATATAGATCCGGTAAGTTAATTGGTGTTATTTCACTGACAGATATTATTAGCTTATTTGTAAGAATGGCTACCGATAACAAAGAAGTTGATCCACAAACAGCTAGAAGACAAAGAGGCAGTATTGTGTAATAAACATCTATTAAGTGTCTTTATGTATGAAACAGTTTTCAGCTTTTTTTTTACCATGATCCTGAATTTTTACTACGAACCACAGGTTCAAAAGTTAAAGTGATTGGTAAAAATTATGTAAAAATTATAATGAACGACAAACGTTTTAGATGGATTTTATAACTATGGAACCCTCTCTGTGTTTCTATAATAAGTATATGTCTAATTATCTTTATTTATCAATCATTTTAAAACTTTCTTTATTTTAAAACTTATATTATTAAAACATCAAATATAAACAAGATTGATGAATTGTAACAGCTGAAAACAGAAACAACAAAACCAAAGCAAATAATACCAGTACACAATGGATCAAGAAGTTATTGTAATAGAAGATGACGAGTTATCACAGCAAAAAAATGTTACAAAATCAATTAAGAGAAGATCCACTGCTGCCATCCCAACAAAGAAATCAATCAAAAGATCAAAAAAGGTTAGTGATGCTACAGAAATCAGTATAACTCCAGCTATGAACCCTTCCACACAATCCAATGGGCCAAGCTCCTTGAATTCTACACCCGTGGTTTCCACTAGTGAATTACACAGTAAACCAATTCCAGCATCTGTTTCAATGCCAGCATCACCATCAAATGATATTTTACATAATGGCATAATGAATATTGCTCAGGAGTTAGCAATGAATAGAAATAATGCTACAAATTCACTCTCACCTAAATTACCAACGGCCACTACATCAACTCAACTTGAACAAACGCCAATTATCACAACAAATACACCTATTCATCCCAATGTTACCCAACCAAATGATGTTAAACAAGTGAAGATATCGTCATTATTGGCCACTACTGTCACACCAACACATCGAAGACTACTAAATCCAGGCAACGGTTCAATGGAACTGCCAAATACTA